>JADBJO010000329.1:310000-427500 GCA_016801955.1 Conus betulinus | reverse complement strand
TTCGTAGATATGGACCCTACAAACCACCTTACAGAACTCTAAATTTTTACCACTAGCAGATGTTGAACCTACAAAGCCATCTTGTTAAAGTAGGTAAAGATCTGACCAAGTATTTTGAGTGTAGTTTTAATCATCATAGGCAAGTCTACTACAGGGGACTTTTTCAGGACTTTTATCACTACGAGAAAAGTCTCATCCTGAAAAAGAACAATATTTGCATCAAGTAATGGCAGAGTGGCCAAAGTGTCGACTTCTCTAAGGCGGACAAGACTAGGCTGCTCTGAGAGAGAGAGAGAGAGAGAGAGAGAGAGAGAGAGAGAGAGAGAGAGAGAGAGAGACAGAGAGACAGAGAGAGAGAGAGAGAGAGAGAGAGAGGAGTTGTGCCAGACATTCTGGTAAGATTTTGCTCCCAACTTAAAAAAAAATGAAAAGATTGCAAAACAATGCGCGTGCACACACGCACATGCACGCCCTACCAATGCAAATAATATCTTATCGTGGATAGATTGAATTGTTATATAGTGCCCACTCCAGACTGTCTCACTACCAAACTGTATATATAAATTGTACCGAGACCAAAAAAAAAAAAAAAGTAAATGACATTCTAGAACGAAGACAGGTGAGTGGGCGACGGAGGTTGGCAAACAGTGGACCAAAACAGAGAGAGAGAGAGAGAGAGAGAGAACTTCCAGAGATGGCGGGGATATAATCTCTACTGAAAGAGTCCCCAACATCCCCATGGGACCAAGTCTTTTTGAAATTATGTTGTGCACCAACAGTTATACAAGAATGATGCAAATTCATGTGTGCTGCCACACTGCTTTGCTGCAGGATCCCCCCCCCCCCCCCCCCCCATGCCCCTTCTGCCCCACACCCCCCCCCCCCCCCCCCCCCCCCCCCCCCCCCCCCCCCCTTTCTGTAGTTCATTGAGGCTTTTACACAAATGAAGTTCCTGATAGTATTGTGTCAGCTTTAACTGCATATTTCTTCAGGCACCTCCACAATCTGATGGTTCCTGTGAAGAAGCTGCTCATGGAAACAACAGTCCTCTACCAAATTCAATTTGTAAGCACGCCGTTCCTTGCCAAGTTGCCAGACGACCATTTATTTATTTATTTTTATCATTGAAAAGTTTTATCAATATATACACGGTTTTGATACAATTTCCTCTTCATGATATCATTCGATATGTGAACTTCACATTGACACTGAAGGGAACAGTGAATGACCTGAACCCAGAACGAAACCATTTTCTTTTTCTTGCAACTTTTACACTCACATATCTATACTGCCAGTTGCTGACCCAGTAGGTTGCAGAAAAAAAATCACACAAACAAATTGTCAGGTCTTTCAGAAGCACACATACTTATTTTCAACTGGAATCCTTTTCGTCTGAAACATTTTCCTCCTTTTCTTTCCCCAGGTATTAATATCGAACCCCAACATACTCTTTCTCTGCTGTGCCTAGACTTTAAAAGCTACATGTATTTTATACCCTACTTCATTTTTATGCCGTTCTAGCTCACAAGTGAACAGCATTATTGCCTTGTTGAAGTATACTGTGCCTCTACTAATTCATCTTGACAAACTGAAAGCGAAAAAATTAGGTCAAGTGTCTATGTTGACTCAAGGTTTTAAGAGCAGTCTGTGGGTAGCGGGTTGTAAAACAAGAGGTGTGGGGCCCTGCCTCAGGCAAAACAAGGTGAAGTGAAGCGGTGGACTGAACGCCATCATTGAACAGGGTGTGGGGATTATTAACATGACTGGCTGAAGTCCTTACCAAAACTTGTGGCACGACGTTGTTGGGCACCATGCTGCGGAAACATTGTGAGCTTTAAAGTAGTAAAAACATACAAACAAAAAACTTCACACATGATGGTGTTTGAATGGTTTGTGTACATGTGCGTAAAAGAAAGAAAAAAATAAAAGAGAAACATTTGTAATGAGAGAGAGAGAGAGAGAGAGAGAGAGAGAGAGAGAGAGAGAGAGAGAGAGAGAGAGAGAGCTGGGTGGGAGAGGCAGTGTGATATAAGAGAATAAAACGCTTAGAACGTTTTTTTTTTTGTTTGTTTTTTTTTTTTTCCCTATGAAATAGTGATTTATTCATTTTACGATCAGACTTCAATACTGACTGCCATGAGGATGTAGTCACTGCTGACTCATCATTCATTTTCTTGCTCATTGCTGCCTCTGACACAAGCATGCACAATTTCTTTCAACAAATAAGTAAAACCCCCCATATGTGTAATAATCGTTCAGTACATTCATACATATATGCATTCAAAAATCTTTGATCACTGACTGAAGATAAATTGAAACAATCACTGTAGTCAGTCAGATAAATGCATTTATTCTTAGTGCCGACACCATGCAGAGCATGGCAAGTAATGCACTTATTCGATGTCAGTTTCTCTGCAGAAAATCTCTAAATCCTTTTGAAGAAACTGCAGCGCATGTTGGGATATAAGCATTTGTTTCATTGCTTTCCTAGTGTCCACACTGCATACATACAAGACAAGCTTCTGGCTCACATTATCTGATGTATATTCTTGTATGAATATTTATGTATGAATATTATTTTTATTCTGAACTGACATGAGACAAAAGTACATGAGACATGTTATCAATGCCATTGTGCATAAAGCAGTTAATGATAATGCTGAAAACACCCACAGAATCAGATATTCTGCAGGGTGACATAACTCATCTGTCAAAAAACTGCAATTACAAGGATAATCTAATTTTATTTAATCATGAAACTGCTGTTGAAAACTGTAATATCCATTTATGTCTGAAAACATTTTTTAAAAATAATACACAAGCTGCTATGGCACAGTGGTTAGCTTCATGGATTCCTGGCTTGGAGATCGTGGGTTCGATTCCTAACAGAGCCATGTTGTGATTGTGTGATATTTCAGCCTATGACCGAGTTGATCTAGCTGTGGGTTCATCTGTGAAGACTGGAAACACATAGTCAAGTTTCTTCCACTTCATGGATACATCACTGAGAGAGTTGCTCTAGTTTCTTGACCAACACTGCGTGTGTCAGCGTATCTTGAGCCTGGTTGAAAAAAGGCATGTTTTATGACAACAAGTGTAGAGTACAGCCGAATCATGACCTGAGTGAAACTCTATAGCATTATTTGCATTATCCTCATTCTCAAGCAACAGCATTTAAAAAAAAAAAAAAAAGTCTCAAATTCTGTGTACCTTCATGCCCTTCTGTCATGGTGTCCTTAGTTTCGATTTCCTCTTCACATCTGTGCCCTTGGCGAGTTCATGTCGAGGTCACAAGTACTGGCAAGTTCATGGAGACTGTCATTGGGCAGACATGGAGGTGCACTCTACAGGCAGATGCTCTTTGCTCTGGTTCTATGACTGAGTGATTATTGTCTTAGGGGTGGGGTTTGGGGGTAAGTAGGTGGTGTCCTGCAAATGGTGGATCAGAACAGGCACTACAGCATCAAGATGGGTTGGCAGGGAGGTTGCCTCGTGATGACTTGACACTGGCTCTCATTGTGGACTGTCTGAACTGGGGCTGCCGCGAAACAAGCTAAGGTCTGACTGTAGACAGGGAGCCAGAATGAGCTGTGTGGGGGTAACACCACTGGAACGGCACACATACACACAAAAAAGAGAGCATACACACAAATGAAATAATAATTCAGCAACTGTTTCACCTTTTGGCCTCTCAAAGTCACAATGGACAGGCTCAGAATAGCAATTCCAAGCATTACCCATACACCTACTAGAATCCATAATGCAAAAGCATGGTTTTTATCCAAAGTGGTTAATAGCAAATTCAGTTTTCAGCCTTTCTACAAAAAAGTTACAATATTACTCCCCACATAACAATGTCAAAAACCTATTTGACCAAAACTGCTCAAAACAAAAAATTGAGTTGTCATAAACCAGTTTTTTTCAAACTGCGGACTGCAAATAACGGTTTCATGGAATTATGCTTAGAATTCGTTTTCTTGCTTTCCATATGAATGGGGAGTTTTCTTGTTTTTTCATATGAGAAGGTGTAGAGACAAGGTTATGGACGTGGAGAAGTGTGGAACTTTGTCAGGTTCCACACAAAATCATTGTATATCTACGTGCTGCTTCTTTCTTCAAAGTCAAAATTACCAGAATGTAATGCATACAATTTTCTTTTACCAAAGACCACATTATGTGCAACGTAAAATTAGCAGAATGCAATCTTTTTTTACTTCGAAGTCCACACTAGCTTCAGCTTATTACATGAAATCAGTTTCATGTGCCAACTGCATGATTCTTGTAAAATACAAACCAACAGACACACATGCAGAACAGAACATTTCTGTTTTGTTGCATTTATTTGTATGCAAGTGTGCGTGTGTGTGTGTGTGTGTAAATATGTGACAATGATGTCCAACTGCAATAAATGGTGCCAGCGCTTTTAAAAAATATTTTGTGGCTTTGGGGCTTGCCAAAGATCTGTAAAGAACAAGCATTTCTGTAGGTTTTCTGCTAAAACACTCACACTTGTTCTTTGCTGATCTTCTTTGAAGGATGCATTTTCTCCACTCTGGTACAGACATTCTTGCCAAACTGTCCATTGATACCCAAACAGCCGCTTGCATCCAAATCAAGGGCACAATTAATGACCAAATGAAAAAAGTGTGAATTTCCAGTGATGGAGGTCCTTTAACTTTTAAAGACCATGTTGCAAATATAGGCATGACACTGCTGACAACTGTTGAATCCATATCACATTAATAGCTTCAATATTCTTACCATTGAACCTGCGCTGCACTTTCATATTAATGACACAGTCTAAAAAAGAAGAGGGGGGGGGGGGGGGGGGGGGGGACTGGGGGGGGGGAGCTCAGTCTGTGGTATGACCAAAGGGAAGAAACCACATTCAATGTAACCTATGGACTTGTCCGCAGTAGTCATTATTTCCCTTTAAGTCTTGAGTTTTGTTTACATAAGCGGTAAGTGCTAACAAAGATGATATGGCAAGTTCAGTTTGTTAGTGGGAATATTGGCATCTTATCAAGATGACACCGTTACTCTTTTTCAAAGGCATTGAAAGCAATTGTTAGAAATGGTTTTAAAGGTGGAATGTGATGTTATGAAGAATATTAAGAAAGTGGAGATCAATAAATCCATGTACATCTGTGTTTACACATGTTAATTTGTCTACCCATTTCAGTAACCATGTATGCTCTATATGAACACCATATTTTTTGTCCATCCCTTTTCCTTTAATACATGGCTGGACAGTGTAGGCTTTTCTTCACTCCAATGATATACAACACAAAGCTTTTTCATATCGGCGAAATATAATGCAATTGTTTAGAATGGCCCCAAAAAGCCATATGCTGCTGAAATGCAAGTCTTATACAGACTACAGTTACAGGGAATACAAAGTATTTGGGCCACAGGCTCTAAGATTGAACTGTTCTCAACGTGACTGGTTGATCAAGATGCAACAGCATTTTGGACTGGCCGAGATATTTGAGGCAAATTACATCAGTGGGGGCCCCTGAGGGAACCACACAATGATACCAGCCAGACATTTCAGTAGGTTCTGGAAGCTGAGCCACGAGGTGTATGAGATCTGATAATCCAGGATTATTGTAAAATGAGTGAATCTGAGAATAAAAATTGTAATGGGAAATGAAATTATGTCTGTCAGCTTATCAAAAGTTAAGAATAACTTGCTGGGAAGTGTGGTACAATGACATCACTATTTTTAGCCTGAAAAACAAACCAAGGGACATTACTGAGTCTCTGCATGAATGCCTTGCTCTCCGCAAGCCTGTTAGGAGAAATGTCATTTCTGTGTGAGGTTGAATAAAAATGCAAGAGACAGATCACAATGTTCTGATACTGTCATATGAGAAGCTAACTAAACAACAGAGTCAACAGACATCACTACTCAAAATGTTATTTTTATTTTCAAACATCATTTTCCTACACACGTTTCTTGATAAATAGTGTGATAATACAACAGTTTAGAATACAGCATTTTTGTTAAAACCTAACAGCGATGTGACCTGTGCTATTGATCAATCACATTTATTACACAAACACAAAAACAATGAAAACCCACGATAATACTGAACAAAACAAAACAGACCTCTACTCACTTAGCAGTATCACAAGAAAATTATCAAAAGCCATTTCTGATTTTTTCCCTCAGTAATTCATCATTAAAAGACAAGTTAATGAATGTTCTTCTCTGTAAAATTAATCACTATCAGTGAGAAATCATTCATCAATCTTGGCATAAAAACTTGTTCAAGTCAAACTGAAATTGTTCCTCAAGCTTTGCACTAAACTTGCTTGTGTCAAACTGTATTAAGAACATACAGTGCTAATAAGATTTGAGCAGGGAAAAACTGCGTATAAAACACATTTTCTGGCTGCAGAATGAGTTACACAATGTCAGCAGAAATTACCTCTGACCAACTGCTCAAAATAAATGATGATTAAGAAAGTCTGCTCACTCTCATGCCTCCATCGCCAGCAAACACCTTCAGTCATCTGCTATGATATTCCTGAATGGGAACTATGGTTGATCGGTGTCCACAGTGTTGAGCCAGTAAAGAAAAAGATTTCTTTGGAAAGACTTAATGAGTAGTTCAACTGTATTTCTTGGTGGTGGGTCTTTACTAGGTGACCCACACAGTATCTAAAAGACAAACAAATCAAGATGCCATTGTGATGACATTAGAAAAAACTCCTCAGTGTACCATGCCAATTCATTAAAAGTGTTTCTTACATTATATCTTTCTTTTTTTCTATCTGCTGTCTTAAATCTGTATTATACTTTTTAAAAAAAAATCAGACGAAAGTTTTTACATGATTTGGATTAATCCATCTCTCTTGTCATATTTGAGATTCTGTTAGTTTGGGTTTCTGGTGATGAATTTTTTATTATTAAAATTAGGGAATTCGTGGTGATTTGGTCTGTCAGATGTCAAAGCTGGCTTTATTCTCTCTTGTCTGGATACACTGCAGTTAAAATCCTGTACAAAATGGACAGGGAGTTTTAAATAAAAGCATGGTCACTGATTACTATGGCTGAGTAATTGAAAGTCTTCACATGTTTTTCATCATGATAGCTGCCCGTTTCAATGGTATGGCACATGGTTTTTAAATATACAAATCAGATGTGGCAGTTGGCAGTTTGCATATACATATACCCAATTTGGATGAGACAGATTGATCGACAGCCTGGAAAACTGCGAACTGGATGAGAGGTACCCATGTGTGGTTTGAAAAATAAAGTACCCAATTTCAATGAAAGATATAAACACTGACTGCTCCGAAACCTGCAAATTAGAAGAAAGGTTATCAGCTAGCACACTGTGCTTTGGATATCCATGAGTTTTTGATGAGATGTATCAGTTGCATTTTTGGATGTGTTTTGCGTTTGTGAGATGGCTACAGGTATCAACTCGCAGATTGAAACCTGGTGGATTGAGAGGCATCATTTAATTTTGCCTCTGGAGTTTTATGGAGAGTCAACCATTAATCTGAATACATGTAAGCAGAGGTGTGTTGACTGATTTACAGAAAATGAGAGTGAAAGATCTGGCTGATGGTCAGGTGAGGTTTGTGACTTTAAGTAACATTGTTCCATAAATCATGTAAATACACATTTTACAGACACTTGCTGCACGGTAACTGACAAAGTAAACATCCATGGTCATGTCAAACAAGTCAACTTTTTGATTACGAGCCATTTTCAAGGAAAAGAGTGGATTCCTCTGCTTGACTAATGGGCTTGTAAAGGATAACAATCTTTGGCTGGCTGCAAATTTGTAACTGTTGGAAGGTGTTTGAAAATTTCCATAATGCATTTGCCACTTCTTTCATCATTAAGCATTCATCCGCCTATCAAAGTAAACCTAGAACAAGGGAAATTTACAAATACAATCCACAGAAAACATGCTTGTGACAAGGGCATTTACAAATACAATCTCCAAAAACGTACTTTTGACAATCTCCAAGGCACACAAAATATCAGAACTGTTCAAATGCTCTTTGTGTTGCCTAATAAACCACAAGGGTCATCTCAAGGTTTTATCACAGTTGACTTTTCAGAATGAGAGATGAAATTTGGATGACCGACAGTCCTTGGCAGGTCAGGGATGGGAATGATGAGTGTACGTCAGCTTAGAGGATCAAACTTCATCATAAAATCAAAGTCTCTGTAGCTGACTCGACCGTCCCCATCTCGATCCAGCTCCCTGACACAAAAGAAAAAAACAATTACAAATATATTCCTGGTACTAATACGTGAATGGGAATTCTGCATTAAATATAGAAATTTTCATTGAAATCCAAGTTCCTCCATCCAGTGAAAAAACTGAAGTTAAAAAATACCCATTGTTTGATACATGAGTACCCATTATCACTGTCCCATGACATTATGTCATAGCGGGGCAATGATGGACACCAAGGCATACACGAGTACCCATTACCACTGTCCCATGACATCATGTCATAGCGGCGCAATGATGGACACCAAGGCAGTCAATAAGAATTGGTCAAGTGCAACAGGAAAAAGGTGTACCAGTCCTAAGATTTAAAAAACTTTACAGATTTTAACATTTAGTGAAAAGCCTAGCAAAAATGTTATATGATGAATATAAGATTTCTGGGAATGATGAAGACAGGTTTGTTTCTAAATTTACCAAGTGCCCTCCACTTAAATAGAATTTCATTGCACTTAATAAACAGACCCAATTCTTCATTCACTTGTCAAAAAAAAAAAAAATTAAAACAATATCTGGAACCCTGATCATACATTATTTACACTCCTCAATAATGCAGACTCAAACTAGTACAGGAGAGAGCAATAGAGGGTATGAAACAGGAACCCCATCTTTATAAATCACACACTACTCCATTTTTTCAAAGATCTGTTTTCCATTTGCATCAGCTATAGAAAATGTGAGAGAGAGAGAGAGAGAGAGAGAGAGAGAGAGAGAGAGAGAGAGGGAGAGAGAGAAGAGAGATGGACAGACAGGCAAAGAATGAGACTGAGAATGAAGTCAGCCACTGAATGAAAAATTGACTAAGGGAGAAAACTTGTATACTGACTTGAATATGGACTCAATCGGTGGTGTCCCATGTGAGGAGCAAGCTGTGAGAGAAGACTTTCTTCAAGTCATCAACGGTTAGGAAGCCTTTGCCTGCTCAACAGATAGGATAAAACATAGCAGTTTTTTCCTTCAAACACAGCAAATATACATGGCACAAGATTTTGTTTGCTACAGAAAGAAAAGTTTCTCTCTTTCAGCACTTGTGCTAAGGTTAGTGTGGCTTTTTATTCATCATATTTTTGGATTTACAAAAGATATGCCAGTGTAAAAGTGACAATTCAAATTGAAGGAAGAGAAAAATCCAATGCAATTATAAACTTTTATAACATTTTCCTATCTGTCACAAATTGTGATTAATTATTTATTCCTTCAGAGACTATGTAATTACAAACATCCGAAAAGAGCGAGTGTAAAATCAACTGGCCCTGAAAAATGCTGCATTCTTGAACGGCTTGTGCTGAAAAGATATGAAAACACACATATATGCGCACACACACACACACACACACACACACACACACACACATGCACACGCGCACGCACACACACACACACACACACACACACACACACACAAATGCTCATACACATGCACACTTACAATGTGTGTCAAACGCCATGAATGTCTGTCGGATTTCATCATCTTCATCCCTGCTGATCAACTTGGGCGTCATGGCCTCAATGAACTGACCAAGATTCAAGGCTGAAAAAAAACATTCACAATCACCTGGTTATGCTTGGATGAATCACTGGACCGGAGGCACCACACTTGTCAAGTCATTAGCACATTAATTTGATCCTTCCCTGAATGCAAAATAGTCATTTCACTGTTCATGTGTGCATATGTGTGTGAAGAGAATAGGTGTCTATGTTCTGTGGCGTTATATGTCCTTCTTATGTGATTTGTTTCCACAAAACTACCAAATGTTTAAATAGCCAATAGGAATGGTTATACCTGTCTGTCTATCTCTTTAGATATATAGATACATGTATAGATACGTATGTATGTAGATACATACATAAGCTCATAGATAAAGGGGTGTGTGTGTGTGTATGTATACACACATGCATGTATACACACACACACACACACTCTCAAACATATATATATTATATACACACAGAGACAGACAAAGAGAACAAGAGACAGAGAGTAGAACATAGGGAGGGAGTGAGAGAAAGGAAAAAGAGGGAGGGTAGGAGAGGGAGGAGAGAGAGAGAGAAGGGGGAGAGCAACAGAGTGAGATTAAGCATTAGAGTGAGTAGAAGCGAGCGAGAGAGAGAAAGAGCATTTGACAAACAGTGACAGTGATACTGACAGAGAAATTGCATAGCAACACAGAGAATAAGTGAGATCTACAGTCACTTTATCTGCCAAATACTGACTTACCAAAAGTTCCATCTTCTAATGTGTCTCCATACTTCTCCAGCATTTGATTTGCTTCATACTGCAGAAAAAAAAAAAAAAAAAAAAAGAGAAACTCAGACAGAGAGTCATTTACAATTCAGTTCAATTCCGTTGGCTGAAAATAAATGTACTTTCAAGTCAAACAAAATCACTGATGGCTACACACACACACACACACACACACACACACACACACACACACACACACACACAATATATATATACTGATTCATAAAATTGTGTGTTGTCATTACTAAGACATTACTTTCAATACTTTCATTGTGGATGATGCTGTTTGTGTGTGTGTGTGTGTGTGTGTGTGTGTGTGTGTGTGTGTGTGTGTGTGTGTGTGAGAGAGAGAGAGAGAGAGAGAGAGAGAGAGAGAGAGAGAGAGAGAGAGAGAGAAAGTGACTGAGAAAGAAAGGGTGGGCAGTGAAGGGTACAGGAAAAGGAGATTAACACTGATACTTTACCATCATTAGCAATTCAGCCTTAGTGATAAGAGGTTCACAGTATCTCGGTCACATAAAAAAAACAAAACCAGGAAATAAACAGGCAAGCCAATTTCCTGAACAAAAAAAAAAAAAAAAAAAAAAAAGGAAAAAAATTATAAATTCAATGGATGGATGTGGAAGGTGCAATGGAAGGTGAGGAAAAAAAAAAACAGGCAGTGCTTTAGAGCTCCTGTCTCACATTGCAAAACAACAGATTAAGTCCTTTCAAATATATCAACAAGTTTTTCATTCAGGACATTTTATTATCAGTTAAAATAATTAGGGAGTAAGGATGGTGTTCCAAAAATGTCCCACAGCAAGAAAGAGAAAGCAAGCTGAAAAAATGGAAATGAGCAGGGGAAAGAAGAGGCACTGAGTTGAAATGAGGACAACTAACATGCTTGAATAACACATGTGCACAACAGCAAACAAGCAAGAGAAAGAGAGAGAGAGAGATGTTGCTTATAGCCCAGCCCACTGCGAAAAGGCTGTCACCCAGTTGAGTCAACTCTCAAAATGGATATAAAACAACAATATACACATACACCTGATTAAAATACCTCTCCTAAAAGACAAACAAACAAAAACAAGACTTTCGTTACAACCTTTTTACGGTAAAATCTTAGCTCAGTGTTGAGTAATGTAAAGATTTTCATAATTTCATTTTTTTAACCTTATAAACTTAAATGATTATCGCTTTGTGGACCATATCTACACATCGAACAGAACAAAACTATGTACTTATTTCACATTAAACCAAATTTCACTAGCGTTTACACCTGAGGTTCTTAATCTGAGCCTAGTGAGACTAACCCTGAGCCACTGATCTGTTGGTCATGACTGAAAATGTCTGTTACAGATAGGAGAAAGTGAGACATGCATCTATTTACTGCCTAAACCATAAACATTTGGCTAAACAGAGCTAACTAACTCTTACCTTTATAGCGTTTCACATGGTACGGTACATTTCGCCAAAATGGGGAGCTGTTATTATTACTCCCAGTTGGGCTAAGTAAGCTCACCATGTCAAACTGCTGCATGCTACGGCCTGCTTGGTCACCTTTTCATTGCTAATGCAGAATGAAACACCCTGCGAGAGATCTTACGCTTTAGGCTAGAGCGCAAAGCCATACTTGTTCACTTGATTCTACGGCCAACAAGAGCAAGCCCCTGCGAACTATAGCAAGGAAGAGGGGAAAACTGGGAGGGAATGTGAGCTTGATAAAGAAAGTATACTTACCTAGTCAGAAAGTATAGTATAAACTCCCTGTTTTGGTGTCCTGTACCATACCATGTCAAAGTCTTAAAGCATTTAAAAGTTAAAATAAAGGCTATTGGCATGTTGATTCGCTAGAGTCGTAATCAGGCAACAAGGATGATGTAGCTGCAAAGCAGAATGCCCATGGAACCATCAGCCTTAGAAAATGGTAGGTCCCTGCAATAGTGACTAATGAAAGACTTCCTACAGCTAGCAGCTCCCTTCTGAATGTGAGGTGGAAGCTTTGGACACTTATGGCTTTCCAGATGGTGAAGGCTCCATCAAATGTGCTCTGGGGCTCTAGTAGTAAATAGGAATATCTGGCAGTGAATAGGAATAACCTTGATTTTTCCAGCATCTGCCTGTCCAAGATGATAAGCACTCAAAGTAGGGGAGCTAAAGGGCAGCTAGGAAGAGGCTAGGAAGAGGCCTTACCCCATCCCCTTTCCCTCTTATGTAATATGCTTAAGGGTCATAACACTACTAGGATACAAGGATACCCAAAGTCTGCCAGCAGGTATCTGGTTAAAGTATCTTTGCACAGTCTTAATGAGAAAAATAGGACCAAACAGCATGCACACTGTTCATAGCTGGCAACAGCACAGCAAATGATGTTAAGTTTTTGTTGTTGTTGTTGCAATATGTTTCCCTTTGATGTTCATGTTTGGAAAAAAAAACTAATAATTATAAAGAACTGAGAAAGGACAGGACAGAGAGAGACAGACAGACAGACAAAGAGAGAGAAACAGAGCCAAAAACAGAGAGAGACAGACACAGACAGAGCAAGCAAGAGCTAGAGAAAGAAGTACAAACATTGAGACAGTGAGAGAGAGAGAGAGAGAGAGAGAGAGAGAGAGAGAGAGAGAGTGAGAGATAAATGCACAAACAAGCACACACATGTTCAATGACACATTAACACAAGAGAGAGAGAGAGAGAGAGAGAGAGAGAGAGAGAGAGAGAGAGCGAGCATAAGAACTTGAAAATACAGTTCAAAACTCAACCTGTTTTGCTTTTTCTTTTTTTTTTTTTTTTCAACAGAAAGTCGGCAGTATGTCTTTCTTTTCTTCGCTTTTAAACTGATATTCATAATGTAAGTTCAAAATAAGCAACATAACACACACAAAAGTGAATATGGCACAAGGACTGAGAGGGGATGGCCTGGAAATGGCTGTTTGTATGGGTGAGACCGTTAACAGCCAGGGAGTGAAAAATGCAACAAAAGAGGTGAGAGGAACACGAATCGTTTGGATAAAAGTCAAAAACCTTTGATGGTTTATATATCCGAGCAAAGTAATAACAGCAATTTTCAAGTCTGTCCGAGTCAAAAAGCCCTTGTCATCTTCATCTGCTTCCGCAAAAGTCTGCAACAAAAGGGGAAAAAAGTCTACAGTGTGCAAGATTCAAAATTTACAATATCTAATGTCCATAACAGTCTTCTATGCATCAAATTATGACTGGCAATTATTCAAACAAAAAAAGATTATATATATATAACATTATGACTGACCATTTTTCAAGCCATTATGACCGACCATTTTTCAAAACAAAATAAAAAATCAAATTATGCAATGTTGGTATCACTGGAATTTGGAAAGGAATTTGGAGAGATTTTTTGTTGTGTGCTTTTCACTGATGTTAATTATATTCAGACTGAATATATTTTATGTTTTCTGACATACCTTGTAAGACAGTGTCATATATTAATGGAAATCTCAATGATAATACAGAAACCAACTGTCCATACAGACTAACTTTTTTTTACATGGAGTACATGAGGACAAAGCATGGAGTACGTATTGATCAAACACACGCACATCCACACACAAACAAGAAAATAATTAAGTACTCAGCACACACACACACACACACACACACACACACACACACACACACACACACACACACACACTCCCTTGTTAAATCAATGTAACAAACAATAAAAGTAACAAGCTTCTATCTACTGGTTTTTTGCTTTTCAAAATCAAAAATACAATGTAAAGCATTTAAGAATAAGGAGCAAGCAAAAAAATACTAAGCATGTAAACAAGTCCTTTGTACTCTAAAAACCACTGTTCTTTCTGATAACTACACACCATCCTCTTGGTTTGTTCTTATGTGGATTGTTTTACTGCAAGGTGTATTGCACACACAGGCTCAGTGTTCAAAGGTCTTGCTTAATAGAATTCTTTTAATGACCAGAGAATGTATAGATGGCATAACTGGACTGTTACTGGAATTTTAATTGTGTCTTCCGAATGATAATTCCTCCTTGCTTTCTCTCATATGCCTATCAAGATACATGCTAGTTGGTTCCAGCCGAGTTTAAAAATGAATTAAAAAAAAAAAAAAATCAAAACACTGGGAAACAACTAACTGGAGAAAGCCATCTGACACAAAGATATAGTCACAGGTGATCTCCAACTTCCAAGGCCTGAAATATGACACCAAGAATGGGTAGTTTGTGTTATCTTACTGATCGTGAATGACATCAGAGAGAAAAAAGCTAAAAAAAAGATTTTTTCTTTCAAATGAATGACAGGTGGAGTGGGTGGGGGAAGAGAGTTGTTTATGTGATCTCTGTTCAATTTGAATTTAATCTAGAGCTCAATTTCATGCTGTGCCTCAAAGCTCTTATTTCATGGATTAAGATAATGCCTTGATAATCTAATGGTTGCCACCACTGACTGGGCTTGTTATGCTGCCATGACAGGCTTAGACATGTCCGCAAAGGTGTTACTTCTTCATCATTCCTTCATAGATCACAGCCACATGTATATTGTAGTGTGATGCAGCACTCTGATGTCCCTGCATGCCTATTGCCTGATGTTAATTTTGTACGCTTTTTTTCATTCATTACAAAACTTGTCTTCACTTCAACAGTGTGACAAACCAAATAGCTCTTTTTCAGCTCTTGCAATTTAAAGTTATTAGATTTTTAACTTCTTTAAGTGTTTGCAGTTTTATGTGCCTTAATTTATTCAGTCACACATTTAATTTCAGTTGTAACATCTAAAGTGATGACTTGTCATTAAAGTGGCCTACAATAGTCCTGTGACATGACCTTTTATCATTTTGTTGCATCTTCATGTTTTGGGGCATCTGACTTGTAATCATTTGCCTTCCAACACATTTCAACTATTTTCTAAGGGCATAATTGAATCGTTAACTTTCTTCTCTTAAGCATAATCTAAATACTTTTTGTTCCATTTAAGATTTTTTGTTTGTTTGTTTAACTATGTCTGGCGAGTGTGTTCATGTTCTAATGTGATATTTAAAACAAAAAATTGTCACATCCGGACCATGGTAGCCTTTACCCTTTAGATGCTGCACACTATTATTTGTGGCATGTGGCCACATTCATACTCCGAGAGAAGTTATCCACATATGAACCAAAGGGATCATGTTCGATCAAGAAATAATCAAAACAATTTAACAATGATTTAAAAGGGACGGGGTTAGGAGGTACCATGGGGAGGAGGAGGGGCAGGGTGGGGATGTGGGAGTTGTTTGTGCGTGCTCTCTTAGTGTTGTCACTCCCTAGTTTCGATCACTACTGGTGACTTACTTTCCTCAGCAACTTTTGTTCTGTTGAGGTGAGATTCCTAACAAGATGCGAATACCCCAGTCCTGTTAGTCTGAACCCGAGAGCTGTAGTCATTGTTGCTTGCCAAGATATCACCTTTTGCACGATGGCAGAAAACATAAAATAGCACTTCGATGCTTAGGAAATGCACGTTCTACCGGACATAGTTATCGCAGCCGCCATTTTCAGGAATGTAGCAAGATACTTTTGGCAACGATAATTCTATTGGTCGTTGTTCACATGTGATCTGTCTGTGTTTTCTCATTCGCTGTTGGCCTCGCTTCGTGGAGACTTCTAGCCAAAATGGCTGCGGGTGTCTAGCTTCTTTCTTCATGAAAATTAGCTTTTTGCACCCCCGCAGTCAGTTTTGTTTATGTCAATATGTCCACGAGAACAACTCGTTCTACAACAATGAGAGCGAGAAACCTCAGGAAAAGACCGTTGACTCGCTTAACTCAACGGAGACGACGATCCCGGGGTAAGTCGTGCAAATTATGAAAAGTCTGCCCCCAAAATGTCAATTGATAAATTGCTGTAACTAGAACTCGAGGATTTGTTCATAATTGTTCATTCATATCGCAGTTACCCTCACCAGTGATCACCGAGTTCTCTGACGAACGCGTAGACTGCTTTATAAGCCAGTTTATACTCTCATGCGATAAGCAAATAAGTAGGCATTTGTTATGATGAGAGTGAGAACCAAATTTAGGGACATGCACTTATGCATGGGTATTGTAACATCATCTTTCGTTTCTGTTATCAATGCCAAATACCAGTTGTTATTCTGAGTCAATGACACATTGTCTTAAGCCAGATTTTGCTTATAACTGAAGAGGTACAAATGTCTGATTAGGTGCGCCATGTCTTTCATAGTTTCTGAACTAAATCAGCAAGATTAAGCATGACTAAAGTTTTCACCTGCAGGACCACGGTTAAACGATCAGCATTTTGGTTTCTGCCGGCATAGATTTTTTATGCTCTCTTTCTTTTTGTTTTTTTTTAGGGGGGGGTCATTTATATGAATGGATCTAAACAAAAGTACTATTCATGAACAATTCACACACACACACACACACCAAAAAAAAAAAAAAAAAAAATTGGAAGCTGTAAATTTTCACCAGATAAAGACAAATGCAGTTCAAACCAGTTTAATAATTGCCCTTTTCTTGAAGGTTTTGAAAAGTTATGGCAGTAATAAATTTTTATGCTGTATAACAAGCATTGATATACAATTTAAGAAGCAAAAGTGGTCTATAGACTTTGTTAACTCAAACCAGCAGCACAGAGATGCTTGACAATCAGTATTGAAGTAGTACCAGTACTGTGGATATCATTATCCACACAGCAATATCATCGATAAGAGCTAAACACATTGTCTATTTCATTTACGGATGATGAAGAGTGTGTGTTTTTCATGCTTGTTGCTTACAAGTTTGTGTGATACCAGGATTACATTAGGAAATGTCTAAAGTCTGTTACTTTGGCCAGTTGTTACTTAAAAAACATGTCACATTTGTAATCCTAATTTTGGACTGATATCTGTATTGTATGCAAAGGATGAAGCCCAGGGAAATGAAATTCCAGTTCAGATCAGTCAAGCCTATGTTATTATGGTAGTAATGCCCAAATGATAAGCACTCGGGTATGAAAACCAGCTGGCCTGAGCAACAAGGATTTCTTTTGTTCTATAAGTATTGTCTACATTTTGTTTTCAGGAGTAACTTTCATGCTGAAGGTTTTTTAAAAGAGTGATGTGCCTCAATTAAACTTTTTAATGAGTTTAAAGTAATAAGGAGTTGATAGTGATGAATATGGGAAATTTGATGACAGGATGATGAAAGCATTCCCCTGTCTTTTGCACTTAGCGACAGACTGTATGAGCAGCCACAGTTTTGACAGATCAACTTGCTGCCTTGTTCCAATTCCTTCCTATTTGTTTTGTTTTCAGTTTTATGCTGTCATAGCTGTGATAGTCTGCTGTTCTGTGAAGGCATCATCTTTCTAGTGATTAACATTAAAGCTTGTATTCTCATGGACTTGAAAATGGTTACTGAACCATTGTGTGCGTGTATGTGTGTGTAAGACTAAGAGTGGATGCTCTTTAAATCATTTTGAGCAGTACTGATGACTTTTGCAAAGGAAAACTTAAGACAGAATGCACTCTGTTATATTTATCTGAAAATGGCGCATTCCATTTGTGATTTTGGAAGTTGTAAGTTCTCGCATCAACCTCTCAAAATCGCCCACCCAATGTTGATATGGTGCATAGATATGCCAGGCAAGCATTTTGAGTGTATCTGTCACCATATGAAATTTTGAAATTGTGCATAACTCTCTCAGTTTGTGCATAACTCTCAGTTTTATTGAATGTAGAAAACACAAATGCACAGGGCAGCCCTATTTACATTCTTCTTTTCTTGTAACTTAAAACATGTGTAAGCTTTAGAATGAATCATTACTTTAACTTGCTCAGTCCTTTGGCTAGAAAAGGAATAGATCTTATCAGTTACTGTGAACATCTTCAGATGAAAGAAAATGAATCACAGCTTCTGTATTGTCAGTGCTGTAAGTAATTGAAAGCAGCAGTTTGGGATGTTTTATCAATAGAAAAGAAAATACTAGGCCTGGTAAAGGATGTGAAAGGATGATGAACTCATGGACCTGTGTTGAATCTGACTATTCACACATTGAAATGAAAAACTGCTAAGTCTGTTAATCCATGTGTATGAATTTTGCACTGGGATACATTTTATTGTTCATCTGAGTTGTACTTCATAATGACCTGGGATATTATGTTAAAGAGGATTTGGTGTGATGTGTCAGAATTGCTGATCACTCTGATGCAGGCTTGGAAGACTGCAGAAAGTAAGGCACAAGTGGTCTGTTCACACTGATGATATGGAGGAAATGGCCCCAGCTTTTGTAAAGATCACATTTCCTCTGGGCTTATGCTGTCCTGTGCTGCATTTAAGAGGCAGCCCCACTGCTGATGCAATTTGACCAAGGGATGTGGTTTAGCATAGTTATTTCTCAGGGCTAGGTCTGTGTCAAGGTTCTTCAAAGAGTCCTTGAGTGTGCCCTGGAAGCACTTTTTCTGACAGCGTTGTGAATGCAAGTTTTCTGCCTTTTTAACATAGATTAGCCATACAGGAAGATGCATATCAGGCTTTCATACAAGGTGGTGGGCAAACCTGACTTGTGGTCTTCTTGGTATAGTGTTAATGTCTTGCAGACCAGCTTAGAGAGACGTATCTGTCTGGAACTTTATATTGTCTTAAGTGATCATCAGCAGTTTTTTCAGTAAACTCAGTGTTGAAATTTTTTTTTTTTTTTTTTTTTTTTTTTTTTTTAATCGTCCATAGACAAGTATCACAAATGTACACAGTAATGTGGGCAGTACATCTGCCTTGCTCACTTTCAGTTCAGTGTCCATTTTTGGAGTATTTTTTAATGGATTTTCAAAATAGTTAACTGTTGGAACATATCCAGCTGGGATTTAATCAGTTGTAAGAAGAATATTGATTTAAAAATAATGTGTTGGTTAGGTCCTTTCCTCCTCCTGTTGATTTGCAGTTCAGACACAATCTCGCTTGGATCAGATGACAAGAACTGCCTGTGTATGCAACTGTGTTAAATTTAAAACTAACACTAGCAATAGAGAAAAAAGAGGAAACAACAACAGAACAAGAGAAGTATGCTTATCTCATTTTGTGATGAAATAGTTAAAACAAAAACAAAAAAATGTGCTGACAGTAAGCAGAATATATGGCACAGAGTTATGGGAATCTAATCTTTTTAGGCGTAAAGAATTTCATAGTCTTGTTTTGATTGTAAGGCATATACAATAGATCAATACTTTTCATATTTTTATGGACTGCGTCTCCATTGGTCAGTAACAGGGTGTCCAGTAAATGTAAAGTCTGCTTTAAAGTATTTTTTTTTCCTTTGATAAATCTACAGCAAATTTACATAATTTCATTATATTGTAAATTGCTTTTGTCAAATCAGCTGGGTTGTAATAGAGCCATGAGACTTGTTAGAAGGTTACCAAAAAAAAAAAAAAAAAACTGAACAGAACTGTAATGTAGTATCATGCACAAGACTTAAGCAAATTTGTACTGCATTTCTGTTGGATGTATAATTTGGGAAATGAACATGTTTCAGACACATCTGTGGAAGATGAAAGCGATGACAGCATGGGTATGGGAGACGTACAAGAAGGTTACAATTTACGACAGACAACCCGCAGACGAACAGCTAGTGCAGATGATGCCATGCAACAACGTTTAGGAGCGTCTGTGGCAGCCAGTCCATCTAGAAAACGTCGGAGAACTCCTGCTGATCTGAATCCAGTTTTGCAGCCCATAGGTAATGTATTGCAGACTGCTTTTACTTATAAATGAATTTTTATCATAACAAAGAGAAAATGAAGATTTGTCCAAATGTGTTCCAGAATAAACAGACAGCTGTTCAGTTATACAGTGTTCTAAGTAAGTATTTGTTACAGAACACGGACATAGTGGTCAGTAATTCTGGTTCAGCCTGAAAAGCTCTGTGATCACAATGGTTTAAAAAAAAAAAAAAAAGTGTTGTCCTGGTTTGCAGTGCATTAAAAAAAGAAGTGTTGGTCAAGGGCTTCATATTACATAGCTACCAGGACCAATATTTTTTCCCTTTTTTTTCCCAGGAATTTTTTTTTGTTGTTGTTAAAAAAAAATATTTAAAAAATCCTAGAGTTTGAAAGAATTCTGAATGTGAAAATTTCCCCTTGTATTAAAAGGTTATTTATTTCTTTATTCTTCACTTTTTTTTTTTAGCAAGTGATAAAAGTTAAAGATTGTGTGATAACAGTAGACTAGGCCATGAAGTAAAGTGTTGGGTTAATGCCTGGGTGTACAGGTAGGACCAGGAAAGGATGAAGATGAGACAGCTTTATATATTTAGAAGGAACACAGAAATAGATTGCATCCAGAAAAGGATGATTTATAAATGCAGAAACTGTTTTGGAATAGTCAGCAACATTTACTGGGAATTGTATGCATTTAACATGCATAGGATCAAGAATTGCTGTAGTTGTTTGTTTACTACCGTTGAATGCTTGGGTTTATTTAAAGTTTCAGTTCAGATGCACCAGAATTATCAAGGAAATGATGACATTTGATTTCAGGGAGGATTGGTGCTAAATATTTGCAAGAAGACTTACCTGATGAGGTGATGCTTAAGATATTCTCTTATCTACAAGAGAATGATTTGTCCCGTGCTGCTCAGGTCTGCAAAAGATTTAACAACTTGGCCAATGACACAGAACTCTGGTCAGTTCATTTTGATGCATCTTTCATTGCCCATTAATTGTTATTTGAATTGTCATGTGTCTGCATTAATTTGCATTTGTTGATGGTTGATCAGGTTTTCAGAGGTGTGTGTGTGTGTGTGTGTGTGTGTGTGTGTGTGTGTGTGTGTGTGTGTTTTCGAAATAAATGTCTTTTTAAGAAATGATTTCTTTTGTCTGATGAGCAAATGGAGCTGATTTCAGCCAGCAAGTTTTGTTGGTTTGGTTTGGTTTAGAATAAGGTTTGTCTGAATCCTTGGTTGTCTTCCTCTCATCTCATTTTCTAATGATAAGATTGTATGTGTGTGTATAGGTATGCAAGCATGCGCAAGAGAATGTATTCAGGCTCAGGGGGTCAATGCACAGTATCGTTCTATTGTACCTACAGAAATCTGTTTGACATGAACAGATCATTTATATAGATGATGAAAAACATGAATAATATACCTGAAAATATCAAGTGAACTGTATTGCAAGCTATGGATAGGAAAAAAAAAGAGTGAAGTTGATTTGTGTGTGGCAGGAAAAATTTGGTCAAAGAAGTGTTCCAGTACACACAGCCACTGCTGCATCCTGCCCCGCATGAGTTCATGTTTGTACAGCCTGACGAGTGTGACCTGGCCAACCCATGGAAAGAATGCTTCAAGCAGCTGGTCAGATCCGTTTTTTCTTTCTTTCCCTATCAGAATACAAAAAAAGAAGGTATTCTGATTTCAGAATGGCATTCATAAGTCACTGCAGAGAGGGAAATTAAACAATTGGAGAAAAAATATCTACCCCTTTAACGGATATGTTCTGTTCAAATTTTTTCGCTAAATGGTATCTTTTTCGGGGTGATAAGTTAATTGTATAGGTTATTTGATAATCATGGCTTTGTAAGAATATCACAGCTTCAGGTGTTTGTTTTTTTATGTCTTCATGCATCTTTTGATATCTGATTTTATGTTTGTGTGTGTGTAATCTGAAAATTGGTGTTTATCATGAATATTCAGATTTGTCTTTAAGTTGAACTGGAATCCAAGTGTAATTCAGACATGTTCTGTGAGTATATTCGAAAAATTGGTTTTATGTTATATATTGCTACAAAAAAAATTTTTTCTTATAGTTTAGTTGTTTGTTCTTTCAGCATCGAGGCTTCCATGTATGGAAAGACCCCAAAAAGCGATTTGAGTCTTCAGATTCAAAAGGGAAGAAATTAAAAGGCAGAAACATCATGGTAAGTTTGTGTGTGTGTGTGTTTTTTTCCAGTTCAGTTGGTGTTGCATTATGGGATAATTAATAGATGACAGCAATTCCTCCTCTTTGAGTGCTTTTTGTTTTTGAAAGCTGTGTAGTTTTGTCACATTCATGTAACATAACGTATGACAACTAGCCTTGAATATGTTCCGCTTTTAAAAGATGTTTTCCATGTTAGGACGTTTGATGTGCATAAATATAGATTGTATTGGCATACATGCAACATACGCCTGTATGCACCTTTATGCTAAAGTATGAGCATTTTCTTGAGGCATCTACTCGTTCAGACTCAAATTTGATGGTGTTAAATTTTTTTCCCATGCTGAATGGTGTATCAGGTTTCTTCCTTCAGTGTTTAGCAAATAGGCATGAGCGTGCTGCTTTGTTTCTGGAAGCACCTCTTGGGAATCTTTACTTCCCTTTTAATTACCACCTTATCTTTATGAGATCAAAACCAGATGTATTGTTTGCCTGGTGCTTACTAATAATATATGGTGTGTTGTGGGAGACCTGAAGATGCGGAACATCTTAAAAAAAAAGGTTTGAAAATGCTCTGCTCTTGATTTTGTTCAGAGTTCAGGCAGCACTCAGATAAAATGATATATCATCACTCCTTTGCCTGTGATAATTGAGTCTGTAAGGAATTCATGAGGATCCTTTCTGGTAAAACATGGTCAGCGCTGATACAGGCTGGAACCTTCATGTGCAGTTTGTTCTCAGACATGCTAAGCTGTTTGCGTAACAACCTCTGTTCTAATGACTACCGGATTTAAACAGGTCACTCAGCTAGGAATAGCACCTGTGTTCTCTTTTAAATGGAATTAAATTCCCAGAATGTGAAGTGTAATCACCAACACGATGAGATCAAATGTAGCCATACCATGGCTCCCTTTCATTTGCTGGTAAATTGGGTGGCATCATCCCATATCTGATTTTTGAGAGGGCATTTTCAAGACTTGTTTACCAGTAAGATTTTACTTTACTTTGTTTGGCAAAAATCCTATGAGTACAGTGCATATTAAAAAAGACAGGGAAAAATGTTGAAAAAAAAAAAAAAGGTTGTTCAGCAGTAATTGCACCTGTGGAGGTTTTAACTGTGGTGTTTCTGATATGTAGATCCAGGCCTTATGTCATAAGACTGGAGTCAATAAAATTTCTGATTTAAACTAATGAATTGTTGATTGATGTGATTTCAGTGTTTTGAGAGTATAGAGCTGGCCTACAGTCACTTGGAGAACCTGGAGGGAGAGGATATACTGCTGTTTCTGCATGAAGGAACCTATTTTGGAGAGTTCTTACTAATTGACATGAACATCTCTATCATTGGTGCTGGTAAGAGTCTTATGTTTGGCGTGTTGGCTTGCTTACTCAATGCGGTGACAGCCGTGATATGGCCCTTTGCGGTTGGCTGAGCTATAAGCAGCATCACCTTATCTTACCTTACTTATGAAAAGGATTGTCAGATGAGAAAGTCAGAAACCTTGAATGTGACTGGCTTAGGAAGGGAGGGGGGGGAGGGGGCTATGATACCACATTGGCGGCTTTACTTTGTCCCCGTAAACAAATAGGTTTTCATCTATCTGTGACAAATGAGAAAATGTGATTGATTTGCCACATCTTCCTGTATTACGAAACCTAAGGTGCCAACCCATACATTTTTCCATTTCGTATATGCTCGGTTTAAGTTCATACGAATCAGTGGTCATGCTATTTATTTTTTGGTGAACCTAGAGCTGCAAATATCTTTGACAGTGTGCACAGTTTACCACTTCCATGGAATAGCCGTGTTTTTTTTTTTTTAAAAACACCTTCTTGTATCGGTCTGTCAGCTGATCATTTTGATCAATAATCAATGAAAAGCTTGATGGCCAGAGCTGGCTATTGATTTTTCTTCATTCACTTCAGATGATTTCATGCAAGAGCTGGTCAAGGGCCTCCAAAAGGAGAGTTGCTTTAGATATATATCCCAAATCCTAGAAAAATATGAAGGTTTTTTGGCATTTAATTCTTGACAGTGTACTCAGATTCCTGACTGATGCACTTGAAGATCATGTCAGAATAGTCTCTGTGTTGCATCTTTCTTGACGTTCACCTGTGCTGTTGATTTATAGGTATGTTTTTTTATATTATGAAACAATGTCCAAGCAAAAAAAAATTATCCAAACTGGCAACTTTGCTTTAGGAATTCAGCAGCACAGCAAAGAAATGTACTGACAAGCAGTCATTTTCACAGCAAGTTTCTTTGAATTCTGAAATAAAGAAGGGCACTAGCATCCTTTTCTTTAATTTTTGCAGCTATAAGCAAATTTTAGCTTAGTGTTCTTGTATCACAAACAGCATATTTTTTTCATGTAAGTCTTTTGTTTTCCAGTAAGGTGATTCCATGCTTCACATTGTAGAAAACAAAACAGAACAAAATAAAACAGAATTCCGCTGTCCTTCATTGCTGTTGTCAAAATCATCTTGATCAGAGTTGTTACTGTTTTCAACTGTTTGCATGCTTTGGAATATGATGGGATGGATGGTTGCAGCCCCTGGTGATGTTGTGGACAAGGTGATCATTGAGAGGGATAATGAATCCACTGTGGTCTTCTCTGAGGGAGCCAAGTCTGCCTACATCGGTTATGTTACTATAAAGGTATAATCTGTTTCTGATTACAAAGTAATTCATGAGAGTCAATCACATACCATTTATTTTCAGAGGGTTTTAGTCTTGGTTGTTGGTAGGTTGGTTGGCTTGTTTTTGCAAATATATATATGTAATAACTATCAGTGATACTCCCTTCCACACAATGGTCAAAACATAATGTACAGTCTTGCCACTGACAGAAAACGGAAAGCAAATGCAGGTGGCATATGAAACAGAGACACACACACAGAGCTCTTCTTTCTCTCTTTGACCCACTCTCACACTCTCTCTCGTGCTCTGTTTCTGCCACTTCTGTTTCCATACCACCCCACAATCAAGTCCTTCTACACACCGAAACTAACACAAACTTCTTTCAACCACTTCACCTCCACACTCTTCTCTACCTTCATTTGATGGCTAACAATTTTAGAAATCCAGCTTGGTCATGCTATTCTTTATTAGCAACTTGCAGCAGATGAAAAGTGGTCAGACTGTATTGTTAAAACCCAGTGAGAAGTTCTTTATTTAAAATGCTGCCAGTGACCATGATTTTTTACTCAACCTGGTAACTTGGGGTGTGATGATACCATGATGGGAGCAGTTTGTTGCATACAAGCTTGACTTCTTTTACTTGATCCTAAGGCCTTGAGAGCTAGAAATTTCAAATAACCGTGCACCTCTCTGTGCTTCATAGACAGCTTAATTACAAGTCACCATTTGATAGCCAGCAGAGATAAAACCAGTGCACATGTACTCTTTCAGAAGAAAATTGGCAGTTTGATGCAGACACTAGATTGCACCTTGTCAATCACGGCAAAGTTTAGACCAAGACCAGAAGATTGAATCTGTTGTTTTGTGTTCAGTAACTTGTTAGTAGCCTGAACAGGGGCTGACATTTGTGCCATTTCAACAAACAGGAAAAAAGTACACTAAGAGATGATGAAAAAAAAAAGTTTAACAGGAGTAGTGAATTAGAGTTGTCTGCTATAACTGTGTAAAATTGAAATGTGTCGCACACTTTTGAACAGTGTGAATAGAAATGTACTTAACAGCTACTTTTCGTGTAACCATGACATTATTTCAGTTGTCATCTTTCTAGTTCTTAATTAATTTGGATCCTTTTTACATAAGGATGAATTTTTATTCATTGGAATTTTTACAGAAAAAACGATTAATCATTTATTCTGAAAGTATATTTTAAATGCGAAGATTAAAGCAGATGTGAATGCTTGTGTTTCAGTTTTCACCAGATATTACCTCATCGGTGCCACATCATCGACATTATGCATTAGAGATATCAGAGGCCTGTTCACCCATGATTGACCACTGCCGCATAAAGAGCACCTCAGTTGGTATGTAATGTTGGAAATAGCTGAAAGTACTAGAGAAATAGATGCAAGATTTATTAGATATGAGTGAAAAAAGCTGAAAGGTGATTCTGTTTGTCTAATTTAGAAAACCTTACATTTTGAATGATAGTCTTAAGCAGTTTATAATTTTTTCTTTTGTTAAAGTAATCAGTAAGCATTATTAGTTAGTGAAGTGTATAATGAAATGCTGTCCCAAAGAATCCAGTGCAGTACTTTCACTATTCAGAATGATGAAAAAAAGTACAGCCCTATACTATGCCTTGCAGCAAGTATTGTTTCTCTCCAAATAATGCAGCATTTTGCGCGCCCTGTGTGGGCTAATTGTACTGTAGCTCAAACAAAGATATAGTTTAGCTGATGGATTCAGAACTGTTCTCTGATCAAAGGGTTAAACTAAAAAAGACATAAATGCCATCAACTTTGAAAGCTGCTTGATAAAGAAAAGACCAAACATAGCTGTTGTGATGTGTGTCTTTAGTGGGAGCAGCTGTGTGTGTATCAAGCAAAGGTGCAGACCCCATAATTCAGCACTGCGTCATCAAGGACTGTGAGAATGTTGGCCTGTATGTCACAGACTATGCTGAGGTGAGTTATGATCTGCTTGTAACAGTCAATGTTTCTTGTCAAGATATGGCTCGTTTGTTTGTTCATTCTTTGACATCTCTTTGGTATTATGTACTGTACTGTTTAAATTTATGCAAGCTAAGACTGGTTTGATAGTTCTGAATTTTTCTCAGTTAATTCAGTGCAAAGACACCATGTAGATTGTGTCAAATTTTCAGTCTACAGCATGCAGTGTGAATCTGTGCTTGTCTGCAAGTTTCCCAGATATTGTGTGGTAGCCAGAACAACTCCAGGAGAAAGTCCCTCTTACACTACGGAGAACATGTCTGTTGAAGAAGTCAGAACACACTATCAGCTGGATAGTACATCTCCTATAAGTCATGGGTAGAAATATTCTTCACCCTCTAAATACAATGGAGAAAGTGTTTGACCTCAGAACTGAGGATATAAATGACATAAGTCTTTACATAAATGAAAAGGCAAGTGGAAAGCTTAACAGGCTTGGGTTTAGAGACTTAACCCTCTTCAGTATGCACTTACCTGAGCTTAGTTACGCCGAAAACCATCGGCAAGGTAAGTAACTCCGTAATTTGAACATGGTTACCCAATTAAAAAAATAATTTAAAAGAGAGGAAAGGAAATAATGAAATGAAAATAATTTTTAAAAATTCCTACGAATATATATGTTGGTATATCGTAAGTTTGAAGAATGTCACGTGAGCTATTTACTCGGGGGGAAAAAAATCTTCTTCAGAACTTTCTTCCGAATCGTTGTTCATCATACCTGGAACCTCATCCCAGTCGAAATCTAGGTCACTCTACGCTTCATTACCCAGCACTTTCACAAAGTCTTATGCCGTAAATCCTATAAAACACAGTATCTCCATCACTAAATCTCATTATAGAACGGCAGAAATCAAGGTTAGCCATGGTGAAAAACAGCATTTCGACCTCAAAACTTTAAAAATTCGTAACTTGAGAACCACGGCACGCATCAACTCGCGTTTTTTTGCAAACGGAAGTAAATGGCTACAGGAAGAAGGAAGTTACGTTCTCGCAAGACTTCCTTTTCTACGAGAAACATGCGGCGCCTATTGTTGCCACGTGTTTTACTGGGTGCTGGCGGGCGCTCAGCCTTTTGGCTGTGTGATTCCTGGTCGGGCGCTAGAGGGCGCGCACTTGTCAGAAGAGTTAATTAAAGAGATGTCTAAGGTTTGGAGGAGCATACACCAAATGTGAGGTCAAGGAAGTGCCTAGAAAGAAATTAAACCTGACTAAACTGCCTTTACCACAGGAGTGGTGAGAAAACAGAACTGCCTTTACCACAGGAGTGGTGGAGAAACAGAAACAATCAGATACAACAGGGTTGAAAGCCTCCCTGGTCAGAGCAATCCTTTTAGAGGCCAGAGATGGCTGATGAACATCTCAGGGTTGGATTTTTCGAAGAAATTAACTTAATGTAACATTTTTGGAGCAAAGAAGAAGACAAAGGAAAGA
Organism: Conus betulinus; assembly: GCA_016801955.1. Lineage (NCBI taxonomy): Eukaryota > Metazoa > Mollusca > Gastropoda > Neogastropoda > Conidae > Conus > Conus betulinus. The sequence continues at coordinate 399,042 of JADBJO010000329.1, read as the reverse complement.
GAAAAGGACTACTCAGAGATTGAAGCATTATGAACTGCAGTACAGGGGAGTCTCTGAATAGAGGGCAGAAGCAGAATCATTGTAGGATTACATGTGGAAAGTATCAAAACGTTCCTCTTTCCTCTGACTCACATCGAATGTAAATTCTGACCTCTTGACCAGCTGCTCATCTTAGTGAGAGAGAGCCATGGGTTAAAAATGTGTATAACGATCCCAACCTCTTTTCAAGATCTTAGAGGAAGAGAGTTAGAGAAGGCAGGACAAAGGGACTGCATCCTTACATCTTGGGACCAAGTGTAATTCAGTGTTCCAGCAGGGAGCAGAGGCCAACTTGTACACTGAAATTGACGGCAAGAGTGAACACCACTTCCAACAAGAACTGCTATAGAGTCAGTTTTGGTTGACATGAGTAAATTAATGACTAAATGGACACCATGGCATAAATGGGTATAAAAGCAGGCAACATTTGGAGGTGGAGAAGGCAATCTCCTTAAACTTTTTAACATTTTTCACAAGAGATTTGTCCCCTGAGAAGGTGAGGGAAAAATCATCTGCACATCATGAACTTGGGCAAAGTAGAAGACCCCAGTCTTGGATCATGCATAGTAGCAGGGACAGAAATAAATTAAAGTAAGAATAGAGGTGGGTGTGTTTTTCCTTGGCCAGGTATATTTCCTTGCAACAGCAAAAAATGGAAACTGACTCAGTTCACTGAAAGGAAGTGATGCATGAATCAGGGGAAGTCAGTCCAAGAGACTGGCTGAGTTAAAAGTGCATCTCCCTCTGTTTTTTTTTTTTTTTGTTTTTTTTTTTTTTTTGTTTTTTTTTTTTTTTTTTTTTTTGTTGGGGACATCCGGATTGGCTTTGTTTCCCCAGACAAGTATTTCAAAAAGCTTACTATAGTTGAAAAATGTTCACCTCTTGTTTTGAATGTGTAGGAGACAGACTAAATGGATGTATTATGTTGGCTTGGTGTATAATTGTATGGAAAGTAGAGCTACTGGGGTAAGGAGAAAACATTTATGAAATTTAGAGTTTAGAATCAAGATTGATGATGATTTGTTTTTCCCGTTTTCAAGAAAATCTGTTTCAGCAAGTGATGTATAGGTTTTATGCCATTTTCATGGTAGGTATTGAGATGTTATTGTTTGAAATATGATCGGATAAGAGAATTGATAGCCTAAAGTGTTTTGGTTTGCTTTTTTTGGTTTCAAGTTTATATCGATGCTGTAAACAACAGTGAGACAGGGAGGTTTGCTTTTTTTGGTTTCAAGTTATATCGATGCTGTAAACAACAGTGAGACAGGGAACAGATGCATTTCATGAGGCCTGTTTTCTAACAAGTTATAAGGTCTTAGCTCATCCTAGCTGTATGTATTCTGCCATGAAAAGTATGTCCAAAAGCATCAGAATACTGTTCACACATATATGCGGGTGGGCGCGCACGCGCGCGCACACACACACACACACACACACACACACACACACACACACACACACACACACACACTCACTCACACACAAGATCATTTTACTTTGATGTCAGTGACTATGTATTGTTGTTTAGATCACCTTTTTTGCCTTTCTTGTAAACACACACACACACACACACACACACACACACACACACACACACACACACACACACACACACCACAAGATCATTTTACTTTGATGTCAGTGACTGTATTGTTGTTTATATCAACTTTATTGCCTTTTCTTGTGAACCAGGGAAAATACATGCACAATGAAATCAGTGGCAATGCACTTGCTGGTATCTGGGTGAAAAATTATGCCAATCCTGTCATGAGGAACAACCATATACACCACGGGCGAGATGTTGGAGTCTTTACATTTGATAACGGAATGGTGAGTGCATTGCACTGCTTATATATGAGAGCAAGTGGCTTGTTTTGAGATAGGAAACATTTGTGTCTCAGTTCAAGTGGGTTTCTTGGAAACTTGGTAGGAAACATTTGTGTCTCAGTTCAAGTGGGTTTCTTGGATACTTGGTGTTTAATTGTATGTGACCAATTTGTACAGATGTTCTGTCTAGTATAGTTTCTGTCTTGTTATAGTTTAAAGACTTCTTTGGGGGGTGTAAATTGTTAGTGTATATATTTTCTGGAGGCTAAGGTTTCTAGAGAGAAAGTTGGAGAATAAGGCATATGCAAAGTCCACCAATGCAGTATTTATTGTTTTATCTCTGCAGGAATAAAGAAAAAACTGAATCTTGACCCTTCACAAGAAACAAAGAACAGAATTAGCTTTAAGCTAAAGCAAACCATAATTACATGCATCTTTGATTATATGTGAAAGAAAGATAGTATTTCATTGGTTTTGCCAGAATAGTTTTTTATACATATATTGATGCAAATGCATTCATTCCTGCCACACCCGTATTTCACCCCAGACCTGCTCCCCTATCTAGGAAACTGCTGGAATGGAAGGCATTCTAAAGCTGTTGCATTGACAGTTCATACCTGCTAATCTCCACAGGTTGATCAGCTCGATGCGTGTTTCTTGGCAGGGTTACTTCCACTCGTGTGACATCCACAACAACAGGATAGCTGGCTTCGAAGTGAAGGCGGGAGCCAACCCCACCGTGGCTCAGTGCGACATTCACCATGGCCAGACTGGGGGCATTTATGTGCACGAGAATGGCCGTGGACAGTTCCTGGACAACAAAATACACTCCAACAACTTTGCCGGGGTCTGGATCACCTCCGGCAGTGACCCCACGATCAGGTGAGCTCATGCTTTTCTCACGAGGTCTGATTTTAATGTCAGACTTTCACTGTTTTTTTTTTTTTTTTTTTTTTCACACAGTAGGTATTTTTAAACATGGTAGTATGAGAGCATGACAGAATAGATGTGATCTTTACTATCTGCCTGATCCACTGTTGGATGTAGTATATACTTCTTTTTTTTTTTCCTTTTCAGAAAAAAACTTGCATTTTTTTTTCTTTTCTACCATGCACAATGTTAAGATCCTCCGTTACAGAGACCTTCTGAATTACTTGATGGGTGCAAATCGGATTTGTTACCACAGGGCATGTTTGTGTAGCTTGTTTTAGATTGTTTTCCAAAAAGAAGAGGGTCCAGTCTTTTGACAGAGGCCCTTAAGAAGAGTCCCAGCATCCAAAAAATTTCATGGTCCTTCTCAAACAGCATATGCATTTCTGTGTATGCCAGTGACATTTAGATGAAATTGTTTCAAAAGTTTGTAGGGTCCATGTGAAGAGAGTGTCACAATAAATTTTTACCCATTCCTTTTGAACATAGTTCCCATACCCCAGTCTTCATCTCTCCCCTCCCCGTTCTTTTTTTTTTCAATCCAAGCCAACACACGGTCCACAGCATTGCAGTGCCTAGATCCTTCTATTGGAAGAGGTCCATCTGGCAGGCTGAAGAGTACCTCTGTCGCTGCCATAATATCATTGTCATGTGCAAAATGTCTCGTGGCTAAATGTTTTTGTTCAAATTTAGAAAGAGGTTATAGTCAGATGGTGCTATATCTGGATAATATGGTAGATGATCCAGGAGTTCAAAGTAGCAGTTATGAAGTTCATGAATTGTTGACATTACAGTAACAGGCACATTGTCATGTTGAAACAATAGATCTCCTTTATAGTGGCAGATCAGTGGCTTTGGTGATTAGGTCATAACTGTTGTGATGACAGTGTGTGTGTGTGTTACCCTCTAAAAGACATGGAAATTGAAAGTGTTTATTCATCATCCTCAGGGAAAGCTGTATGGTTCTGTGTTTCAGGAAAAAAAAATGAAATTTTCAACGGCCAGCAGGGAGGAGTGTATATCTTTGGAGACGGCAAGGGACTGATTGAGCTCAACAACATTTATGGTAACATTTTCATCTGTTCTCTTTCTAATTTTTTTTTTCTGTACCATTTTAGTATCAGCAGCCAAGAGTTAACATTACTGAGTGGTCATCATTCAAACAATTTTTTTTTTTTTTTTATTCTTAAATCACTGACACTTGATTTGTTTTACATGTAAATTGCCCATTATCAACACTTTAACATTGAAAGTGTGTCCTCCACATGTAGATTTTAAGTTCAGTTTTACATGTCTGTCATTGCAGGCAACGCCTTAGCTGGTATTCAGATACGAACCAACAGCAATCCTATTGTTCGTCATAACAAAATTCACCATGGGCAACATGGGGGCATCTATGTGGTGAGTTTTTACATCTGATAATGTTGTAGGTGAAATATATTTTCTGAAATATTTTGTTTGTCAGTAAAGCAACAGTTACTGATGTAAGGGAGAAATATAATCTTTTGCACTAAAATGCACAAACAATGCCAACCTCACTTGGAAACTTGGGTCACTTAAATGGAGAGAAAAATGGTACTTTTATTTAAAACTATATTTCAAGAAATCAAGTCTTTTCGTTAGTGAATGTCATTTTGGCATTATATGCTCTGCTGTATCAATTTTTCTATAGGCGCACTCAATCAAGGTTTTTTTTTGTTTGTTTGTTTCATTTGTTTTTAAGTATATTATAAGAATGTCAAGTAGTTAGTGAAAATATGTGTTAATATTGAGTTAGAATATTGAAAACTCTTTAATTGATTTTTTTTAATACAGTGTTTGAAAAATAAGAATAAAATGAAAAAAGTTTAACCAATCTTGATGAAAAAAGTAATCATGTTATTGCCAGACCTGTACTTGTATGAGAAGAAGGGGGAAAAAAGAAAGCAGAAGAGAGAGAGAGAGAGAGAGAGAGAGAGAGACATGCAAATGAATTGTGTGTGCTGCAGCATGAAAAAGGCAAGGGGTTGATAGAGGAGAACGAGGTGTACAGCAATACCTTGGCTGGTGTGTGGATCACCACGGGTAGTCAGCCCACCCTGCGCAGAAACCGCATACACAGTGGTAAACAGGTGAGACACTGTCCTCATAGTGGGGATGGGCAGTGTTGATTACTTTGTGCTAACAAAACCCAGTGATTTAAAGATTTCAAGAGTGGAAATGATGATTCCTTTCTTTGTGCTGATACAAGAGAGTGATTTTAAGATTTCAAGAGAGTGACTTTTAGTGTGACATTTGCTATTTGTCCTCTTTCCCATCATTTGTCCCATCCATACCCCTTCCTTTCATCCCCCAGCACCCTCTCCCCACCCCTCTCCCTCTCACCCCCTTTCCCCCACCTCTTGTTCTCTTTTGTTTTTGTTGTTTTTCGTGTGTGTGTCTTGTCTTCTCATTGACTTGAATGTATTTTGCTCTTTGTGGTTTGCATTGTAAGTTCCTGTTAGTTTGTTAATGTTTCACTGATTAGCATTGATATGTCTTTATGATTGTTAGTATGGATTATTGTGAAGGGAGTGTGATGGGAAGCAGGGGATGGAGGCCTGGATGTATTAGTGTGTGTATACTTTTGTAAGAAAGAGAGAGTATTGTTGAGGTTTGTCAGCTGATATGTTTGTAGACAGTTTGGAGTGTGAAGGAAGTCTGAAGTGGTCATGGCATGTTGGTCCTAATATGGAGTATGTTGCAGGTGGGGGTGTATTTTTCTACGACAACGGCCATGGAAGGCTGGAAGACAATGATATTTTCAACCACCTATACTCTGGTGTTCAGATCAGGTTGGTGGAGGCAGTTTGTTCATGTCAGCATCAAACTAATGTCTCATTTCCAATCTTTCAGCTCCAGATTCTGCTAAGTTGTTGCAGTTAAACTTGATGTGATGTTTTTTTCCACTCCATCCATCCATCCTCCACCCCTCCAAACTGTATCTGTGTCGCCACCATGACAGTATGATACCCAGTCCACCCACAAAAAAGAAAATGTAAATTTCTTAACCATATTGTTACGTTTTGGTAATTACCCCTCTGTTTTATGGTATCAGGCATTGATGAGTGACCGGGTGTTTCTTTGTGGTTGGTTTTCTTTTGCTTGTTTGGTTGTTTTTTTTTTTTTTGCTTGAAAAGTGAGGCAAGCATAAGGCAAGCGAGAGCCAAATTGTACTGAAGTACAAGATGGAGAGGAAAGTGATCATGATGATGATGGTGTTGGCAGGACGGGCAGTAATCCCACCATCACCAAGAACAAATCTGGGGGTGGCCAGAATGGTGGCATTCTGGTCTACAACAGTGGGCTCGGTGTCATTGAATACAATGAGATCTTTGACAATGCCATGGCTGGAATCTGGATCAAGACGGACAGCAACCCCGTTCTCAGCACAACAAGATCCATGACGGCAGAGATGGGGGAATCTGTATCTTCAATGGCGGCAAAGGTAGCAATGGTGGGGAGGGAGGGAGGGGATTACCTATGGAAACTGTTGTCTGTTGAAAAATGTCTTGACTGAGGGTACACATATGTCAGTGTTCAGGGATATGTGTGTTGGTATGTTTTAATTGATCGTCATTCCACATTTCTGTTAGATGTATTAAGATTAAAGGCAGTAACAGATATGTCTTTCTCTCGTCTGTTTTTTTTTCCAAACACATGCAGATGTTCAGAGCGCACTATGAAAGATCAGTGTATAAATGTAGATATTCAGAGCACACATATGAAAGATCAGGGATCTACATTTACCTGTCATATGTAATGCTTTCTTTGTAATATGTAAAGAGTCTAGTGTAGTCTGCGCATATGCATGTGATAGCTTGTATGTACTGATTTTATACCAGCGCATATGTATGTGTATGCTTGAAATATGTTCATTCATATATATGTGAGTCAAAACATGATCATTTTTATGGTTATGCATCTTAGCACAAGGAATTGCATTCCTACCTGTGATCATCAGGTTTGCTGGAGGAGAATGAGATTTTCCGCAACGCCCAGGCAGGTGTGTTGATCAGCACCCAGAGCCATCCAGTGTTGAGGCGGAACAGGATTTATGATGGCCAAGCAGCAGGAGTGGAGATTACCAACAACGCCACAGCCAACTTAGAGTTCAATAAAATCTTTAACAACAAATTTGGCGGACTGTGTCTGGCCAGTGGTGTCACACCATACCTCAAAGGTGAGAGGTGATACAGCGCAGTGAGAATTAACGAAATGTTGATATCTTATGTTCCATCTTCTATATTCTAGTTGCAAGATTTTCTTTCTGTCTTTCAGAAACCCTAGATTGTTACACAACTTTTGTCATTATTTGTCCGACGGGGTGTCTCTTGTGGCTTAGAACAGAAACATGTGAGCATGAAAACTGAAATTGTGATTACCAAGCATACCTGATTTCTTTGCAGCATAGATGTATTCTACATTTTATTTGAACTCCATTTAAACAGTATATGGTAAAAGTACGTTAAAAAAAGATCAAGAGTTTAGAGCTCAGTCGTTTAATTGATGTCTATCCGTTACATTTGTCAGTTGTTGCATTAAGTCAGACTTATTTGCATACAGTTTAATCACCATTTTCAGTCTTTAAAACATGCACTCAGAATTGACCTTTACCATGTGAACACCTGCTCCAGCCCCCAGGGAACACAATAATTCAGGAATAATCTGGTTGGTGTGATGTCGGTTCCCACAGAAAACACCATTACAGGGAACCACAACATGGTGGAGAAAGCGGTGGCTCAGGGTCAGTGTCTCTACAAAATCTCCAGCTACACCAGCTTCCCCATGCACGACTTCTACAGGTGAGAGGCCCTGTTCTCTACCTGTGCTCACCTTGCTTTTGCAGGCATGCCAGTTTTTCATGTTTCTGTGAAGCTGAAAAGAAACTGTAGAGAGAAATTTGTGAATATATGTTTGAAAATGCTGAGTTCATAATATGCAGTGATAATTCTTACGCACAAATGTGTGTCTCAGAGGCACAAACTTCCCATCTGACACACTGGAATTCAGGCCATTACAACTCTGAGCAGCGCATCATGCAAAAGGGCTTTCGTCTTATCTGCCACATTGCAAATTAAAAACATAAATTTCCTTGACATTTTAGAACGTTCTGAATCGATGAACGCTTCCACTTGAGAAATCTTCTCTACTGAAAACCAAGTCGTCAAAATAGACTAGGCCTCTCCAGTCTTTGATTGGACCACAAGATCGCATGGTTCAGCTAAGTGGGTTGGAGAAAAGCAGGGAAGACCGTAGGAATTTGGGCTTTTCAGAATCAAAATCCAACAGCTCAGCTGTGGCTTGTGGGTGATGATTCAGCAAATGGAACAAAAGTCAGTCAGACTATGCAACATGACCATTTCAGATAATTAAAATGGCTCCGTTCTGGATGTATGAATGTGTTGCTCACAGAGCAAGAATGGCCAGTCTACAGTTATGTTGTAGTACCACCAGGATTCTGATGATCATAGCATGGATTGGAATTTGATCATACAATGAAATATTTCAACATTGAAGGAAATGGCTCATGTAGTGGAAATTCTGTGATGATGATCAAAGAGGACATCCCACAAATCAAGTTTCACCGTTAAAATCCTGACAGTGTAGGTGCTAACATTTACCCATGTTACTTGATAATACTTAAAAAACACAAGAACACGAATGAAAATAGATAATATTTTAGCACTGTCTAGAATGTTTTATTAACTTTATTATGAACACTTCTTTTTCTAATGTATTTCTGTTTCTATTGATATAACACCTCTTTTCTAATGTATTACTCTTTCTTTCTCTGTGCATTTATGTGTGTGAGCCTGTGAGAGCATGCTCATGTGTGTGTGTGTGTGTTTTCACTACATTTTCTAGCAGTTGTTAATGGTGACCCCTAATATTTTTGTGACCCCCTGAGAATTTGGAAGCAAGTTTTTAGTACAAGTCTGACCCCCTAATTTTTAGGAAATAATTATCACTGATACATGACATGCATGCATACTGAAAGGCTTTTGTCAGTGGATGGATAGGAAAAATGCTGCTGACAAGCATGCTGCACACTGCCTTTTTGTGTATATTGTGTAAATCTCCCCTTTCAGAACCACAGACAGATCATGAGGCAACGTTTTTGTTGTGTTTCAACAAAAGGTTGTACCGGAATTTCACATTCAGAATGCATGCATCCTTAACCTTTTTTTTTTTTTTGGACAGTTTTCATTCTTCTTCAGATCAATGTTTTTTTTTTTTTTTTTTTTTTTGGTTGATATTATTGTTGTTTTTCGAGATTCTTTGTGCAACTGGCATGATTAGTCTGAATAGAGTGAACTTTCCTGAAAGGGCTGAATCGGCTAATCATTTGAAAGGTTAAAGGCTTACGGGGGTGAGGGAAGGGGGGAGAGAAGGAGGAAAGTCTTTAGCTATTTATTCAGCAGCCACCTTCCAGTTTCCCCATGGACATGGTTGGTATACACATATGTAAAGAAAGATCTTCCAAGTGTCACAGTTGTTGAGAGACAATATTTCTTGCAATGATGACAGAAGTATTTGGAAAGGATTTTCTTCACTATAGGAAGTGGATCAGTACAGCTCTTCCTTCGTCTGTATGCTTTGACATCATGACTTGTTTGAAAAGGCTACGTTTATGGGAGGGTCCCCAAACTGCTGTTCATCCCTGAACCTTGACATCTGAAAGGGTAGGAAATGAATAATGCAAGGAAGAAGGGGGTGGGTGGGCAGAGGGGGTGTCTTAAGGCTCTTTCTTTATCTTTTTACTCTAAAATCATAATTGTTTTGTAACGATTAGCCTGGTATGGAATGTTGAATGGAGGATGGGGTGGGGGGGTGGAGATGGCATTACTATGATGGTCATTGCTGAAGTCTTGGTATAAAGAATCTGCTATATTTTATGGTGAGCATACTGGTGGAACAACCTTATGCATAGATCTTCAGAAGAGCTTTCATGTGTTTCTGTGGTTTTTTGTGTCTCATGGCATGCTGTATTCAGACAAAAGCTGTAATGGAGATTCAGTTCTTTTTTCAGGTCCTTTTCTTTTCGTCAGCTGTATTTTTGCCTTTGTGGACTGTGTTCTGGAAACTTTTTTTTTTTTTTACCTTTTTGGATACAGTTTATGACATGCCAACTTTTTTATAGTAACCTGGCGACTAGGTTGTAAAAAATGTACACGCTGTCTAGGATGGACAGTTGGTGTCAATTCGGCAGTGTCTGTTTGCCAGAGAAGCATTTTTGTGTACTTTTTGTAACATTTGATGTTCCTCATCAATTTTTTTTACACTTGTTTTAAAAGGCCTGGGATTGATGAATAACTGAAGTGGCTGGCACTGGTAAGGATGGTTTAGTCTTCTTCATGGCAAGGATGCAGTAGTTTAACTGAAAAGTTATTTTTGAGTGCGGAAGTGTGTGTGTGTGTAAGTTTTTGTTTCTTTCTTTCTTTCTTTTTTTTGCCTGGTTGTGAACTTTGTTGTCAGGATGTAACAATCTTTTTTCCTTAGTGAGTTTGACAGTGCTGAAAAGGCCTTGTGTGATTAGGTGGACTTTTTTAATCAAAGTTACAGCTGATTGTTTATGGGGATTGTTATAAACATTGATCTAGAATGAGGGGTTTTTTGTTTCTTTCTTTCTTTCTCTTTTTTCCTGGTTGTGAACTTTGTGGGATGTGGGGGGGGGGGGGGGGGGGCTGATTGTTTATGGGGATTGTTATAAACATTGATCTAGAATAGGAGGCTGGGGGGGGGGGGGGGGGTCCCAGGACGAAGAGTAAGCATTATAGGAAGAGTGGTCCTTTCTGACCAAGGAATCTGAAGAATGTGGTAATGGATAGTAATCCTCCTTGCCATAGTATGTAACGGACCTGAAGGAATGGCTCGGTGTGCCAGCTCTCAGTAATTCTGTAGACAGTGGTCATGGTATGTCTTTAAAACAGAAAAAAGGTTTGCATGTTGAGTGACAAAGGTGCGTATGTGTAAAAAAAAAAAAAAAAAAATGCATGTTGAGTAACAAAGGTGTGTGTGTGTGTGTGTGTGAAAATTTTGTTTTGAAAATTAGATTGATTAAACAATAATGCTTTCGTTTGCATATCCAAACCCTGCACAGTGGACAGAAAACCTGGTGAAACATGGAAATACAAAAATTGCTACAGAACATATGAAAGGGAAGTCGTAAAAATATGACTTTTAAAACATTTTGTTAATACACTCCAGTTCCACACATCGTCAGCTTGTGATTGTTATCCATTCACACATTCCAGGTCTGAATTAAAGTAATAAAATCTGTCTTGCTCTCAGTCTGTCTGTCTCCCCCCCCCCCCCCCCCCCCCCCCCTACCCCCAATACTCGTTTCAAAATAATCCACTTAATATATATATATATATATATTTAAAGACAAAAACAGAGTAGAACTGTGGTTTCCACGTTAACCAAGCACATTGCCTTTGTGCTGATGACATTTTATGCCAAGAGCTTGCCTTGGTTTAGGTGACCACACTCTGTAAGGATTCTTTTGATGAAATCTGAAGGGTGAAGGGGAGGGGGGGAGGGAAGGGGGTGTTGGAATGGGAAAGAGAGGGTAGTGTTGTATAGCTAAGGTGTGAAAGTGAAAAGGGAGATGCAGAAGTATGACTGTCTACATTGAAACAGCTAACCATCTAACGGACAGGTGGAGAGAGAATTTCCATTTGTCTGCATCTAACGACAGGTGGAGAGAGAATTTTCCATTTGTCTGCTAGATTGTTTAATTGTCAAGGACATTCAGACTTGTGGGTATTTCAAGCCCTGTATCATGGGTGAAACCACACATCCAGAAAATCTGGAATCTGGATTTCGTATTGGCGTTTTTCTGGAAATCTGGACATGGGCGTGCGTCGCGGTCAATTTTCCTTCGGTTAAGCTGCGCATGCACCATCAAAGTTGTTGCAAAACTTGTCTTCCGATTTGCACCACTTTCACAATAGCCTACAGCATGTGTTCATTCGTCTTCATGTCGCAACGATCCCGGCGACCTAGATCTAGTCTGAATTTGCTGCACTTCATTGTCTTCTTTGAGCATGATGCCGTTTGTGGCTATGAATGATGAAGACACGTCGCTGATTGATGCTTCTGTCCCCTACAAATGGTCTTGGCGATGGCTGGACAAAAGAGGTCTGGACAATGATGGTGTAATGGGCAAGAGCGACTCATTTTTGACTTGATGCCGCAAAACCACAGCTGCTGGCATTGCCCAGTGCATCACCTGCTTGCAAGACATCAAGTATGGAAGCTCTGGCATAATGGCACTCAAAAAGCATGTCAAATACAAGAAAATGTAAAAATGCTTCAGCTTAAGGGGGCTTTGCCCCCTGACCCCCAACAAGGGGCTCTGCCCTTGACCCCGCAAGGGGGTCTTCTGGCCCCCTGGACCCCCACCTTTCAGGATTTTCAATTTTCCCAGGTTTCACCCATGCTGTATGGATGTGATAGGCATGTGAACTTGGAACAGAATGACTGGCCCTACTCCATGCACACCTCTGAGAGTGTTTCATTGGCATGTGACTCTGGCGTGGCGTATAGCTGTTTATTTAAAAAAAAAAAAAAAAATTCATCCTTTTTATGATTATTTTTTAGAAAGTATGTGCAGCCTTTTCCTCTTGCACCGTTCTTTCGCTGAAAGCCCTCCTGAGAGCAGCTGAAATTTGGACTAGTTTGTGTAGGACAATTTAACGGCATTTCTTCTAAATGGTGGGGTGGGGGGAAGAGATGGGTCGCCAAAGTGAGATCAGTTTGTGGAGCACAGAAATCACAATCAGTCCAGAATAATGTTGTAATTCTTTGTAAGTAAAAGTTGTGTATCACCCAACTCGTCCCATCCTTGTTTTCTTCCCCTCTCCACCCCACCCCCCTCCCCTCTCTGTCTCAGTCTATACAGTATATCATTGTGTGTCTCTCACATTCGCCTGTGCACGCACACACTCGGACACACACACACAATACCAGGCTTATCTCCTGACATGCAGCTTGCAGATAAAGATAACTGACAATTGATCGACTACTGAGGATGACAGCCTGTGAATCCTGGAGGGATAGCATAGAATAAATAGGTCTAACTAAGGATACAGTACTGGGCCTTGGATGAATGAGGTATGTTTGCATATTTTGCCAATTGTGAGGATCTCTCTGGTTTAGTACCCTCAAGTGGTCCCAAGATAAAAATGATGATAAAGGAGCATGCTTACCTCCTGGTAAGTCAGACATTTATTGACATAGAAAAAGACACAAAACAAAGAAGTGGGTCAGAAGGTATGTGACGTTTAAAGTTTACATGGAAGAATGATTCCGCTCAGAATCAAAGTGGTGTTGTCTTGCATAGGAGAGAAAATAGCTGATGAACATAGTGTTACATGTAAATGTTGATTTTTTTGTTCAAAAATACTGAAAACTTGCGCCATGGATATTTCCACTCATGGAAAGAATAAAGGGATGTGCCAGTATTTACACGTTTGTGGTTGTGATCTATATCTGTAGTTTGACATTCATGTCAGGATATGTTTTGATACTGAAATCTGATCGGTACAAAGTAATGATGTGGCCATTAAACTGGGAAGGGCTGTAACTGTTATTTTTCTCCTAATTGTTGGACTGATATATGCTAATATTGCTGATAATTTGACAAGATGATTTTATGCTGTTTCTTTTGTTACTTGTGTAGTTACTTGTTTGTCAGATAAATGTTTGATAAGCAAATTTTAAATGGTACTTTTGTAACTTCAAGTGTGAGTGTGTAATGTTCATTAGTGACAAAAACCTTTGGAGTTACTCTTGATCACTTAATCCACTAAGGAGTAAAACATGGGGCATGATTTTTTTGGTAATATCTGATTGAGATCTGTTATAGTAATTTTTTCTCACTTTAACTTACTGAGATCTGTTATAGTATTTTTTTCTCACTTTAACTACTGCGGGCTAATTGAAATTTCTTTGGAACACTAGAGCTTTTAAAAAAAGAGTGACAGACATCAATAATCATATACATTGAATCTATCACTATCTGATAGGTGATTTCACAAGTGAGGATACTGAATTTTAAACATCAACTTTGTGGTAATGTGTGTGCGTGTATGTGTATGTGTGTGTGTTGTCTGAAAGATAGTGTGGATGTAATTTTGCACTAAAAAATACTTGTGCAATTTTCTTTTCTTTTACTTTTTTTGAAATTTGAATTAGTCATGTTGCTGGGAGCGATTATGCAATAGAATTGAATGATTTTCAAGTATTTTACGTATCAGTTATTGTGTATTTGTGGTTACTGATTTGTGAAGTGTGCATGGAAATGATGTTGGCACTATGTTGCGAAAAGCCCATCTTCCCCTCACCGCTCCCCTCCCCCCACCCGCCTTTATTTTTTGAAATAGTACATTTCCTATCTGTCTGCAATGCTGAGAGATATGTCAGCAAATGTAGACATAACATTGATACCATGTTAATGATGGTGATGTTAGAGAGTGCATGTGTGTTTTGATATGCATATCAGATCATGTGGGTGGTGTTTTGTCTTGTGTAGTGAATTATGATTGTTGGGGTTTTTTTTTTAATTCGTTGGGGTATAAAAATGTGCTGATGATTTAATTGGATTAGCTGATTGGGGGGGGGGGGGGGGGGTGTTACTTATAACTTATTATTATTGGTTGTTTTTTTGTTGTTGTTGTTGTTGACATTTGGATTCAGTCAGCAGTATTGGTGGTTTTCCTTGGAATAATGCAAGGTTATAAAGCAGTTGTATGACATACATCTGTATAAATTGCTTTATTTTACAAGATATATATAATATAAGGATATAAATTGCTATGCAATATTAAAACAGAAGTGAACCAATATTCTCATGAAATGTGTGTGTGCACATGCACGTGTATGAGCGTGTGTGTGTGTACGCCTGTGTGGCACAAAGAACAGCTCAGTTGTACAGATTAATTGTTTAGTTGGGCAATAATGCAGTGTTGTGTTTTTGTTTGGTAAGTATATGCCATGTTTTTGATTAGCAAATCAGTGATGTGTGATAAATCATCTGCATCACTGTATTGAAAGTTAATGAAATTAATATACTATTAAGTACCTGTAAGTTATGGAGCCATCAGTGTCAGGACAGAAAGAAGTGCAGAACTGGAGTTACACGAAGGAGCAGTTTACAAATTTATGTAATTCATGCACACAAGTTAAGTTATCGCACATGCACACACACACACACACACACACACACACACACACACACACACACACACACACACACACACACACACTCCATTAGCAACATAGATTGCTTTGGACCTGTGCTGAGTGCCCAATTAGTATTTATGCTTATCTGTTTTTGGGTATAGAACTAAATTAAGGTAAAAAATATTTGTCTTTTACTGTGCAGATATGGCCACATTAAAACATTCTGAACACTAATGAAGCAATATTGCATAGGATCTTTAAATTTCTAAATATATAGATGGATACAATTTTTTTTTCCAATTTACATTCATTGCATTTACGAATCATATGTTGCTGACTGAGTTATAACACTAACAGAGATGAACTTGTAACATTCATTCACTCTAGTAATTCCACAGCCACAAAAGTTAGACATGTGTGCATACGTACATGCACACATGTACATGCACATACAAATCGCAAGCAATACGCAGGTAATCACAACATCAGTCAGCAATTACAGTTATAAAACTTTGTGTGTCAACAGACCTGAAGAGTTAGTGTAGATGAAGAGGCTTGCGTGTGCATCAAGTGCAACATTTTCATTAGTTGTACTCTCCCTTTTTTATAAAACTTTATTTAAAGAGAGGCAGAGGACACAATCTATCACATAGGATACATAGCAGTATCAGTAATACATGGTAGAGTGCAGACGACTTCTGAAAACATCAGTGTCTTTGCTGCAGTCTAATGTCTTCATGTACACTTAACAGTCGCAGTATAATCACTGCAAGATTAAAAGGGAGAGCTAGGTCAGGTGTGTTTAACTGATTTGCATTAAGCATCAGTTCATTTGAATCCAGTTTGTGATGTTTGTAATCTTGTTCTTCAATGTTCATGGCCATGGTCAACAGGTAGCTGGTGTTGAGGTCAAAATCCACTAGATGCCTTGGTGATATTGCTGGTCACTACTGTTTCTTCCTCACTGCACAGGAGGACTGCGCTCCCTTTCATAGGGTGTAGTAGTTTTTGGCTGCACCCACTAGAGGTTTAGGGTCTGAAGCTTTTAACCCCAAGCAAATCATGGATCAGTTTCATGATCAGTGAATGACAAGATTTGGTAAATAACGTTCAGTATCCTTGATAACACAGCTCTCATGGATTCATTTTGTATGATCAGAAGTGATTCATTTTCACTATTTGTCAAACATTTAGCATATCCTGTAGAGTTGAATGATCGTTGTCAGCCTCTAAAGTAGGCCTCAAAAATCCCTTTTCACCCACTAAAAAAAAAAAAATGTAAAATGATACATCAACTTCACAGATGCTTATGTTGTAATACTTATTTCTTCATTTAGAATGAATGAATAGAAATGGAAGCACATATTTGAAATGTCTGACTTGCATCATTCGTAACAAAAGTTGTGTTTTCTAATGGACACGAGGCAATTGCTATAGCCTCCTCCAGTCAGTTTATCTGTCAACTTCTAGGTGCTCTTGTAGACATACTTTCATCACACATTCCATTCTTTTAGGTCAGGGAGTTGGCATCAATGAGTTTTAGGGGGGAGGGAGAGGGATGTTCCATTTAATCAAATAAGAGACCACATCCTTTAAGATCTAAGCTGAAAATTCAGTCCAGGTTGTAGATCTTGCAGATGAAATTACCTAGAACAATGGGTAACGAACAGTGGGGAACACACAGTGGGCAGAATGGTAAGGGGAGGGGACAGTGAGTGTGAAAACGTCTAGGATTTTAATGTGTTTTTTTTTTCTCTATCAAATCAAATGCAGGTGCAAGACTTGCCACACCACAGAGCGCAACGCCATTTGTGTGAACTGTATCAAAACATGCCACCAGGGTCATGATGTGGAGTTTATCCGACATGACCGCTTCTTCTGTGACTGTGGGGCCGGCACCCTCAACAACCAGTGTCGTTTGCAAGGGGAACCCACTCAGGATACAGACACACTCTATGACTCAGCGGCGCCCATAGAATCTCACACACTGCGAGTCAACTGACCTCTGCTGATTTTACGCATCCGCTCCTGCTTTATGTATGGGTGTGTGTTGCCTAGGTGGTAGAGTGTTGTGAAGATGTTAATGTGTGTGTGTTTATGTGTGTTTGTGATGTAACGAAGATTCTGGCATTTGTGCGCGCATGTTATGACAATTCTTATCGCAAGGCATACATTCAAAAAGTGTGCAACAAAAAGTGTGCAAGTTTAAGATGGTTCTGAAAAAGGAATTGAACGACAAAGTGCGTGTAACTGTGAGACCGTAGGGAACACTCGTCAGTGAAGGGTGTGTTGTGCCTGCTGTGAGTTGTGATTCCTTCCAGCCTGTCAGGAGTGGGGTTGTCGTCACAACCAGGACACCAGCACAAGATAGGTGCATGCTGCTGAAGGCAGATTTTGTGACCGAACCACAGCTGTGTTGGCCAGTGTGTTTGCCATAAAATGAACACTAGATGGGGCTGCTGCACTGTGTGACCAGTCCAACGCTTCCAGACCCTGTTTGCAGACCAAAGCAACAACATTCATTGGAGTGGATTTGCTATTGCAACATTAGAAAATAAAACAAAACTACAAACTTTGCTGTGATGTAAATGTGTGGATTCACGGAGTGTACCTGCATCACAGTGCACTACCAGTACCAGTTTGAAGACTTACAGTCCCCACAGTGTCAGCTTCATGAGCTGCAGGATGGAATATATGTGCGGTTGTATGTGTGTCTGTCCATATGTGATTGAGTGCATGTATGTGAGTGTGTTATGTGTGTGACGGGACTGGAACATGTTTGTCCATGAATTGTCCTAGCTGGGTACAGCAGTGTGGCTGTCATGACATTGGGGGCTGTTGGAGCATCACTAATAGGCAGTGTTTAGTCCAGCTGTAATCTTCCTTCCTCAATTCTTTTTACATTAAACTGTTTTCATGTCTTTGATCTGTGAACTACAGAATTGTGATGAGCAAGTTGTTTCAGTGGATGTTGATTTGATTGGGCATGTGGGCATTGTGTTTTGTCTCTGTGATTTTTGTCCTTTTCAGATTTTTTTTTTTTTTTCAATCTCTCTCTTTTTTCCTGGTTGACTTGTTTATTGCCCCATGCTTATTTATTGTGTGAAATATGGAAAATGACCTCGCACTCATACCCCACCTCCCTCCTGCTTGCTATCCTCCTCCTAGCTGTCACTGTTTGCTCAGAGTTATTCTGTGTACTTGGCTTGATTCTGTTAGCCATATAGAAGACAAAAACGTGAGACTGAAAATGTATACTTGTGTATTCTTTTTGTGTCGTTTGTGGGGTCATAGCCCCATACTATAATCTGCCGGTGTTTCAGGTATTTCTCTTTAGACAATTTTTGCTTGGTTATGTCAGTGTGCTGCGGTTCATTTGTATTTCCTCATTCAGATTTTTTTTTTTTTCCACAATTTCTCAACTAAATATCTCTCTGGTTCTGTTGCTCCCATACTACTACCATGTTTGTTTATTTGCTTTTTGATGTAGATACTTCTTTTGCAGAAGACGATGCCTTGAAAAATATTTAGTCTTTCTTTCATGCCATTTCAGGTCGTTTTCATCTTCTTGAATCTGTTTCTTTCTGGGCATCCTTCAGATTTGAACTAGGATGTACTCTGTGATTTGATCTTATCTAAGCAACATAGGTTTGCGGGTGTAGCTTGAGACATCATATAGTGTGCCATCTCTAATTGTTCACAGCAATATATAAATGAGCTGTTTGTCAAATTCTTATGGCTTACGCAGGCTTTTGCTTTGACTTGCCTTTGGCCCTTGCAGATCTTGTCATTTTCTTCCATGGTCAGCTTACCCCGCCACTCAGTAGCAGTTAAACTGGGTCAAGACGATGTACTCTAACTCTAAATTTCATTTGATTCAACTGTCTTCAGTTTCTGGAAAGCATAAGACGACCTGCGCTGCATCTTTTTTCTGCTTATGATGGAAATTCAGCTGACTGGTCGTTGCTTTCAAAGAGTCTGACATGGTGATTGTACTCAGCCAGGCAGAGAGTATGCATGAAAAGTCCCCATGTTTGGAAAAGAAAGCATGGATGTTGTAGGTTCGAAAGGTGATCCAGAGGATCATCTTTTCAGGGATAACCCCAAATTATATTTTGTGTGTTATGTGTGTTTTCATTTCCTGAGAGTGGACTTAGAGGTAAACTTCATATTTTACGTTGTCACTCATTCTTAAAGTTCTGTTTTCCTTTCTTTGGAATTGTCAAGGATAATTGCAAGTCAGTCTTCTTGAAACAAAAACCACTTGAACTTGATCTGTGAAAAGGATTTTTTTCCTCCTCTTCTTCTTCGGCTCTAGAAAATTATCTTCATGGTGACTGTGTATAATGTCAGTTTTGAATATCACTGATAAAATGTTTACAAAATGTGGCTATGTAAGATTTGTTGAAAGAATAACTAAATTATTCTCAGCGCCATTTTTGAATGAATAAGTGGATTGTTTTTGTAACGACACAACTGTTAAGTCCTAAAGGTTATAATCTTTCTTCTTTTTTTTTTTTTTTTTTTTTTTTCAAAAGATCATTGGCAGCTGAGAAATAGCATAAAGTTATAACTTTTCATCACTGAAAGCAGAATATATCTTTTCTTTTTTTGGTAAGAATTTCATGGTGTAATGTCTTCTCTCCCCCCCCCCCCCCCCCACTCCCTCCCCCCCCTACCCCCCCACCCACCTCCCACCCCCTTTTTTTTTGGGGATTTCCAGATAGTTGACTGATTTGAGTTCTTTTAGTTTGGGTGGAAATTCTTTTATGATTTAGCCAGATCAAAGAGAGTATATCCTTTCAGTGACCGCTCACGTATATCCTTTCAGTGACCGCTCACACGTAGATCATAGTACAGGTATGTCAAACTGACAGTTTCAAGGTCATCTGCTGGCATCAGGCATACAGCTTCACATTAAAAAAAGTTATACCAATTTCATTTGTTGGATTTTTAGATTTCTTAGGTATGGTAATAAGAGCAAATCTTTTTTTTTTTTTAATACCAAGATCACTTCTAGGAACAACTTCTCATACTGTGAAATTGTTTTCAATCCTTTTTTCCACCTGTTTTTTGCATTTATCTGTTGTTTTGTTTTTTTTGAATGAATAAAAGGCGTAATTCTCAAGTTTTCTAGATAAAAACAAGTATAACTTAATTTGATGGGGTTTTTTTTTTTTTTTCTTCTTTTCCCAGCTTCATGACTTACTGCATACAAAGATTTGTTATCATTCATAAATATGAATTTTGAATTTATGGCTGGGTTTTAAAATTTGAAATTGAAACATATCTTGAAGCTTTATGTTTTCTTTAATTTTTGTTTACTTTTTTTTTTTTTCTTGATCTTTTTTGAGTTTGTTTGAATCTGTTTTAGTCCTGCGTTAGCTCTGGCCTGTTTTACGCTCCATGGGCTCTTCCGTGCACACTTGCTGACAGAAGAATAATGGGGCACTGAATCGACAAAAATCGAATTACTGATAAATCAAGCAGTTGTAGGTTGGTTGTATTGTGTACCAGATGGATTCATGGATTTTGTTGCTGCAGAATTTACTTGTAGTCTAGTGCTAATAACCAGCTTATTGTGCCCCATGTTACATCTGAAGTTCTTTCCCAGCCCATCTCAGACTCTAGTATATGTTTTTCCCCCATTTTTCCCCTTTTTGTTGTTGTTTTGATTTTGATTAACAGTTAAGGACTGAGACAGGCATTTTGATACAGTTTGGCTTCTGTGCTTGACAAGAGACTGGTTGCTTAAAACTTTTTTTTTTTCTTTTACTTATGTTTTTTTTTCAAAGAGAGAGCTACGACTCTCAGCTGTTGATACGTTGTTCTCCAGTTCACTTGAAAACAATAGAAATCGACACATCTTTTGGGGACCGGAATAGCTCAGTTGGTAGAGCACCAGACTCGTCCTGGGGTTGCTGGTTCGAATTTCGGTACAGGGGGATTTTTCCCTCGGAGTTAAATTGGTTCTGACTCCATTCCCCATACAGTGCTTTGAATGAGACTATAAACCTAGGTTCTGTGTGTGAACGCACACACAACATCTTGCACACACGTAAAATCCCATCACCAACTTTCAGAAGAGAAGGCCAGTTTGGCCTTTGGTATGGATGACACATTACACATAGCATGCACCTTCCCGAAGATGGAGTATGGCTGCCTTAATGGCGGGATAAAAAACGGTCATACACACAAAACTCCACTGCCTGTCTATACAGGCAGTGTCCCCAAGAGTATCAGCCTGCGTACACAGAAAGAAAGAAAGAAACACATCTTTTCTGGTAGAAATAAAGTTTTCCAGGTTATTAAGACCGGGTTCTAACCTGGGCAAATCTGTTTAACCCTTTTACAGTGAAATGTTCTAGATACAGTATTCTCAGCACAGATTACGTTTGTAGTCTCTTTTGTCAAGTTTCAGGAACATTTTTTTTTCAAGCAATATATGATTAGCGTGATAAAGAGAAAGAACTGCAGTTTGCATCTGTATTGAACTTGTCCTTTCAGCATCTTTGAAGATCTGGTATTCTTGCTATAGTAGCACCCCAGTTGGTGCAGAAAATGGCCACCAGTTCTGAAAACTGGTACATTTGTGCAACACTGGCATCAATACTAGTAAGAATCAAGTCACGTTGGTTTTATATATAGCCACAGCGAACCATTGAGGATGCAGCACAGCTGAATATAGATTACACAAACCACACGCAACATCTCATATCCCAGTCCTTTCAGAGGACAGGTATGAGTCAAGTACTGTTTTGTGCGACAAGTAAGATCAGACATTCATTGTCATGTGTCCATGTTTGATTTCTTTTTATTTCCGCAAGATGAATTCATACAGCATTTTACACTTTGCCTCTCTCTTTCAATGGTTATTGTGTCACAGTCTGAAAAAAATGTTTTGCTCAGTTTGCTTTTTCTGCTTTTAATTTCTTTATTATTAATTATTTTTAAATTCATACTTGGTTAATTACGGCGTACATTGACAATAATGTAGTTTGTAATTTGGTTAAACCAGACAAATACCACAGAGAGAAACAAACTGAAAAGGCTGCCTGTTTTCATAGCTGTTTAAAAAAAAAAAAAAAAAAATTCATCTTAAGTCAAAAGAACATAATGAGTTTTTTGATTCAGATTTTAAGTCAAAAGAACATAATGAGTTTTTGATTCAGAAGATGCAAGTCTGTGAAAACCTAACATCTGTACAAAGCATCCCCAGTAACCTCCCCTCAACTCTCCTACTTCCTTAAAAAAATTATTTTTGGATTATTGAGCAAGCTGAGTGAAATGCATCTTAGATTTTCTTCATTTCACAGGGTTTTTGTTGTTTTTTATGAGTTTTACTGATGAAAGTTGCCATTTGGATGGCAGAGACTCTGAATACGAATAGTTCCTCTGTTTCTGGGTGTTCTGTGCTGGGGGGGGGGGACAAGTTTTTCTATCACTCTCCTTCCTTCTTTTTTGTTGTTTGTTGTCATCTACTGGTTTTCTACCTTTGAAGATCATTCTACAGTCTTTGTTCTTAAAACTCTTCTGCATTTATTTCTGGTCTGCCAGCTTCCTCTTTTCCTGCTGTTACCTGGTGATTTGGTAGTGAAGGTTGTACACACTGTGTAGGATAGGTACTGGTTGTCTCTTATGCAGTCTTTTTGCCCAGATGACTTTTTTTTTTTTTTTTTTTTTTTTTTTAGATAATCTGAATTTGGGAAATGGGGCAGAATGGCCATTGTTCCCAATATAACCTAATGCTATCCGCCAAAAGGATGTCAGAAGTTTACCTGCTGTGTCATGGATTGTTTTTGTAGTGTCTTTTTTAGGATCTGGCTTTTTCAGGATCTGACCTTTCTGGAATGTGACTTCTGTTCCCACATACTGAGTATGACAGCCCTGAAAAGGCCCTGCATAGTCAGCTGGGCTACAGGAGTAGAAAACCAAAATGTCAGGTTAGATGCATACCAACCTCAAGTAAGTTGACAAGGTAACTTTGTACATGACATGGGAAATTGTTATTGTCCAGACAGTTAACCAGGTGGAACATGTGAAGGACAATTGTCCTTCCTGTTTTATCTGTTGGCCCTCTGGTCACCCCCAGGTAAATGGTTTTGAAGCACTGTTTTCAAGGTGTTCAGATTCTCTGATCATAACAATGAACATGGTTGCCTTGCCACATGAATGATTTATCTACATTCATGGGGGGCCGGAATAGCTTAGTTGGTAGAGAGCTGGACTCGTAATCTAAGGGTTGCAGGTTTGAATCTCTGCCAGGTCATTTCGGTTCAGGGGGAATTTCCCCTTGGAGTTAACATTGGTTCTGACTCCATTTTCCATACAGTCCTTCAAATGAGACTATAAACCGAGGTTCCATGTGTGAACACAGCATAACATCATGCACACGCATAAAATCCCATCACAAACTTTCGGAAGAGAAGGCCAGTTTGGCCGTTGGTATCCATGGATGACACGTTACACATAGCATGCACCTTCTCTGAAGATGGAGTATGGCTGCCTTAATGGCGGGATCAAAAATGGTCGTACACACAAAACTCCACTCCCTTTTTTGGGCAGATGGGATTAATCCTTGCCTATCTATACAGAGTGTCTGCAGGAGTATCAGCCTGTGTACGCAGAAGAAGAAGAACTACAACATTCATAGCTTGTCCTCACCTGTCAGGTTTGGAGGGTATTATTTCACAAGATGGCAAGTCCCAAGTTTCCCTATACACGGACTCACCACGGTCTAACCACTAGCCTTTTACAACCATTAAATCAGGTACTCTTTGATACATTGCCTACTTTCCCATGAACAGTTTTCTTGTGGTCTCCAAAGTTTACTAGAGAGATGGCAGTTACAAGAGATACTCCTGATACTCCCTTAAATTAGATTATGAAAGCACCAGTCAATGAAGTTCTGTTATGGATGTATGCAAGTTAGTCTGCATTCGGGCATTTCCATGGAGATGCAGTTGTAATCAGTGTTACTTTTATACAGTTTATGTGCATAAGATATACAAAATGCCCAGACATCTTGATCATTGATTTTTTTTTTTTTTTTTTTTTTTTTTCAGAAAGCACAACAGAAAATCTGTCTGGTTGTCGTATAGCTGACAATGGGTCAGAGTTCTCTTCTAAAATTGTCCTCTCCTTATTTTCAAACTCATTTGAGGATTGTCCTTTGTGACTATAAATATTATCATGTCTCATTATCATGCTACTTTACACTTGGTTCTTCTGCTGCTGCAAGTGGTCCACTTTTAACTGAAAGGTATAGTTAGATGCTGCCAGACACAGATCAAGGAAAGAAAAACATGAATAGGAGGCTCTGTTACAGTTTGATTTAATTCATTTTCACGGTGAAAAGATGCTTCCACTGATTCAGAGGCTCTCTCACACACACACACACACACACACACACACACTTGAAGAAAACATGTAAAGATATACATAAAAGTTTATAGTCCTTTTTTTAGTTTGTTGCAATTTTACCCCCAGAAATTCTCAAATGAGACAATTTTTTTTTAAGAGAAGATCAAAGTGACCTGTAGGATCTAAGGTGCATGAGATACACTGGGCCAAATTGTCAAAGACACAAAACAAAAAAAAACAAAAAAAAGGCTTTGCAAGAAGAAATCACTGATTTACTAGTAGTTTTAAACAATCATATGCATGTTGGTTAGTCTTGTTTTGTATTGATAGTGTGTTATGATCGTGAGATCAAGTAGTTTTAGTAAGTATAAGCACCTGTGTTCCCAATGTTAATGATTGGTTCTTTGCTTAGTCATTGCTAAGACGACAGTACATGGGATTATAGGGGAAAACAGTTAGTTACCAAAAATATGTGATTCTTATTTGTTTTCCAGATGAAGACAGGAAGTCCATGTCTTGTTTTAGAGCTCACAATCCCATAAAAACTGTATCCAAGGGTTGACATTGAATTACATAGAAAGCGTCGGGTGAAAGTGTCTTTTGTTTGTTTGTTTTTTTTGTTTTTTTAATGCTGATCAGTGGGAATGAGGATGATGAAGATGGTGCTATGGATTTCCATTTCAGTGTGAGACTGCATGACAGGGCTGTACTGTACACTTCCTTTATAATACATTCCAGCGTCAACCAGCCCGAGAGATACAAAGACCTACAGTGTTGGTCAGGAAATCTGAGCAGCACCCTCAGAGATGCATCCATTAAGTGGGTGGTGGTGTTGTCGTCGTACCCTGCCTAAAAGACTCCAGGGATCATCCGAACAGCCAAAGTACTTGAACACTTTGGTACAAATGCATCAGCTAGGGATGAGAACATAACATGTGTGACCGTTTAATGAAGTGGATAAAGCGCGACTGTGTGGTCTCAGTCTTCCCAACTGAGCCCGTAGCAAACTCAACTGTGGGTAGGAGCTGGCAGAAAAAATACATGACTCGGAAGGGGGGGGGGGGGGGGGGGGGGGGGGGGGGGGGGGGGAAGCCGAAGCCGAGACCTCCCAGCTGGGAGTTTGAAACGCTAACCACTTTGCCATGGCAGCTGGTGAAAGTGTCATCATTCGTTTTTAATAGCCCTGCTACAATTGGGGCCTATTGGCTAAGGTGACATGAAGGTGGAAATTGGCAGGCTTTTTATCTCTGTGAACTTGGGGACCAGGTTTGGTGACAGCCGTTAAAGTATGAGGTGGCACCTTATTGCCATTTGCCTTTTTTCCGAACAACATAGTATGTTTAAGATTTAGCAGTTACTACCGCTACTGCTAAATGTCTTTGTGAATTGGGGGACCAGGTTTGGTTACAGCAGTCAGAGGACATGAGGTGACAGCATATTATTGCAGTCTACACACTTGCCTTCTTTCCAAGTACCACACATATTGTTCAAGGTTTGGCAGGTTTTTCTATAATGCAAAGTTTGGAATGTTTCCTACATGCAGCTGTCTCATGTATTGAAAAACCCAGCAGAGCTGCACCATACCCACTGTTCATATATATATATACATGGTCACCAGTATTTATCTGGCAATTCTGACTGACTCTGAACACTTAGGTCTCTAGGTAACCTGACTCTGAACATATACGTCTCTAGGTTAACCTACTTACTGTTCCTAATGTGCATGTGGTTGTGTTGTTTTTAATTATGTGTAATGGTGGGGACAATGCGCATAAGAAAAGTCTTTTATGCAGTACATTTCTTTTAGAGACAATCCTAAGAATTGGTGCGACTGCAGTGCTATACCAGTCAATGTGTCTTTGGTTAAAGTGAGTGCAGTTATTGTGTTGATTATCGCTCTTTGTTATTTGTTGTTCTGTTTGGACTCAAGCTGCTGTGGAAAGTGGGGTGCGCTAACTGCTCGTTATTTCCGCACAGGTTTTGTTTACACTCTGCTGCTAGCTGTTGACCATTGCATCGTTTATTGTACCGCTTTTGTTTGCATCACATGTGGTATGTGCATTTACTCATATTCATTCATGCATGCATGTTGTTTACACAGTCATTTCAACTCACACAAACACAAAATTTATATGCAAACAGGTCTTACACATTACACTCTCTTATTAAACATATCAGATATAATCCATTTTGGAATATGATCGTGCTCCTATGTTTAACATGTGTTAATCCATGGAATTTTTTTTTTCACCCAGGATAATTCTTGGTTTGAAATTCAGAATAATGTGGTGAATACACCACTCCCTATACTCCTATACTCCTACACCTCCCCATTCATATATTTTTTTTTTTTTTTTTTTATACAAAATTGTCTTGCAAGTTAAGAAGCATGAAAAAAAAGTACTTCATGTTTACCAAAAGCACATCCTTTGATTTTGTTTGTATTGTTTTAATTGTATGGGAATGAGGCAAAACGATTGTGCACTTGTATGATACTGCCACCAGTTTCATATATGTAGTTTTATCTTATGTATGGTTTAATCATTGATTTGGACATAATGCTGACCATTTGTTAATGTTTAGCTTGTTCTTGGAGACTTTAAGGCTTAAATGGGGTAGGGGAAGCGTTACACTTATCCATTTTATTTTGCTTTATTTACAGGCTTGTCTTTTTGTCTTTAAATTTGTCTTTTTTGATTTGGGGGGGGGGGGGGGGTAAATTTCTTTTATTTGCTTTTTTGTCCTGCACTGTTTCTTTCATTTTTAGTTTCTGATTTTAAACACTGGCTCAAACCTTCATGGCCTCATTTTTGTAGCTTTTACTCTGCGCTTAAAGGGTGGGGATGGGGATTCTGTTTGCTACCAATCAGCTTTGGCTCTTAAACATGAACAGACCTGTGCATCCACATACTCTTGGTGTATTGACCATTTTATGAACAACACAAATAATGATACAAGCTATCAAAAGACGCACATGATAAAAAACGGTTTGTCTAAATGTAGTGAATTATAGTTTATGTGAAAGCTAAGTGATTTTTTTTCTCCTCCACTTCGTAAATTTCTGCGCAAGAGGCTGGCCTCTCACGGCAAGAGATGAGATTTAAAAGAAATATGGGGTGTGCCATTTTGCGTTCTTAAAAACATGATCTACTAGCAGTTAATTCTGATTTTAAAATGAAAATTTGTTTTCTGTGAAGAAACCGCCAAGAGCAGAGGCATTTCAATGATAGCATTTTCCTGGAAAATATGCTCGTCTTAAAAAAAAAAAAAATTCCAAAAGCACGTAGCTGCACAGGCCTGCTAATGATTAGCCAAAACCCAATAGAAGGTGGCATGCATGTCACCCATGACGTTGCGACCACAACCCACAAGGGATGCCTTCCATCTTCTGGAGAGACAGGAGCAGGTGGTCATTATGAGACTCAGAACTGGCCACTGCCGACTCAATGGCCACCTGCATAGGAAGCTGAAGCTGGCGCCTTCCCCCTCCTGCTCCTGTGGTCTTGAAGACCAAACACCAGAACACATCCTACAGACCTGTCCCCTTTCAAGGGACTGAGAGAAACCGTGTGGCCAACGCCGACTCCGCTGCACACGAAGCTCCACGGCTGCCGACAAGACCTGGAGAAAACGGCTACATTTATCAACGAGGCTGGGCTGACGCTGTGAGGCGAACGAAGAAGAAGAAGAAAAAAAAAACATGACGTAACAGATGTGAAGCAGTGAATGAATGGCAACATGAAAAAAGAATGAAGATACTTGATCAGTGTCAAATATTGCAAATTGTAGTTCTTAACAAAGTCCTCTTTTGGGGGAAAGGGAGAGTGCCAAGGAGGGGAGGGGGACTCTGCTGTCAGTTGTCCATTAATCTCAGACTTGGAAATGATTCGCAGTCAGAAAAATATATTCACACGATTTGAAAACAATGGTTAAGTGAAAACAATGGTTTGGGCTGTGTTGATAGAATTTTGTTTCCTTTTAATGCTTGTTTAAAGAGAAAAGCGCTTCCCAAATTGCCAGGGTGTTAATATCATGTTTGCCGCTGACAAGAGCAGGCAGAATCCGACTTCAGCTAGACTTCAGAACTTTGACGTTCCATTCATGGCAAGGACATGTTTGAGACAAAGAATTGGAGCCATGAGTATTTGACAACTACGCACAGTGTGCAAAACAGAACCAGCCAGAGATATTTATCCAGTTATTCATGACAGAAAGTCAGAGAAAAAATATTTCAGGGTAGTTGCAACAAGGGGTCAGAGCCGAAGTTTCTTTTCTTTTTTGCATAGTTGAATGACTCAAAAACCATTGCTAGACTGGGAAAGGGAAGGAGGTGGAGGTTTACCTAGAATGCCACATATTTTTACATAGAGCTGTTGCAGTTGATGTGTATTTGGCATTTGACTGTGTTGAGACTTCAATGAAGGGAAGATCCCCAAGGACCATGACAACAGCAAGGACATGCAGTTACATTGACATGTGATTGCTGCTGCCTCTTTTGCTATTCATTTTTATCGAATGAGATAGGTCAAGGAGAGCTTATATATTATATATATGCCTTTTACTTTCTTTGCTCTTTTCATTTGCTCATTAGTCCATAGGCTTGTTTACATATATTTCTCTTGATCTTTGTTTATTACAGACATGATCATGATGTGTATAGAAAAACAGAATCAACATTCTCAGTTATACCAAAGATTCATCTTCATGTTTTATGTAATCGGCCATACTTAAGCACTTAGGTAACCACTGTGCAGTTGTTCGTGTAACATCTTGTGTCTGATGTTTGAATTTTTTATGCTCAGGATTTGTACAGGTCCTAATGATCTTGGAGTTGAAAAGTCATTTGAAAGTGGAATGGCTGTTTCCAGGGCTTTGAACATTTCTGGAAAAGCAGTACAGGCATGAAAACTGTAGACAAGTTATGCATGTTTCGAGAGCTGTCAGCTGTATCTTTTTTTCTTTAAAGTCAGAAAATCTAAATGAACCGGGAGTCAAAGCCAAAATAGCTCCGCTGGTAAAATGCTATACTTGTTTGTGGCCGAAGTGATCCCGGGCTCACGGACTGGAATTTCCATTAGGACGTTTTGATACAAGATTTTTTTTCCTTTAATGTTCAACATTTGTTCTGACCCACATTTACCGAGAAGTGCTTTGGAAATCATTAACATGTAAATCGTAGACACACATGTAAAATGCCATCACTGATTTTGGAAGAGAGAGAGGCCCAGTATGAGCATTGTTGTGGATGTCAGGTATACATAGCGTGCATCCTCAATGAATGATTAAGGGGATGACTGAAAAATTGAATGACAGTTTCTTGTGAATGGCACAAAAATCGGTGATAGCGCCAGTAGGCTGTTTTTTCAGTTGGCTGTACCATATAGGTGGTGGTTGTATAGATGAGAGTGTGGATTTAAAGTGCTTAAGAATAGGTGCTATATCAGTACTCTGAATAGTAATATGAAAATGAGTGCAGTATCCACTAATACTGAGACAGAGAGATGGGGAGGGAGCAAGAAAGTGTTTCCACTTCCTGTCGATTCTCCTAAAAATGTGATAGCTTGCTTGCTAGTGTTGAATTATTTCCCGTTATGTGCATGCCGCATTTGTTACTTTCGTTTTCCAGTAAACATTGGAAAGATGCTAGGAGTGAAATGAATAAATTGTCTGTGTTTTCAAGATGATTGACTACAAAGAAGGTTGGCTTCTTCCACAGATGGCTCAAAATGTCAAACAAAATACTCGGCATGTACAGAGAATTTTGTTGCAGCAAACATGATTAACATTGTTACACATAGTCTTTGAAATTTATTAGTAAAATCCTTGACAAGTCCTGGAAAAGTCCTCGAATGTTTTCAACTCGTGAGAACCCTGTATGTTTGTTATCTTCGACAAGGCATTATCGTTATTTTAAACAATCTGTTTCAGATACTGTATCACCTGATCTGTTGTCTGCACATTATAAGAGAGACTGCTTCAATAAGGGAGTGTACCACAATTGAAATATCAAAAACACTGTACTGTATGGAACTCTCTCGAAGTGGCAAAACAATTATGTGTTCCCATTTTGGTTTTATTGTCGAACGTCACGTCTTAAAGTATGTGTTCTGTTCTCTGTGTGCGTGTGTTTTTTGTTTGTTTGTTTGTGTTGTTTTTTTCTGTCATCTAACTGTCCATTGTTGTTTTCCTCTGTATAGCCCAAGCTTCATTCTTTGTCTAATTGAACATTGGCTGCCTGCTTTTCTACTTTTCCTTTTTGGGTTTAGGAGGTGATTCGTGATGAGGTTGTTTACAAGGGATTGTTGGGAGGCCAGTGTTTTATAATATGCTGACAATTTATACTGGAAGTGGAATTCGTCATGCATTCATTCTTGTGGATATTTTTCCCCACATTTCATGTGGTGTTTTCAGCTACCACCCAATCTTTTCCTTTCTTCATATGCACTTTTTTTGTAGTATTGTGATATATAGGTCACCATTTGGATTATTGGTTATACCCAAGAAACAGTATAGTTGTCTTTTTTTTTTTTTTTCTTTTCGAAGGTTCCTTTTTATTCTTTTTTTTTTTTTTTTTTTTTTTTTGTAACTTTGTCTAATGTAGAAAATACACAACGTTTTTTATATTTGTAAGTTGTTTTCTCATGTGCTTTTATAAAATTTCAGGCTGCAACCCTGATGTTTTTGTATCTAGCTTTGTCTGCAGATGAACTCCTCGCCATCCTTCTGGAGTGCTTGGGAATCTATAAGGGAAATGTGACCGTTGTGGTGTTTCAGATTGTCAGTGAACCGTGTTGTCCTGTTCTGTGTTAATTTCTTGTTACACATGCAAAGTTATGTAAATATATGTGTGTGGTCGTTGTGAAGGGGATTCTGGGGTATGTTGTTGAGGTCATCATGTCCAGGCCAGCCCTCAATGGACAGGTCATTGCGGTGTTCCTCGGAATGTGATGTACAACGTTTTTGTTTTCAGTGTTGAGATACATGTCTGTGTGATTTCTGTTCAGAATGCATGTGTTCTACTTTCTGCCATTTATTTTGTGATCCTAGAAATTGTGTTCTTCTTGTTTATTCTTGTTTGTTTTTTTGTTTTTTTCCCCCTGCCCGTCATTTCCCCTTGCAGACATGAAGATACATGATTATTTAAAACAAAATGTATACAAATAAATATGAAGAAGAAATATATTCTGCTCGTTGTTGTGTTTTGGGATGTTCCTGTGATTTTGTGCAAGGTCCTTTACAATATCATCCTTGTAATGGAGGGAGATCACAGTCAGTAGGTCACAACACTTTTTTTTTTTCTTTTTTTTTTATATCAACCCCCCCTCCACCCCCCACCCCCCCCCCCGTGGTCAGTTGGACTATAAAAATGAATTATTTCTCTTTGTTTTTCTTACAAAGTTTTAACACATGTCATCCATATAGGCATGTGTGTGGTATACACATGATGAACATGGGAATTTTGAATGTTCATTTGAAATCTATTGACTGTATAAAGGCCATGCTGCATGAGATATTCTGACTCTGTTCACTGGGGAGGATGGTCAGACTCATGGCAAACCAATCGCCTTTCTCCAAAGCTGCTTGTTAGATATGGCAGATTGCATCCTTTTAACCTATCTGTTCATCACACAACAGGACTGACTTATTGATCTGATAACTACCAAATGAACTGTTGACATACATTATTAAATGTTTGTGAATAATGACAAATAAAAGGTTACTGTCATTTACCATTAGTCTTGGTTATGTGTATATTTTGAGTTGTAATGGAGCAAACAATCTATACCTGAAATATCAAAGCAGGATTACGCCTAGAAATTCTTGCACCCGTCATGGTGAGTATGAACATGCACTCAGTCGATCTTCGCAGGTATGAGCATGCACATCACTGCAGAAAAGTTACCGCCAGTTTGACTGTAGAATTCTTTTTCTTGTCGGATCTAGTCCACAATATGAAAAACAACAAAATGTACCTTAGGAGAAAAGGAGCACTGACAGTTGTTTTTTGAAACGGCATTCTTGTCACTGAACTTGAACAACTTTAAGGACCTACTGAATTTTTAGTACAGAATGCTGCTGTTCTATTTCCCCATTCCCCACCTCCGACACCCTCATCTGTTTGAAAAAGTATGATTCCAAGAAGAATTAGAGAAAGGATGATAATGTACACGTCATTAAATTTTGTCATGCTTGCTTGCTTTTTTTGTTTTTTTTTTCACTGTGTTTATCCTGCATTATTATACAGATCTGTTTATCCATACGATTTCACCGTATTTGTTTACATGTTTGACGAAAAAAGAATGCATACGTTGTACCGGGAAAAATACGTTGGTTGGGGGGGGGGGGGGATCTAGAGACGGGAAGGGGTTTTTTAAAGAGTAGTTGCATCTGCCGTGTATGTCCATCGTGTTTACGCGCAACAATCAAGGATTGACAACTCGCGCAACATCGTGCGTGCAAACTCGCATCTGGATGATGTTGGAACAGTAGCAGGGACCCCCTGTTTTTATGAATATGTTAGAAGATGTGTGCACACATTTTTAGGAAAATAAGCTCATGTTCATTGAGAAATACACCAATGGCAGTTTTAGGGTAAACAGGTCTCTGCATACGTACCCAGTATTAGACTTCTCATAGTCCAACCAAGTAACAAAGAAGAAAAGATCTTCACCGAGCCATCTCGTGTGTTTTTCATGCATGGTGTAGATTTCGCACATACACATACACAAAAACACATACACACACCGGAAAGTAACAAGGAAAGAAAGAAAAACACCAAAGCTGCAATTTCGTCATAGCAAAACTCACACTAATTCAGTTGTCATGATACAAAACCAGTTCAAATTATGGCCCACTGCTAACGGTTTTATGTTCTGTTTGCTGTCGATTTAAGTGTTTTGGTTTGCGGTATAGTTATGACTGTATATGTCAAGTTACTCATCATATTTTAAAATAAACAGCGCGACTTTCAAAACACCATGTATAATAAACGATACAGAGTATGGGGCTGTAATGAATATGTAGGAAGTGACATGGCCAGATGAACAAGATGACGGTATTGTCATGCATGCACGTGTTCAGTGTGAAGAAAAGGTAGTAGTTTGACTTGGTTTCCATTTTTTTTTTTTTTTTACACAATGAAGAACA
Source organism: Conus betulinus (assembly GCA_016801955.1). Lineage (NCBI taxonomy): Eukaryota > Metazoa > Mollusca > Gastropoda > Neogastropoda > Conidae > Conus > Conus betulinus. The sequence continues at coordinate 365,526 of JADBJO010000329.1, read as the reverse complement.
GGGGGTGGGGATGTTCAAGTCATATTTGTTAAGTAAATACCGTTGCACTTGGGAGTAATTCCTCTCCCCCTCCTCTTCTACTTTCACTCTGTCTGCCCGGTCAACTTCGAATTCATTAGTCCATCTCCACATTCCATGCATCGTGTAGTTTGATTTTCCAGAGCTCCGGAGAAGATCAAAAGGCCGCCAGTAGATACGCTTCCACCATGCTTGACTTCACTGCTGTTTCGTTTTTGCTCTGTCTTCCTTCATCTTTCCTATTTCAGCGATCATGAATCCAAGGGGTTGTCGGGTTTCTGGTAGATTATTCTGGCAGTCATCGCCTGCACACAAATCATATGGCAAAAAGACCGGGCATAAAAAGTAAATAGAAACATTTACATGTACACATGCGCGCGCGCGCTAACACACACACACACACACACACACACACACACACACACTGCATATGCACATACGTATGCCTATAGAAAAACAAAAAGAGAACCTATGTAGTTTTTTTTAATAGTGTTTCATCCATAAATCCTCGTTTTGCCCAACGGGAGGCGGGTACTAGCCCGAGATGTACATGGATCTCGACAGGCATGACGTGCACCACAGAACAATCGATCCCGTTTGAGAATTTAACAGGAGATACCCGGATAGTATTACCGTGCGCGTGTACTGGGGAATAATCCCTCGCAGGTGGCACCAGTGAGTGCCGTTGAGCACAGTTCGCTTGTTGACGGAACCTCCATGGAATTAGTAGACACACCAGAAGGCTGGAGAGCTTCGGCTCTTGATTTCCGGTGCAAGAAGTAGTATACAGCTGGGTGTGAAAGGAGCTTCTTTGGTCCTACTCTGTTCTGATTTTGTTACTTTGCATGTCGTTTTTAGAGATCTCCAACATGGGGAGTTTTTATTATACTCCCTGTTTGGCTAGTATATACTTACCATGTCAGACAATAGCATTCTTTTTCGGCCTGTCGCCCAAGCAAGATAAGTCTTGTGCTCTGTCTCGCCTATACTTCTGCCTTTGTGTAAAGATTGCTTGTGTTTTGCTTCTTTACTTGTTCAGTTGTGGCTTGCGCTAAACCCCTAGTACCCTTGCCGTGTGAGGCTCTTGGTGGGCTAGCATTTTGATAAATTATATATCTGTCGTTTTTAGAGATCTCCAACCGTCTCTTTCAACACCTCCATCCCATCCTTTGTCTGCATGGGATTTGTGAAGGTTCTTTCATCATAAATCGTTTCCCCGCCATCTGGAAGTGTGCTAATGATTTTCTTCTGCGTTTTCTTTTTTTTTTTTTTTTTTTTTTCTTTTACTCTTTCTCTGCATTCATCTTTCTTTCTTTTTCTTTCTCTTTCTATCCTGTGTGTGTGTGTGTGTGTGTGTGTGTGTGTGTGTGTGCGCGCGCGCGCGCGCGCGCGTGTGTTGTTTTGCTTTACTGTCTGTCCGCCTTTGTGGCCGTTTATACTTCAGTTTTAAATTTGTTCAGTTTTAGATTTGTTCTTAGAAATCTTTGACATTTTTTCTGTTTCATTCAACGCCTATCTCGCGCCGAAGCGGATGAAGATAAGTGATTGCTCGTTCATTTTCATTGTCCTGAGTCTTTGTATCTTGCCTGAAGAAGACCTGAGAGGTCGAAACGCGTCGTGTTTTTGTCTTGTGATTCGTTTGTCTACGTGTTTTGGCGGTGCGTTAGCACTAACACTTCAAAATTTTCTGACCATGCATTTACAGCATACCATCTATTTCGTCTATTGTAGTTTGGTGACGAGGTAGTGTAAATGTACACATTATTCCCAACAGACGCTAGCTATCCATCCTGCAGACATTTTTGCCCAATCAGCATTTTTCTTTCTTTCTCTCTTCCAATTTTTAAGGTATTTATGCTCTGATTGGGTGGATGTTTTTTTGTTGTGTTTATCGGGGACCAAACATGAAAGGGAATACCTGATGCCCTCAGTACGAATTAGTTAAATTAGCCGTAAGGATACAATTGATAATGCTATTACTTTCATGTAAGTATGTAAGCTTACACAGTTGTTTACTGTTTTCCAGGACAGGACTTTTGTTCTTTGAGCAGGGACAGCACTGAGAAAGCTCGTGTTGGTCATCTGGGCTATAAAGATAAAGAGTAAATCCAATGTTTATAACTGAGAGAGAGGAGGAGGGGGGGGGGGGGGGTAGGTTGGGGTGGGGGTGGGAAGTGTCATCTAAAGGGAATCAATGTTTTAACCGGAACGAGTGTTACAGTTATCATTACTTTCTTCTTTCTTGAAAAAAAAAAACACATTTGTACACGTCTTAAGAGAATTAATTACCTGTTTTGTGCTCTGTTGCTTTTTTATAAGCGAGCATTTAAAATTAAGTACATTTACTCCCGTTCTCAAAGTTCTCTACTGCTTTCCCTTTTCCTCACAAATATTTAAAATTATATTTAAAACACATTTACAACCTGTACTCCACCCCTTCCTCCTCTCTCTCTCTCTCTCTCTGTTAAAAAAATCGATCGCAATCACAGCGAAACCCCACTCCACTGCACTCCACCCAAACGTCAAACGTATCGGACAGTCACAAAAATAAACGTGAGAAACTCACGGCAAAGAGAAGGGTGGTGTCCCAGAGGCATGTTGAGAAAACTGACACAATGCAACCAGGCAAAAAACAACAACAACAACAAAAACAAAAACAAAAGAGGATCAAAATCACAGAAGTATAATGAAGAAGTTGTGGTCGAAACTCAAACTCAACTGGATGGATATCATGAAGTTGTGGTCAGTACTTCCATTCTCTTTCACATTGCTCATGACCAAAAGCAGGGAGCTGCAGAGATCTTTCCTCGCCCGAGTGTCTGTCATGGATACACCGCGATGTTATTGGGTTGAGTGAAAGGCAACAGCTCAGATATATTCTGCAAAATCAATTAGGATAAAATGGAGAATAATGACCCAAAGACAGACTGAAGATTCCTACAGGGTAAAACGAAGGGTAACTACCCAGGTGTATAGAAAAATCCAAGACAATTCTAGGGGTAAAGTGGAAGAAGGGAGGAGGAGGGAGGGGAGGGGGGCACAACAAAAAAACATTGAGGAATTATATGGGGCTAAGGGGTATGATGTAAAAAAAAAAAAAATCTAAGACGGGGCAAAGTGGGGATGGGTGAAAAGAGGGGGGGGGGGGGGGGGGGGGGGGGGGCAGACGCAACCAAAGCAGGCCTATGGAACAAAAGAAGCATAGTGAAAAACCCAAGACAATTCTATCGGGCAAAGTGGAGTGGATGGAGGGCATCCGGGAGACATACGAAGGTGCTTACGAAAATCCTAATCCTGTAGGGAAAAGAGGAACAGTGAAGAATCCAACACAAATCCTGTCAGGCAAAAATGGAAGATTGACATCCATAGAGGCATACTAGCGTGTCCCAGATAATCTTAATCCCAAAAGAAAGAGACTGGAGAACCCAAGATCCTTTGGGGCAAAGTGGAGGGTGGACGGACACCTCAAAGGCATGCCGAGTTACCAAGAGAAATTAAACGGGATGAAATAGGGGGCTGTGCGCAGAGGCACACTGAAGAAGTTGGGGTGGAAACTGAATTAGGACAACGATATGAAAGACTGGCCGGGGTGATCAAAACGCCTATACTGTCATGTGATGACTACAAACACAAGGAGCTGTAGAGGTCTCTCCTTGGCTAAGTGTCCTTCATAGAATTAGAGATGTGAAGCTCTCTCCTGCCCAAACTGTCCTTTATGAAATCCACTTAAGATTAGAGATGTAGAGATTTCTCCTTAATCGGGTGTCCATCTTGTCACCCACAGAAATGGCACAATGATGATCATAATTTGAAATGTAGATATCTTTCCCTGCCCAGGTGTCCTTCATAGTACCAACGGCAATAGTATAATGGTGATTGTGATTAGAGATGTGGAGATCTCTCCCTGTGCAACTGTCTGTCATGGTATCTACAGAAATGGCACAATAAGGATTACGATTAGAGATATAGTGATCTCTCACTACCCACGTGCCCGTCATGGCACCGACAATAATGGCCGAGGAGCAGGGGAAAAAAAATCGAAAAGAAAGAAAGAATGAGATGATGAGAAGCAGGAGATAGTTTAACGTACGAAAACTGCTGTTCACACACACACACACACACACACAGACAGAGAGAGAGAGAGAGAGAGAGAGAGAGAGAGAGAGAGAGAGGAGAGAGAGAGAGAGAGAGAGAGAGAGAGAGAATATAAACTCAGCGCGTCGAATATGACACATTGTGGAGATTAGGATATCTTCTCCTTTTTTTTTTCCTTTCTTTTTTTTCTTCTTTTTTTTTTTTTTCATTTTTTTTTTCATTCATATAAAGGAAAATACAGGCTCACTCTGTCCATTCACTACGAATATCCTATTCTTTATGTTCGTCAGCTCAGCATGTTCACTGAATTCTTCTTCTTCTTCTTCTTCTTCTTCTTCTTCTTCTTCTTTTTCTTTGTTTTGTTTTTGCTTTTGTTGTTGCGCAGCCTTTTCTTGTCATGGATGGAAGGTATTGATGTGTTTTGATCACGTCGTGAATGCCTGCGTGCCACTGAGCTGACAATGCTCCACTGGTCACGATGAACTGACACTGTTATCATTGGTGGATGTGCTATAACTGTGATTTCGTAATACAAACAATTGACGCAGCATGATTATCAGTGGATATGATGAATCACGACTTCGTGATAAAATACAGACATCTCATTGACACTACGTGATCATTAGTGGATGTAATGTATTATGATTTGATTATATAATACAAACAACTGACATTAATAATCATCAGTGGATGTGATTTATCACGACTTCATAATGCGAACAACTGACACTACATGATCATTAATAAATGAGATGCATCACGACTTCATAATATAGCACAAGCATCTGACACTACGTGGATGTGACACGTCACTTTGGCAAAGAATACAAACATTCTCATATATGTAAAACGTGCTTCTTTTGGCATTTGCGTTGTCATGGGAACCCTAAATAATCGGTCAATTTAAACGTGATACTTAAATAATTTCAAACAACCCAGGTAAGAGTATGTATCCAATTGTTGTCGACCCATCTACGGGACAAACAAAATCACACACCAAAGAAGAATCGCAAATGTTGCCGCTCCATATGATCGCTCAAACACCAATGAATCCCACTGGTCCGTGCAAAGCCAAGTCACCTTGCAATTAATAACTCCGCTACCTTTCCTGTCCATTTTAAGACGTGTTGACGACATTCTTTTAGGCAGTTTGTATTTAACGATGACGACTGACAATGGAGACGGGAACAACGACGATGCCAATGATAATGATGATGATGATGATGTCGGCGTTGATGACGCGACGACAATGATATGATGATGACCATGATGATGATGACGCAACGACCGACGATAAGACAATGACAATGATGATGCAAAGACGACGACGACGACGACGATGATGATGATGACGATAACGAGCATGATGATGATGATGATGACTAGATCGTGATGACCAGTGAAAAGGAGAAGTATGAGGATCACTTCTAGCAGATGGGGAAGCTAATACCAGCTGTTTATTTGTTTGTGTGCATTTTTTTTAACACAACTCTGAATCTGGCCGTGATATATTCATTAGTATCAGTGAGATTACGTGATCAGAAGTTTAACATTGTTTTGGCATGCACAAGTTTATAGCAATGAAAAATTTCTTCAGCCAAGTATTTTCTAAACAGACGTTCACGTGAATGCAGTACCCCCCCCCCCCCCCCCCCCCCACACACACACACACAAGCAAGCAAGCATGCGTTCCTGTATGCATGCATGCATCCACCAGCGCCTGCAGAGAGAGAGAGAGAGAGAGAGAGAGAGAGAGAGAGAGAGAGAGAGAGAGAGAGAGAGAGAGAGAGAGAGAGAGAGAGAGAGAGAGTACACTACGAACACAAATTTACGCTGGGACGAGAGTCTAAACTATAGCACACACACACCCTCCCCTACCCCCGTGCTCAGTCCCCCTCTCTCTCATTCACGCGACAGAGAGAGAGAGAGAGAGAGAGAGAGAGAGAGAGAGAGAGAGAGAGAGAGAGAGAGAGAGACAAATGCGCACAGAAACATGTACTCCAAGAGAGAAAAAACAAGACGTTGAGCACACACACAAAACACACGCACACACACACACACCTGCCTTGCGTCCCACCTGAAAAATCTGCAAGATGCCATGTTTCTCAAGATACACAATTGCTTTCTTGTAGGGATCCTGTGTTGGCTCCTCGAAGCTCAAGTCTGCAGCCATCAGTGAGGGAGGGCCTTGATCTGTTCGTACATTCTCCACTTCAGCCATGTTTCTGAGCGCCTGGACAGATCGGAGATCGATCTCTCTTCTCTGATCGATTTCTCTTCCCTAGTCTCTAGAATGTCCGCTGTGCCGGCGGTCAGCTGAAAGCTGACCATTACGTGTAGGTGTCTGTCGTGCCCAGATTAGCTATCTTCAGCTGGATTATCCTGTATTAAGCGGTGCGGTTCTCACCTCAAAAGGTTGGCTTTGAGCCACACGTTTCTAATCCGTGCGACTATTGTATTGCCTGTAGGTGAACTCAGTACTCCTTGATGTCTTTTTCTTTCCTAATTTTTTTTTGCACCCCCCCCCCCCCCCCTCCCTCCTCCCCTCTCTCAACACCCCCCCCCCCCCACCCCCACCCGCGCTTTCCTCTCCAACATTGAAAATGGTACCAGTGTGCAATCACAATGAAAGTCGGAAAACTGTAGCAGGTTAATGAAAAATAAGCATGTACTACCCAAACTCAGAATCCTAGCTTCCGCATTAACAGTGAGAATGAATCATGATAAACTCCGAAGAAATTCTTACTTTCCAGTAATATCTACGATTAAATGTATTTCAATTATACGTAATTATAAAACAACAGAGCTTGAATTATAGGACATTATTCAACATTTATAATGTATAGCCATTTCAATCAGGTCATGGTTCTTTTTTTTATTATTATTTTTTTTACTAAAACAAAACAAAAAACAAAATCTCAAACAAAACCATGATAAAATGTACATCGGTTTGTGCATTTTCATAAAATGACAGGGCATGCTATCTTGCATTATCAAGCATTGTATCCATCTTTTGTTTTCCTCTGTCTATTTAGAACCCCGTTTATTTGCCCTTCCAAGGTGAACACCGAGGGAAATGTATTTCTTTCTGATTTTATAATTGTTAAAGTTTTATGTAAAAAGACTTGGGCAATTGGAGTTATCTTTCTTTCACACTCTTGCCTCGTGGTATGACGGCGACGGAAGCACTTCGGTGATCGTACACTTCTTTCCTGTTGAACAGCGTAACCAGAATCATTATCATGGTATGTATTTTGTGTGCATGTAATTTAAATAGCAAAACTTTTGGTGGAAAGTTGTTCTGAAATGAACTATTTAGGGAACTTGAAAAGGTTGAATTCTACTCCTGGTCAGTGGCGTAAAACCTCGGACTTGGTTCATCATCGTCATCATCCAGTTGAATGGCCTCAATCATCATGTTGATTTTTCTGCCATTGTAGAACATTAGAGATGATTGCAGAGTAAGAAAAAAGAATTGTGGATAGAAAGTGAAAGACCTAGATAGTGAGAATAAAACCTAACCCCGACTCCTAAATGCTGATTGGGTTTACCTGGCAGGCTACTACATAAAAAAAAAAAAAAAAAAAGGGGGGGGGGGGGGGGGGGGGGGCAGAGAGTGGGGAGGGGGGCCAACCTACCTAACTAAACAAACTACTGGGTGGCACTCTGGACTTGAAGGTGTCCAGAGTGTCGGCTGCCTCGGTAGTACTAGGCAGCTCATTCCATTCCTGGATGGTGTTCGGAAGGAAAGAATATCGTCTATAGTCTGTTCTGCACTGCATCTGAACAAGTTGTTGAGGGTGGCAACGTCGTCTTTGTGAGGGGGCGTATTTGATTTTGTCCATGCTGAATGCGGCCTCGTTGTTCAGGATCTTTCTCAGCATGGTAAGTCGGGCTACTTTCCGTCGGTGTTGGAAGGAGGGCCATTTGAGTTTGTTGATCATGCAGGTGACACTCGAGGTGTTGTGGTACCTGTTGATGACAAATCTGGCGGCTGTCCTCTGGATTGCTTCAATTTTGTTGATGTTTTTTTTTCATCATGTGGGTCCCATACTGTACAGGCGTACTCCAGTATGGGACGTACGAAAGTCGTGGTTTTTGACGTTTTCACCCAAATTTGGCAGTTTCTGGCTCTTTTTAACTTAGCCCATTTTCATTTCTTTTATAACATTGTAACTCGCAAGTTAACCAGTCTGCGTAAAAAAGAAAATCGAACTACGACTGGGAAACCTTTTCAGACTCAACAGTTGCCATTGTTTCTGTAGAGCTTTAGTTTGTGCTGTAACTTGTCTCCTCCGATGGTGTCTGCTTACCAGTGAATGAGTGAGCTGACCCCTACAAGGTGCGTGTCACAAAAAAAGCATAAATGATTGCCAGTGTGTGTTCCGGCAGGGGGTATGTTTAGCCATCTTTCACCATGTGCCCACCTATGGTGGGTATTCTGTTTAGGGGCCCCAAAATTGCAAACACCCTAGAGAGTGCATTCCACAGCAGAAATGGAGGCCATGTGCAGTGGTTTTGGTGATCAATCATGATTGGAAACTCAGCTTCTCTGAGCAGACAATATACATGATGAGAGTCATGTTTTAGGGTAAATGAAAATGGGCAACAAAAGTTGAAGCTAAAAACAATACAAGATTGCGGTGAAAAAAGCAGGCTGGAAGTTTACAATTAGCAAGATTTATCCATCATAAATTTGAAGCTAATTCTCCTATTCTTCAAGCGGACTTGTCTTAGTTTAGATACTTCTTTGTGTCATCTGCCAGATCCTTATCCCAGATCAGTTAAATCCTAGATCAGTGGCATAAACCTCCAATGTGATTTTTCACCTGAATTTTGCATTGTTTCTGGTTTCAGCTGAATGTAATCCATTTTAATTTACTCTTAAGACATGTTAACTCGTATACTGTCCAGTCTAATAATAGTAATTGAAAAAAAAAAAAAGACTGTGAAACCACTCTCCACAAATTGCTGAATATTTTGTAGTGTTCTAACATGCGTAATAAGTTGTCCTCTGATATTCCTCGCATACCGGTGCAAAGGAGTTTTCAACCTATGTAATGTGTGATTCACAAATAGGCAACTGGGCATGCATATGTGTGTGTGTGTGTGTGTGTGTGTGTGTGTCACTGTGTGTGTCACTGTGTGTGTGTCACTGTGTGTGTGTGTGTGTGTGTGTGTGTGTAATTTCGAGTGAACAGCAGTATGCAAGCATGAAGGATTTATGTTTAGCCACTTTTTAAGTACTTGTTATTTATGCACAGATAAGAACTGATTTATATTGTTCTCTTTCAAGTTTAAATACATTTGTTTTCCATTAATGACACGAAAAGATGATGGGTTGTTTGTAGTCACCTGACTAACCCTAAGTTTTGCTGTTGACCCTATACTTTCATTTAACAGCAAGAAGAAAAAAAAAAAAAAACAGAAGTTATGTTCGCTGACTGACACTACAGACAACAGAAGTCCTCATGAGCAGATTGTTTTAAAGGAACTCATTTGTTAAGATCAAAATGATGACAGAAAGTGTATGTAGTTTACAGCATGCTCTTGTAGTTTTAGGTAAGGCTGTGTTATATGGGACTTGCAAAGCGTTTCAGTCTGCAAGTAAAATAAGTGAGCAGCTCAGTGTCTCCTGAGTTACTCATCTGACACACTGTTATAAGAAATAGGCTTCAAAAGTACATTTTCTACTTTCGTGAAGTATATTTTTCGCACTATGACTCTAAGAGCCAACAGATGACGAGACATGCAAATATACCTCAGTTGACTGTCAACTAGCAGATGAGAACTGGAAAGGTCTGCATCAAAATTGTAACATGAAAAAGAAAAATTTGTTGATTTATGTAATTACTCCATAGCCACTTTTTGTCTATGGCATAGTATTGTAGACTAGATTCAAAGAATCAGGCATAACAAATCAAGCAGGTGAACCTCACTGATATATATTTTATGTGTCCACCAGTTGAGCAGTTGGTGGTGGAATGCAATAAGTTGAACAACTCGAATGTTTGGCATTTTGCCCTTGGGTATTCCATAATGAGAAAGACCTTAAATGAAAGAAACGGCTCATTGCTGTATATTTTGTGGGTCACTTTGAAGTGAATTATTCACACGAAAAAGTGTCATCAATTAGATACAATGTGGAATTATAAAGAAATACCAGACCTAACTCGGGCTACTACCGTTTTTTTTCTTTATGGTGTTATCAGAAAGAAATAACTTTTTCCCCTCAAGGACATGCATACAGCTTATCAATGTATGATATCAACAGCTATGTATACACACACAAAAAAATTCACACACACACAAAAATTCACACAAACATACAAATGCATAAGGAATAGTTATTTTGTAATGCCAGTTACACCAGAGAAATGTGTACAATACAAAGGTAGTTGAATGAGGTCAAAGTGTATGATTTTTCTGTCTCACAGGGGAAAGTCAACAAACAAAGCAAAGTTTGCCCAAATGAAGAGAATGATAAGCCTCAAAGACAGTCGACTGTAAGTATAATGGAATGTATGTTTCTGAACAACAATTTCTATAATTTTTTTTTTAATGAATTGGGCATTAAATGGACAAGAAACTTAACTGATTCAGACACATATGTAATGTGTCGAGAGAAAAAATGTGCCAGAAAAAAAAAACTAGAAAAGATTTTCTTACTTGTGAGTTGTTGGATTTTTCCTTTTTTTTTATTTATTTTTTTATATATATATATTTTTTTAGGTGTGTGTGTGTGTGTGGGGGGGGGGGGGGGGGGGGGGGGGGGGGTCATTGCTTTTGTCTGCCTGTGTATTGTCTTAGTTTCATAGTTTTGATTCATTTGGTGGACCTATTGTATTGTTTGTGACTTTCTTGCATGTTTGTTTTCGTTAGCACACTAGGTGGGGGTCACCCTGTATAAGTGTCCTCAGAAGCCAGTGCACCATGTACTTTTCATAAGCTGAGAAGGTTTTGTGTATGGCCAGTTTTTGATCGCCTTGCAGTCACACTTCATCTTTAGAGGATTTGATCCTTTTTAGGGGAGTAAAATTTGTCATGTTGTAACACTGTAAGAGTATCATACAGCTGAAGGCAATCGTCACAATGGGCTGCTGCATGAGAAATGATTGAATGTAGGCCTCAGAATCTAGCCTGCTTCAGACAATGACAAAACTTTAGGCTTAGGCCAGGGACCTGTTGATTGTTGTCACTTTGTTCTTACAGTATGAAAGGATTCAGTGCCATGCTAATAAAGATATTGTCTCAGGGGTCACAATGATTGCACAACTCTGTGTAAACATTGCATTTTCACAGTTGAAATGGTCTCTGTCCAAAGGGCGCATTTTGAGACAGCCACTTTTATATAACTGAACAACTTAATTGCTAATTTCTTCATTCAGATATTGACATTGTGTCATTTTTTGGTAAGGTTTTGATGCTTAGAGGTGTCCAGTCAGAACAGACATCATCAGTTTCGGACAAGATGATATTGTTTTGCTTGTAGTTGCAGACAGATTTGGCAGCCATATCAGTAGTCTCCAGTTTCAGTTAATGAGGACAGACTGCAAACCTCATTTCTATGAATCTGTGCAACACTAAAGCAAATCTTGCATCCAAATGAATATATGTAGACACTATTTTAGAGTACTGATTACTGTGAAAATTTTCTTCTTTTTTTTTTTTTTTTTTAATTTTTTTTTACACAGGTGATCTATCATTCTATGCATTGACATTACTACTCAGCAATGTATTGACTTGTGTAAGCAAGCTACAACCTGAGCAAAATAAAAACTGCCATGAGAGCATGCCTTGGCAGCTCTCACTTGGACAATCAAAATAACGTTGTTGATGTAGACACCCCAGATAATTTCTTTTGCAATTTTTTTTTCAAATCCTGAAAATTTAGAATACCATATTGCCCACACCCAAGACAACTTGCTCATGGTCTAAAATGACTGGTCAGCTTCCACATTCGAAGATTGAAGTTGAACAATTACTGCACTGACAATTAGCAAGGTTTAAGTTGGCTAAGGAGAGATGGCAAACACATTTTTAACGGAATCTGCTTTGAGTACACACTCTCTTCCCTAAGAAATATTCATACGGTCTGAAGTGAAGGCTAACAGGTATATAATCCACCCAACAATTTGCTAGGCTTTGATTTTGAGAGGAAACTTACTATGCATGACAAATTGTTGGGTGCAGAGCTCAGTGAGTTATGTTGCCCTGTGTTAAATTGAACAGTGGTATGCATTGTTGTAATCAGTATATTAGGATGGAGCTTAAAGTCACAGAAACACTTGGGGGGGGGGGGGGGGAGAGAGAAAGGGAAAGAATATTATTTTGTATCATATACTGAATTTTTTGTGGTGATATGCAGTATGAACAGAATTTCATCAATTCCTCTAGTCTCGCAAGACATAAATTGTTTTTTGCCGCAACCCACAAAACTGTCATTGGTTCATTAACAAACATTGGTAACATTTACTTGATTGTAGAAAAAAGAAAAAAAAAAATGTTTGGCCTAGTAGTAGATTGGCACTAAATGTAGGCTCCCTTTGAAAGCTTTGAATTTGTAGTAAAATCATTCTTGTCTGAGAATTACTTTGAAAGTATTTTGGGGGGGGGGGGGGGGGGCAAAGGAAGCGGAACTTTTGGCATTTAAAAAACTAAAATACTTGTTCCAGTTTAATCTGTGCCATTGAAAATTCTTACTAGGTGTGATAATCACAAAATCTTAGAGAACAGATTAGGAAAATTCTTCCCCCCCCCCCCCTCCTTAAGATGGATCTGAAATGCAGTTAATGTATAATGTACTCTTCCTTCGAAGTATGTTAGTCATTGTTTTTTGCATGTCCATAAGATTCTTGTGTGTGTGTGTGTGTGTGTGTGTGTGTGTGTGTGTGTGTGTGTGTGCGTGTGTGGTGCACTCTCTCTCTCTCTGTAGCTGTGTGTACCAATTAATGTTTTATTTCCTGTTTTAAATCAGAAAACCCAAGGACCGAATGAAGAAAAAGAAAGAGAAGAAAAAGAAAGGAGAGACCCTCAGCATACGAACTTTGTGAGTCATAATGAATTCTATTGGAGAAAATTATTTTAGTATGAATGTTGATGTTTTACAATTACATGTGTGGTTAGTATGCATATGTGTAGGTACATATGTATTTCAAATTTATGGATTTGTTTGAAAGGGAGAGAAAGTGAGATAAAGAGACTAGCACAGAAAGAGAGAGATTTTTATGGCTATGAAAAGGAACTGTGAAACTTGCATCAGATATGTTAGAATCATCAATAAATATATCTTAGATAAAAGATCAGAACCAGGCATGTTGAGATGAATTGCAAAGTATCAATTATACAATAAAAGCATGTGACAGAAGGTGTGCCCAGAACCAGGCATGTTGTGATGAATTACAAAGTATCAATTATACAAGAAAAGCGTGTGACAGAAGGTATGCCATTCATATTCAAATATGCTGATGTTGTAATTGTTTCCTTGTGAATTTCTCAGAAGTGTCTGTAGACGCCCTGATGAATGCAGCAGTGAGTCGCAAATTTTTCCAGGGAGCTGAGGAGCTTATCCTTATCTGCATATCAGCAGGCCAGATTTCTGCTCTAAGGATCAGGAGTGCTGGACAGTCTTAGTGCAATTGTGTATTGATCACACTTTGAAAATGAAAGATGTGGTATTCAGGGTAGGGAATTTAAATACACCATGATGCACCAGGTCCACTCAACCTGCTTTTGACAAGAGATGAATAATGAGGCACTAAGACAGATCATGATCACAAAATCTTGGCAGGATGCCTGGTTCTTGTGCATTTCACAGTGAATGGTTTGCTAAACTGGAGCCCAAGCAATGATTCAGCAAACCAGTGGAATGCTATTTGCTCCATTTGCAGGAAATTTGTCAGTTTTGCGTTTATCGGTGAAGGGGCCTTAACCAGCCAGTTAAAAAAAATTGCTGAATCTTTCTCCTCCCTCTCCCCACCACCTTTTTTCTCTCTCTCTCTGCTGTCCTTTTTGCACTTCTTCCCTTGACATCGTAACACATAATTTCTTTCCTTGTGATTGTTTTCAGTCTCAAACTCTGAAAGCTGAATAAGAAACTTGAAGACAGTATAGAACTGGTGAAACTGGTAAAAGTTTCATGTGGCCTTTATTTTACACCATAATCATGTGCCTTTACACTGTGTATGCATACAGAGTATGTGGCAGATGGCAATGAATGGAAATGGCAGATGCAGTTCAATAGCATTTCATTTGCATGATCGGAAAAAGAGAACTGGGCTGTGCAAGTACTGAAGCAATGCAGCATGTATCCCTGTTCATGCATTTGGGACACCTCTGTGTGTGTGTGCCTGTGTGTGTGTGTGCGCACTAGCATATGCACCTTCAAGAGACCGAACCTGTGTTGTGTCTTTCTGTCTGTCACATTTTTTCCAGTGTTTTGACTGCAAAAAAGTGCAGTTCCATAAAGCTGTGCCATTCTAACTTCTAACATGTGTTATTGATACAATGCTTTACTCAATGCTTTGAAAAGTAAAAGTCAATAGTATTCATTCCACAACTTCATTCTCTCTCTTTCTCTCTTGTGTGTGTGTGTGTGTGTGTGTGTGTGTGTGTGTGTGTGTGCATGTGCGCGTGCGTGCGTGCTCTCAGGAGAAGACAGACTTGTCAGCAACAATCATCAGTACCATTCTTTGCTTTCTCTTCTCGCCACCACTCTCTGCCTGTCTGTCTGTCTGTCTGTCCTGCATTCCAAGTACGAAATGAACCTCGAAGAGCGGCAAAATGAAAAGGAGAACTCAAAGTTGAGAAGAGAACAGGAGCAGAACAAAAAGTTGGGCAGTTTAGAGAGAAAAAATACATGCTTAAAGAAAGACAACTGCTGTCTCAAAATATCTGCTGATATGGCCCTTAGCGGTCGGCTGGGCTGTAAGCAACATTATCTTGTCATGCTGGCAAAGCATTTAGGGTGTTGAGAGGAAAGGGCAACTTTGTTTAATAACCAAGTCAACTGCATTTAAGAAGAGGTCAAAAGAAAAGCCACGAAATCGAAAGTTTTGATAAGTCCTTGGATATTCAAATGAAAACAGATGAATAGTTTGATGTAAACACTAACATGGAATTCATTATGCTATGTGAATTAAACATCTTTTATAATTGTAGAATTGTATGGAGACAAGTTTACAATACATTCAGACAGACATACATGATTAATCATCTTGTGTTATATTGCTAAACTGTACGGAGATAAGGTTAGAATATACTCTTACAGACATGCATATGATATATAAAAAATACAGTTGCAGTTTTCTTTTGTTTTTTTTTTTTTTAGCATTACTTTCTGCTTAAAAAAGTTTATCTCATTGTTGTACCTTTTCAGGAGTTAAGAAATACAAGCAGATTTTGTCTGTGCTTGTCATGAAAACACTGTAACAGTTAGCCAGAGCAGCCTACAGACAGAAGTGAAGAGTTAGTCCATGTAGCCAGAGCAGCCTACAGACAGAAGTGAAGAGTTAGTCCATGTAGCCAGAGCAGCCTACAGACAGAAGTGAAGAGTTAGTCCATGTAGCCAGAGCAGCCTACAGACAGAAGTGAAGAGTTAGTCCATGTAGCCAGAGCAGCCTACAGACAGAAAGGAAGAGTTTGTCCATGTTCAGTATGTCAGCAGCATTTACTGTGTTCTTTAATATTATGTTATTAACAGGAAAAAGCTTTAGTTGTTAATGTATGTAGGGCTTCAGACTTGCATCCCAATCGTCTTTAAAGAATGTGAAGAATTTACTTTAAGAGTCTGCAGGAATCCAGTGTATGAAATCCTGTCGCTATTGTTTGTTGCAGACCCCAGGCTCCAGCGTCGTTTTTTCTTCACTTACAACAAGAATCTTGGGCCTCCCTTCCGCATCCTGGTTGACACCAACTTCGTCAACTTCAGCATTTCCAACAAACTGGATGTCTTCCAGTCATTCATGCAGTGCCTCTCTGCCAAGTGTCAGTAGGCCCTGTCTGTTCAGGGAGTGGGGGTGGGCATTGTGTTGTGATGGTGATAATGTCTGTGAGAGCATACCCACTGATTTACTGGAGTCAGACTTTAGGAGTTTTGACTGAGCTGGGGGGGAAGTTTGGTTTCAAACAGAGTGTTTTTTTGCTTTTTTTCCCCCCTTTTAATTAGTCCATGACTGGGGGTTCACATAGAAGACATTTTTTCTTATACATGTTCTCTCTGGAAAGCACAGATGGATCCTGTTGTGCAGCATTTTACTTCACCCTTTCAAAAAACAGGAAAATACAGCTGTCTCTTGCGTACAGTTTTGAAATATGGAATTGACATATTGGGAAACATTTTTATGTTGGTGGTTCTGTGCAGGTGTGAGGTTTTGAATATATGTTAGAATGACATTACAGATTGAACGTGTGGGTGTGAAGTGTTGACCAAGTATTAGAATAACATTTCATATTGAAGGCATAGGCGTGAGACTTTGAACAGATGTTACAATGACATTTCATGTTGAATATGTAGGTGTCAGGTTTTGAACAAGTGTTCGAATATTTCATACTGAATATAAATTGCATGCTTTGCAAGCTACTTTATTTGTTTCATATACAGACGCAGACCGACAGAACTGTTTAGAATGTTTGAAAAGATGAAAATCTGTTATACAGTCGAGACTTAGAAGTTTTAAAGTTGTATTCATTTTGATGTCTGTTGTGGGATAAATAGCTTCAATTCATAGTCATCATTAGAAGAAGAACTGAGGTATTGTGTCATTTGAACTTAAACCAAATGATTGAAAAGGAAAAGAACTTGTTATTGAAAAGGTGATTTTGAGTTAGAAACAAATAAGATTGTAAGATATGAAGGAATAAGGAAAAGAAATCAAATGTGATCTGTCCCAAAAACTGATAGCAAAACTGACCACTCGGCACTGAGATGAAAATGCCATGGCTATCTACACAAGCTAGTGCCGATCCATTTGAGTCTAGACTAAGTGTAAATGTACAGTTCTGCTTGGGTCTTATTTTTACATTGTTTTTACTTTTTCAAAAATTGCATGTATGACTTTGATGCATTTGTACAATTTCATAATGAAACTTTGAATGTATTTTTGACAAAATTTTGAATTATGGCCAGGATGTGGACCTTCTGTCATGGTGTCATAGTCATAGCTTGGAGAGAGACTGGTTTCACAGGGAGCAAAAGTTGTGCAACAGACTGTTGAAAGCACCTTATTTATGCACATCTTTTTCTTTTCAACTCTCATACTGCTGTCGGTGGGGGGGAGAAATGCCGACATTCTCTGCTATGCACAGGAACCGTTGGCAGGCACAGCCGCCGAATGCCTGCGGCCATTCCATTGTCTCCCTTCCATCCTTCTTTTCGTGACTTTGGCTAGCCTACATTACACTTTCTGTTAATACATGCATACGCAGTCGATTCCGGATGGACTGGCTTTGCAAAGTGATGAGTTGTTTTGGTTTGAACAAAAGACAGTTGTATTTTTGAGCAATGTTTGCAATGGACATGAACGAAGACTTCTGGCGAGAACTGCTACAAGATGGAGACCGCGACGACGAAAAACTGTTAGGGTTTTACTGCTGAAGAAATTAGTGAAAGTGAACTTCAACACATCAAAAAAGATCATGAAGTGGTAGAACTTTGAAGCTTATGTTGATTACAGGGATCTTTTGAGTGATTCTGAGGACGAAGATCCAAGTAACAGCTATCCATGTGTGTGTGCCTATGATTTTGATCATTGGCTGAGAGATTTTGAAATGACAACATTAGAAAAATCCATATCCAATTTACTTTCATTTTATGTTTTTATTCATTCATTTCTGCACATGAACACAAAACTTCATGCAAATTCATACATAACTCTATTTTTTATGATTTTTTAATGAAAGCAAGTGAAAAGTGTCACAAACTTTTTTATAGAATTACTTGGTTTCCAACAGTAAGTAAGCAGCAGAAAGCCTTGGTAGTAGGAGAGTTAAATAATGGGCAGATAATTATGATAACTAATATATGTATTAGATTGCTGAGTGGATTATTTGTGAACTGCAAAAGTATTAATGTGTCTGGTATGTTTTTAGGTATCCCCTACATCACCGATTGTGTGATGGCCGAGTTAGAAAAAACTTGGCAGACGGTACAGGGTGGCACTCAGGTAAATGTTTAATTTTTTTCTGCTTTTTTTTTGGTTTTGTTTGTTTGTTTTTGTTTTGTTTTGTTTTTTTTGTATGAAGATATTTTCTGAGGTTGGTCAGTATATTTTGTATGTCTTCCAGTTGCTACTTTCTTTCTTTTTCCTTTTTTTTTTTTTTTTTTTGGAAAGGTGATAGGTTTGACTTCGACTGGTTATTCTTAAAAACTAACAAGTTATGTGAAGAGAGAAGGATGAAGTGTGACATCAGATTCCAAATTTGTGAACTGCGAATGCAGCATTGGATCTCTTTGTTGAGCCTTTTGTAAGGGATTGGAAGATCAATAGATTGTTCTCTCTATGCAAACAAAAAAAAAGATTGCTATCAAGTACACTTTATCCAACCAGCCGCTGTGGCGAAGTGGTTAGCGTCGCGGACTCCGGGCTGGGAGGTCGTGGTTCGAATCCCATCAGAAGTCGTGTGGGTTTTTCTGCCCCGACCGCTCCTACCCAGAGTTGAGTTGCTGCGGACTCAGCTGGGAAGACTGGGACCACACAGTCGAGTTTCATCCAATTAATGGATGCGTTTCTGAGAGTGTTGCTCAAATTTCTTGACCAACACTGCAGGTGTCTGTATCCATCGGGCCTGGTTGACGCCGGGATATACTACGAAAGGAAGCGTAGAGTACAGCCCTGTCATGTAGTCTCAGACCGAAATGGAAATCCGTAGCATCATCTTAATCATCCTCATTGTCATCGATCAGCATAAAAAAAATGTCTCAAATTCTGCGGCCCTTCATGCCCTGCTCTCATGGTGACCTCAATTTCAATGTCCTCTCCATGTCTGTAGCCTTGCTTTGGTTCTGTCGGGGTCACTGGTATCGGTGAGTCCATGGGGTCTTTTGCAGGACGGACGTGGTGGCACCCTCCAGAGGGAGAACTCACTCATGCTGACTCCACGACTAAGCAATTATTGTCATCAGTAGGGGGCTTAGTAGGTGGTGTCCTGTGTATGTTAGATCAGAACAGGCGCCACTGAACACCACCGAAGTGACTCGGCAGCAGTGCAGTGTCTCCTCCGGTGGGTTGCCTCTTGATGACTTGACATTGACTGTTCCCTGTGGAGTGCCGTGGTTGCGGCAGGGCCGTCTGGGCTGTGGCTGTGGACGGGTGTCGGAATGAGTGGCGTGGGTGCACTGCCTCTGAGGTGGCGCAGAGATTGGTACAGCAAAAAAAAAAAAAAAAAAAAAGTACACTTTATCCACAGTTGAAGGGACTAAATATTTCTATTTGGGTCAACCAAATTTGAGTCAGTCACATTTTAGATTTGCCAAATAATGTAGCTGGAACCATCAATCAATATGCATTAGGGGAAAGTTGAGGTTATCTGCTTTAAGATCAAATGCACCTGATTTGAAAGTGTCAGAACACAAGATTGTTGCCAGTGTTGAATGCATGCTATTATGAAAAATCGGTTACAACTAAACGCATTAAAACCCAAACATAATTTTTTTATGTCTGGGACAGTTTGGTTTTCATCAGTTTTCATGTTTGTAGGACATGTTGTTATCATCAGATATTACAGGCCGTACACATATTTATGTTTGCTTGTAGTTTGTGAGGAAACCTGTTTAAGTGTGTTAAACTGACATGATTTGTGAATTTCTTATAAAGGATCGTACGTGACCCGAGGTTTGAAAGGCTGCCTTGTCTCCACAAAGGGACATACGCAGATGACTGCTTGTAGAGAGAGAGTGACACAGGTGATACACTTTTGCTTTTTGTATATTTTGTGTGTCCATCTGTGCTCTAGAGTGTATGTTATGTGCTTACGTGTGCTGCCTCAGCAATGCAACTGAATCAGCAATATAGTCATTGGCCAGAGAAAATTATGAAGGTGACTGAGCAGGCTTTTTGTGTATGCAGAGAGGAATGAAAAGGGGACCAATTTCCACATGGAAAGTACATACTAAATACGTATTCACTGGAGAGCATGTTTTTCTCACTATTATTCATACCTGTTGGATTTTGATACTTTATTGCCTCTGTTCAGGATGTTATGCTTTCACCCATGTCCAAAGTTTGGTTGATTTGTCTGTCAACAAGATTACACAGCAGCTGCAGAACCAATTTTAACAAAACTTGGTGGAAAGACAAAATATCGCCCTTGGATGAACTCATTAAGTTTTGGTGCTGATCTAGATCAAATGGCAGATCATGATCTGTATAGCAAGAATACCACAAATTTTCAGCTAAACATGGTCATTGTGCTGGTTATGGATTGGTGGCTGTCTGTGAAGTAATGCATTTTCGTGGAATATGAATTGTTCATATGAACATTGATATTTCCTATTTTCTTTAATAAATAATTTCAAGTAGTAAATGGGAAGTAACTCTCTCTGTCATTACTTCCTTGAGGCAGAAAAATAATTTTTGTTTTCACTCATGAACTCCCTAGACCATTGTGGAAGTCTTTAATCTTCAGAGTGCCCTTCAAGCAGTTTATTTTAATGATGACCAATCACATTTCATATTTTTCATCCTTTCACATTTTCAAGTTCCTAGGTTCTGATTAACTGTATTGTTTTTGTTTTCCAGCACAAGTGTTATATGGTGGCCACCAATGACAAAGACTTGAAAAGACGTATCCGCAAGATTCCTGGTGTACCAATTGTTTATATACACAACCACAAGTAAGTATACATGCACAGTTGCAAGCTGAAGTGTATAACTTCAGCATTGCAGCTAATTTCTCTCTGTAATTCAGGTGGCTCTACTTGGAAGAGCAAGTTGCCATTGTGCAGTGACACCATAGTTCTTGCCGTGTTTGCCATGTCTGTATATGTTTTTCTTTGCCTAAATTGAAATTGATTTTCCTGCAAAATTTATCAAGGACTGCTTCCTTCTTGCCATGGGTTTTCTTACATGCACCAAGTGCATGCGGCTCATGGGCCGTTGTTTTTGTCTTGTCTGAAAGACTTGCACCCGGACCATCACTAGAGATCCGGTGGAAAGAAGAAGAAAGAAGAAAATATTTTGTGTATTGAATAGCATATGTAGGATTCTCTCACTTTCTAGGCAGTTACAGTACCCAGTAGGCCACATTTTCAGACAGACCTGGATATATTGGGCATCCATTTGGTCTTATCTTTAAAGTTCCCATCCACCCTCCTTCCATTTGTCTACCCTTCATGTATAATTCACATCTTCGTTGAGTGGTGTATCCTTTTCATTCATCCTGTCTTGGCCTCATGGATGAGTATAGAGTACGGCAAACATGGATCAATCACATGTAGCTACGAGCATTCAGGGTGAAAATGAAACTTATTTGCTCAGTTCATGGGGTATTGTTCAATCCATTCATTGGCAATGCAGTTTGTGAAGAAATAAGGGCATTGTTTTTCTTTGTTTTTTCAAGGGAAAAAAAATTAAGTAAACAATTCACTATACGAACAAAAATTTTCATTCATTTGGATGAAATTCTCCTTTGAAGGTCAGCCATACCTGTAGCGGAAATCTGTCATCTTGTGGAGAGTTCTTAAAGGATTCATTTTCAGTTTTTCCTTTTTCACCACCTGCTCCAGCTTGCAGGAAGCAAAAAAAATTTGTATTAAAGCCCATTTTTTGTTGACCTGGATGTGTAGCAACAGTCTTCGCATTCACACATCATTTCAGTTGTCAGTGGGTATATGTATTTGTGTGCCCATATTAGACTTTGACAACAAAATGCATTATTTTTAAGAGTTTTTGATTGACTGTTTTTTTGATAGACCATGCTTTCTACAGGCAGTATTACTATAAAATCTTCCTGCCATTGTAAAAACACACAGATAGCCATACACGCAGTGGATCTCACGCAAAGCTTACCAAAACTGCAATGCACAGACCCAGTGATGCACCAGGTAACAAATTGCAACATTGGATACATGGTTCAAATGTAACTGAAATGATTCAGACTCTGTAATCACTGTAGAAGTCTGTTCTGAGGGTCAGGTTATGGCTTAAAGACAACCTGTGGAAGCCCTGAAGTTCAAAGTTATATAGAGAGGGATGGGGATGGGAGCACATGTGTAACAAAACATTGGTATGATATTTGCGTTCATTTTATAACAACTGCTTTATGCTTTATCGCTTTTCAATTTTGCTTTTCAGATACGAAGTGGAACGTCTTCCTGAAGCAAGTTAACTCTTCAGTAGTGAGCCTCCTCCTCCCTCCCCCAACATTCAGCTGGTTTATGAATGAGATGAATGTGTATTTGACTTGTTCACAAGAATAAGTGTGTGTAGGAATGTTTTTTGTTTGCTTTTGTTTTTCGTAAAAGTATGGTGTGTAAGTTCATTTGTAAGAAAGTTTATGTATATGGAAGTGGGATGAGTGTGGTCAGATGAGGGTGGATGAGCTGATATGCATTTTGGGGATAAAAACTCCAAATGACAAATGGCGTAATAAGCTTGGGTGTTTCTGTTTCATGTATATATTGTAGTGTGAACTTGATACTGAACCGGGAATGAAAAAAGTGAAGTGAATGAATGTGTGATGTGCGCCTGAGAGAAAAGTGAAGATTTGTGCTGTTTACTGCACAGAAAACTGGGAAACTTTTGTGGATAAATAAATCTTGACAACCTGTTCTGACAGTTTTTCTAGAGTGGTTGGAATGCTCCCTACTCCAGTCTGTGAATAGAACATCAGCAGAATTTCTAGGCAACAACTATTGTACAGTCATGTTGGCAGTGGTTCTCATTATTTATGACCAATAGATACAGAGTCTACATTGATTCATATTGCAAGTCTTGTGTGATTTTTTGGTCTCCAAGACTTGCTTGCCTGCAAGAATTATAAACATCCAAAAACAATAACAGTTACAAAATTGATTTATTTATCCACCACTTGGAAAGAAAGATCCTGGATTTACAAATATTCTTTATTCACACACACATACAAAAGAAGAAAAACGGAGAAGATAAAAAAAAATACATGCCAATCAAAAACATGAGAAATGTGACAGCAAGGAAGCCATAGCACAATTTCAGAACACTGTCTCTTAGGGACTGGCGTTTTTCTGCTATAGCTGAACATTTTTTACCCCAAGAACATCTCCCAAGAAAATCTTTTTGCACCAACAGAAAAAAAATTGAGAGAATTATGATTGATCACTCACTGAGGATGATTGTATTGCCAGTTTAAACAGCTTACGGCTGGCCTGACCGTGTAGGGCTGTAGGTCCAGTTGAAGAGGAACACAAGCTGTGTCCATGTAATGATAGCAAGGTTAAAAGATGTATCCACATTCAACTGTCAGTAACAAAATAAGCTAACAAAAACTTCATGCTTGATTACTTATCAATTAAATACTTGGATAAAGCGGAAGAAAATAGAAGCACCTCTTTTAGCCATGGTCGATAAATTGCATACATGTCTGATGTTGTCCTTATGTGTGGGGTTAGAGAAAAGGTCTACCTTCTGCCCTCAGCCGGCATGGTCTGTGTTCAGGATAGTCCAGTGTTGTTGTTGTTGTTGTACCCTGGCTAAAAGACTCCAGGGATCATCCAAACAGCCGAAGTACTTGAACACTATGGTACAAATGCATCAGCGCGGGATGAGAACATTGCATGTGTGACCATTTTTGATTACCCCGCCACATGGGCAGCCACATTCCAACTTGGAGGGATTTGGGAGACTGATAATGTTATGCTATGAGCTTGTTACAACTGAAGACAATCCCCACATAACAATGCAGAGCATAACAACATTTTGATGTAGCCTTGGTGTTTTAGCCTATTGTCAACTGGCCTGACACCGCCCTAGGCCAAGGCAGGGATAATTCAGTCATGCTATTTGACCTATGGCTGGGTTATGGCTTAGCAAGTGCCAGGGTGCATCTAATCTTCAATGGACCTCCTGCACACAATGTTTTCTAGGGGGACCATACTTTTCCCCGCTTTTCACTCGAAGTTTATTCTTACAGAGCGTTTGGCCTGGGGGTGCAAACTACCCAGTTTCTAGCACCATCTCGTGGAGGATATGGCTCTTCACCATAAGGGGACAGTATTGGATTAGGATCAAGGAACTGCCTTCTCTATGGCTCTCTACTCATGTTAGAATTTGGGGATTCACAGACAGCCACACCCTGCCAACCAAACGAGAAGCCATGCAAGCATGAAAGACAAGCGATGCAGACAGGGCAGGTCTGTCACTATCACCACAAAGACACTAGATTCAGGAAGGTGTTGAGGGCAAAGGTCCTGTTGACTTCTCACTGCCTGCATTATCAGTGCATCACCATCCCTGAGCACTCCATCCCACCAGCAGAAACAGAGTGTCCTTGGTCACTTGGGGGTCATCCAGGGAGACAACCCATGGTGTCCAATCCCAGGATCAGAGCCACCTCTTTCGAGCACCAAAAAGGTATTGCTTCTATTAAATTTAAATGAAATCAGAATTTTGAAAATGTGTGACTTTCTTTCAATGTACTATGGGATCTAATTTAATGAGTATTTCACACAAACTCCAATACCAGCAAGAAACAAAGAACTAAGGACCACTATTCTCTCTTTTAAAGGTGAAAAATGTTTATCAATATGAAACCAAAATTGGCATGGAATACAAGCTTTCATCCCAAAACTCATTTTCATCCAGTGCTAGTGATGTAAGTCTGCTTTTCTGTTTTGTCTAACAATCCATTTCTAAAGCAGCAAAAAAAATAGATTTTTTCACTTTTGTGGGCGATTGTACCAGACATGCTTACTCCTAAAATCCATCCAAAGTTTTCTGTATTCAACCCCCCAGAATATGGTACTAAAGACAAGTGAAAAAAACTTATGATCTTGCAGACTGCAAAACTAACCATTTCTTTTCACACTGTGTGCAGTTCACCTGAGATAGCTTTGCCCACTTGTGGGACTAGAGAAAATAACATTCATGTTATGCTGGTGGTATAAAATGTCTCTACTAATGCAAAACGATGGTATCAAGAGGCAGCACAAAACTGATTCTGAATCGGTGGACAGTGATGAAAAATAAAGCTAAAATGGAAAGCTTACTGTCAGTGGCTCTAAAAACAAAAACAACACAAAAATGCGGTGGCTGCCAGTCAAAATACTTTTCAATGTTCTTAACAATAACCTGTGCTGAAACTGATCACACAGAGACACCCACAAGCCTTGAAGTTTGTCTCCTGTGAACTTTATTTGAGAGATATCTCAGTCTGGCAAGGGTGGGATTGACGGATGTCAATGTCACATAGAAACTGTTGCACATCAAATGAGGCCAAGTCCAAACAGCTGATACCCTATACTGTAGCTGTGACTACGATCCCTTCAAAAGTTTTGTTGATTTTTTTTTTTCTCTGGTTTGTTTCTTTTTTTTTTTTTCTTCACCAGCCTTCTTTGGCTTTTACTTTGAAACTCTTCTTTAATTTTCTCAGCACATTGATATATTCACAAAACATTACAAACGTTCACATTCAAGATAAATTAATTAAATCACTCATAACAAGGCGTTATTTCTGTTTAAAAAAAAAGACCAAAAAAAAAATCAGCATTTGTCTTCGTTTCAGAGGGTGACAGATCTTGAATCTTTCTCAGTACAGGAAAAAAAGAGGACCTCAGTGGTTCATTTGAGGAAATACTGCCTCCATTGTACAACTAAAAACATCTATTGACAAATCTTGGAATTCTGCTGGTAGGAGGTACTTTGCAGCTTGGGCAGATCTGCCATACGTTCACCATGAAATTTCTTTTTTTTTTTTCATCTTCCCTTCACCCTACTCCCACCTGCACCCCATGTCTTTCTCTCTTCAAATAAGTCATGTTACAAGTGACCTCGTGCAAATAAACCAACAGATGCAGATGTAAACAACTGTTTTGGCAGCGGTAAATTATTGCCTCGTGCACAACAGCTTGTCTGAGGTGCTGTGACACACTCGGGCAGTCGGGGATCAGTAATAACACTACAGCCCTCTGTTCTCAGTCATGTCCGACTGGATTCAAGGGCCATAACCGGTTCAGTCATCCTCGGCTCTGAAACAGGCTCAACAAATGGTTGGCTGAGCTAAACGCAAGATGAATTAACCGTATACAGCTGCTGGACCTATAGCCCCTTTTTCGTTGAAATTATACCCGGCTTGTCTGATTTTGTTTTTAAGTGGGGCATAATTGTTAGTCGCAAAGCCCCTTTTATGATGGAATTATATTTTGCTTGTCTTCTTTCTTTCTCTTTCTTTCTTTTTTTTTTTAATGAGGCACAAGTGTTGGCTGGTTGTTTTTTTTGTTTGTTTTTATCTGTTTGGGTGTTTATGCTTGCTTGATGAGGCACAGAATGTCCTTCCAGTCAGTTCCTTATTGGCTGACTAATGTCAGCATATAATATGATTGGAAACTGTTTTTATATATTTCATTTAGTTTCAATACTGCATTTCGCTTTGGATTTTTGTTTTGGCATTTAATTTGAAGGCTACAAATAGTTTCATTTATAAGTAGCTTTTGGCCCTGATGTGGCTTCTTTGATTGGCTGGGCTATAAATGACGATCCATAGGACACGAACATGCACCGGACAGTATTCCGCTGTTCAAATGTGACGATTCGTAGGATAATGACAAAGACTGGGTGAAACTTGTCTGAAGTTGAGAATACACAAAGAATTGTTCACTGTTCGTTTGTGACATATCATCAGAATGGATGACTGTTAATTTTCTCTTATCTTTAAGTTTTCCCCCAAATCGTTTTCGCAAATATCACCTGGCATTTTTTTTTTCTGAGTGGACGAGTTGAACAGGATTTTATATGTCTAAGTTTGTAAGTACTATAACATATACGAGCAAAAGAGTTAAGCAGACTTGTGAATGACACATAGAAGAGAGTAAGAGAGAGGGAGAGGAAACACACACACACACACACACACACACACACACACACACACACACACACACCACCATCACCACCACCACCACTTGAGGCACACCTGATTTTCGTTTCGATGCTCCTATCTCCCCCCCCCCCCTTCCCCCACCACACGGCATACCCCTCTCCCCCTCCCATGGCGTCCCAACCCACCTGCTCTATCAACATTTCACCATCCCTGATCACCATCATATCTGCCAACCCGACCACACCCCCTACCCTACCCTGCTCTACCCTTCCATTCTCAAACAGTACCATTAAAAGAAAGAATTTACTGTCGCACAACGGTTGAAGAGAGGGCCTTTTTTTCCAAAATAAATTCTATGAACCTCTGTGTGCTCTTTGCCTGTGCCACTGTTGTCTTCGTATTAAAATCCACCGTAAACTTAGTCAACAGAAAGAACCGCAGGACGTTCTTGCAGATCGAGAACCCATCATCGTCAGTATTGTCGACGTAACTGATCCCAGGACGTTACAGTGACATTACAAATGCCTGGGCAACTAACGCGTGATAGGATAGAGAGATCAGCTCAACATACAGTAGAAAGAAACTCGTGGGGAGCGTGGCAGCAGAGAGTCCTCAGAAGAGAAGCCCCCTTCAAGCAAGTGTTTCGGCCGTTAACTCCTGACACTCTATGGGGGTTGGGCCACACCCGGTTCATGACTCCAGATGTCCCTCTGCTGCCCCCCTTTTTTTTTTTTTCCCATCTTTCGAACCCATGCCCCTCTGGACATGCTCATTTTCCACTTAATGACTCGCGCACTAACCACTGAGCCACTGGATATTTGTAGGAAAGTTAAGCCTTATGAAGTTCACTTTTGTTCCTCCTTGACCAGATCCAGCTTGAACACCTCTCTGCTGCTTCTGCCATTGCTTTCAGGGCTCTAGTTTTTTCCCTCCCTGCAACTGAGAGCTGTTTCCTGAGGCTGTATGCAGATGTTCCTACAAATCCCCTAGCTCCAATTTCTGCAGTGAGGACTGCTCCAATTTCTGCAGTGAGGACTTTGACCTGATAGCCTTCTCTCCTCAGGCTGTTTGCCAGATCAGCATACTTTTCAGTCTTGTAGATTTGAGCTGCCTCCATTCTGTTCTCATATGGCACCGTGAGCTCGATCATGATCAGCTGCTTGGTTGACTGAGAGTGGACTATGTCTGGTCTCATGCCACTCTTGCTGATGATCTCTGGGTGACTCTTCCATTCTGGGAGGTCTGCAGTGCACTCCCAGTCATTTGCCCCGTCCAGCAAGATTCTGCCTGCATGTTCCGAGTGGCACTGTTGTTCTTGGCCATGATTCGCTGCCTCCCTGCCGTGAAGAATGTTGCGGGTGCTTTTGGAGTCCTGATTTTCCCTTTTGTGGTGTTGGTACTAGCCCGACTACTTGTACAATCTCTTTGAGCACTTGGTTGTGCCTCCATGTGTACCTTCCTTGAGCCAGGGCTACTTTGCATGAGCTTAGGACATGCTCCACTGTTTGTTTTTCATGGCAGAGGGGCCATGAACGATCGTATGTTTTTCCCTGGGAAGAATTCATGATGATACTATTATGCTGCTGAATAGGACGAACTGCATACTCTTCTTGCTGACATAGCCAATACACCCTTTTATTTCGGGGGGTGGTGGGGGGGAAAGCGAGGGGTGTGTGTATGTGTGTAAAAAAAACAACAAAACACACACCATTTAGAAAAGTGATTCCCCATTCCCAATCCACAAATTTACACTGCCTAGAAAGACAGTTTTTATAATCATCATTATAATTATAAAAAACAAGACAGTGTTTGATGTGTGTGTGTGTTTTTTAAAGGGTTAAAGCACTTAAAAAAAAACAAAAAAAAAACTGAAAATATAGAGCCTACTCAACGGCCTCTTTGTCTTGAGGAATGGCGAATCAAATCAGTTAGGTCTGTTTTATACTCTCTCTCTCTCTCTCTCTCTCTCTATATATATATATATATATATGTGTGTGTGTGTGTGTGTGTGTGTGTGTGTGTGTGTGTGTGTGTGTGTGTGTGTGTAACACAGAGCTAATAGATTTGATTATAATAATTTTAAAGGTACCGACAGTATTTTATGGACGTACACCACTTTACTTTATGTAGGCTACTGAGGCGGTATAATTAACTAGACATACTGGCTGATTCACTACCGCGCTCTCTGACACAATGGCGACGGGCCTGTTAAACATGACGCAGGACCACAAGCGCGAATTAATATCATTATGGCATCACATCAGGTCAGTCAACGCTGAGTGAAGCATCACAATGTAGTTGTCTCATTCATTGCTGCAACAGGTTGGCACAACCAGGATCGGGGGTAGGGCAAGTGGAGGAAGGCAGGAAGGCAGAGGAGTGGGGGGGGGGGGGGGGGGGGGGGGGGGGAGGAGGCAAATGACAAAACTGATCCACGAGCTGTCGTACACAACGATCGTAATCCAGGTGCAGAGCTCTTCAGTTTAGCCCACAAGGTTCTGTGTCCCTTGTGTTTGCTAAGCAAAACATCCCCGTCTGTAACCGCGATCAACTTGCCCGGATAAAAATGTGCGAACGTGAACATTTAACATATCGTCTGTTCCCTTATTTCATGGCTTAGAGTTTGCGTTACACACACACACACACACACACACACATACACACACTGGTTCACACACACACACTGGTTCACACACACACACACACACACAAGCTGTTACAAACGGATCGACGTCAATTGCGCCCTGTTTGTTGATCCAGATCTACGTAGGCTAGTTGTAATCTCACTTTGAGTGTGGCAAGTTTCCGGTTGCGTTAGTTTCACAGCGTGCTTTTTAAATGGAGGCATTGGGCACAGTCTCCTTAGGTTTACACACTACGCAGACATGATGAGGGCGTGAACAGTTCTTGGTCCGTTGACGGATACAGTAATGGACACGATGACGTTTATCCTGATCGGAGCATGTAGCGAACGGTGCCGTACCGGACAAGCGGGGGGGGGGGGGGGGGGGGGGGGGGGGGGGGGGGGGGGGGGGGGGGGGGGTGTCAATCGTTCTCGTTTCTTGTGCCACTGATCTTTTCGCTGGACAGCTGGAACTGGGTGAGGAAGCAGAGTCCAAGGGAGTAAGGTCTCAGCAGCGTTGACAGAGCAGCTCATAGATCTGCTCAGAGAAATCGTGGCTTTATTGGACTCGGAGGACTACAGCAACTTCAGCCTCATCTCTATGGAATCATACTACACAGCTGATCTGCAACGGTGCTGAGTGAAGACGTGCCATGATTTAAATCACGAGAGAAGGCAAGGAAAAGCTCTCCGTACGGTGACTCCGGATGGCATCACTGTCGATCTGGTGCACGCTCAGTTTTGCCGGATACTATGTAACAGATGTCATAACTTTAACCGTATGCGGAAAAAAACGGATCGGAGCCCTTATACAGTTCTCCGTCCAGAGGAAGTTCCGGTCGCACGAGAACCAATTACTCCCAGTGTGTGTGTGTGTGTGTGTGTGTGTGTGTGGGGGGGGGGGGGGGGGGGGGGGGGGTGGATGCGCGTGCACGTGAGTGTATGTTTGTGTATGTGTGTAGAGCAAAGGGGGGGGGGGGGGGGGGGGGGGCGCATGTGAATGTGTGTGTGTGTGTGTGTGTGTGTGTGTGTGCACGCTTGTGCGCACACTTGTGTGTATATTGGTGGGTATGTGCGCAGGTGTGTACGTGTGTGTTTGTGTGCGAGTGCGTGAGCATGAGCGCACGTTCGTAGGCTATATGTGTGTGCACGTGAATATATGTATGTGTATAGCACACGAGCGCGTGCTCTCGCGCACTCATGCACGTGTATGTGTGTGTGTGTGCACGCACGCGCGTCAACGGGAGTAAATTCGAGCGCGCGCGCGTCTGTGGGGTGTTCGTGTGTGTGTGTGTGTGTGTGTGTGTGTGTGTGTGTGTGTGTGTGTTGTGTGTGTATGAGAGCGTGTGTGTGTGTGTGTGTATGTTGTGTGTGTGTGTGTGTGTGTGTGAGAGAGAGAGAGAGAGAGAGAGAGGGGAGAGAGAGAGAGAGAGAGAGAGAGAGAGAGAGAGAGAGAGAGAGATAGAGCGTAAGCGTGCGTGCGTGCGTGCGTGTGTGTTTGTGTGTGCATGTGTGCATGTGTGTGTGCGTGCGTACGTGCGTCCTTTTGTGCATGTATGTGTTATGTGTTCGTGTGAACGTGTCCGTGTGGAATGGGAAGCGCTGCTTGGCATAAAGAAATGTGCAGCCATCCAATGGAAAGGGTCATAGAGATATACTGTCCAAGACATGCAGATATGAAAGGGAATGAGAAAGCAGACACACTGGTAGGCAAGGCCAACATCAAGAACTGGATTTCAGCTTGGCCGATCTGATGCGATAAGAAAAGTAAAGAATACCCTCAACATACAAATTAAAAGCCACTATACCCACAGCTCAGCATCAAGAGAGGAAGTGACCACACATCCAGACTTAAAGGAAGAATAAGAAGCATCCCCAGTCAACCAAATATCGCAATATTGTCGAGGCCAACACTACAAAGGCTTCTAGAGAATGGGAGAGATTCGCACTGGGCCTTTCCAATGACAGACGAAAATGACTCAGCACAAGTCAACTGATATAACAGATTTTGAATCTCTCAGGATCCCATATGTTTTCACTGCGAACATATGTGCACTAGTAAGTGTACACCAATGAAGCGATGCGAGTGTGCAATATGAAGTGTCCATAGTTCAGATCAGTAATCATATCCTCATTCCTGTTAGACTTAATTTTTGACGTTTGTGTGTTTGCTTGCTTGCTTTTTGTTCCTTTTGAGTGTGTGTAAATTTGTTTTCACGAATGCGCATTCCCAGTATGCATCCATGAAAACAACATATGAAAACTGGTCCACTTAAGACTACGCATTGATAAAAAGCAACGTACCACAGCAACCATCTCGATACAGATCGTTGATTACAATGAGGACAGCTGAGTCACCGTGCCTCACCAGCTGAGCAGGCTTTGGTCGGTATGCAGAGTAAAGGGACAGTTACAGATTTCACTCAAAACTGAAAAGTTCAGATCTACGTCGTTGGTTGTGCTACTCTGTTACGCACATGATAAATGCAACATATCAACATTCAACATCCTAAAATCCTAAAAGAAACTATACAGAAAGATTACATTATCTCCAATTACACTCACTCAAAGGAAGGAGGATCAGAGGAGACTTAATTCAATCTTTTGAAATATTCCATGATTATGATGATGTTAATGTGCATGCTCTTTTCAAATTCTCAGAAGTTGATTGCACAAGAAAATAATGAGGGCAAGATTTTTTTTTTTTTTTCAGACATTGCTACACTAACGAAAAAAAAAAGTTTTGCTTTGCTTTCAGAATTGCTAACTTACGGAATGCGTTGCCTACTAACACCAAATTTGCACCAGATATCAACAGCTTAAAAAAAAAAAAAAAAAAAAGCTCCTAGATGAAGACCCTAAATTGATAGACCTTTTCTTTAGTGTAATTTGAATATAATGCTATTTTATATGATAGACATGCAATCAGACCAAAAAAAAATTGAAAGAAAATTGAGGGGGGACACAAACAGGCTGCGAGGCCTGAGGCCAAAAGCCAGTCCCTTCAACAACTACTACTACTACTACTTCTAACATCGATCGCTACCACAGTTGGTTGAAAACTTTCATGCTCACCGAAAAAAAATAGCGTACACTTGTTATTAAAAACGATTTTCGAAAAAAAAAATCTTAGAATAATGTCGAACCAGGAAGTCAATATGACACTGAAGACAAATGACATTCAGAAGAGCCTCGACAGATCCGAACATTTCTCTCGGGGGTAGGAAGCAATGAATTCTAATCTGCGTGTCGTGTGGGTCAGGCTTCCAAAATATTGTGACACGGTTTTTAAAAAACATGAAATTCGGAGGACGATCTAGCATTTTTTTTTTTTTTACGTGGACATTTGCCGTTAAAATACCCCCACCCCACCCACCCACAAAAAAAAAAAAAAAGCAGAAAAGAAAAAAGAAAATCTTTGACAGTAGGCCTACCTCTGAATTAAAAAAAAAATGCCTACTGACTGTTTCCTACACTTGTTTTGATGTCTTCCTTGTTTTTGTTGTTGTTGTTGTTTTATTGTTTGTTTGTTGTTGTTGTTGTTTTTAGATCTACACTGTTTGCTGACAGAGCTGAATCCTGGAGTCATGGATAGCCTTGTGTTTTGAACAGTTGGGATTCTCAAAGTACATAGGGTATAATTATGTTTTGAAAGGAAAAGCAGAGTTCTGAATCTAAGTTCAAAATACTAAATACCACGATAGTGTTTTTGAACTGTTCGGAACGTACATTCAAAATCCTACAGTAGTGTTTTGAATGATGTTCAAAACACTACCATAGTGTATTGAAGGGAGGGTGGTGAGGGAGGGGGATGTTTTACGTCCACTACTCTGCTCTGTCTCTGTCTGTCTGTCTCTCTTCCAAAATCCCCCTTCCAAAATCAAAATGAAATGATTCGTAGGATCCAAATAATTTCAGACCTATATGCTTACTGTCAATTCTATCCGAACCCCATGAAAGACACATACACGCACTCGTATCTCAGTTCATAGAGAAAAAACAAATCAGTTCAATCCATTGGAATCTGGATTCACATCTAATCACTTCTGCCACACAGCATTAGCGCGAACGTGTGACTCTTGGCTTTCAAATATGAACAAGTCACAAATGAAAGGAGTTGTCTTTCTTGGCTTCAGAAAGGCATTTGATCTTGTTGATCATTCCATTCTTTTAAAGAACATGTCTATCTATTGAACCATTCCACGACAGTCTCATTACTCCAATCATATTTGAATGACAGGGCACAGTATGTGCTGCCCAATGGCAAAATCTCCATTTAAGACTTTGTCAGACATGGAGTCCCACAAGGCTTAGTACTAGCCCCCCCCCCCCCCCCCCCCCCCCCCTCCCTCTTATTCTGCATCTTCATCAATGATTTACCATTGTCCATATTAGATGAAAGAGTCACGACATGCTTATTTGCTGATGACTGGTCACTCCAAACAAATGGTAGTGATCTACAAACAATAAAAACGTCTCTCCAAGACAGTCTAATGGCGTGTTAGACTGGTGTAGGCTGATTTAAACTCAGTGGCCATAAGCCCGGCCAAATTCAATCTTTGATTATAGCCATCCGCCAAAAGTACCAACTGACACACCTCTTTGCCTAACACTTCAGTCGAATGGCACCTCTATTGAACTGGTAGATGAGCATCGTGTTTTTGGGGACATCAATAGATAAGGAATTGAAATGGCAACCTCATCTTCATCATATATGCAACATCATCATTAAAAAAAAAAAAAAAGAAAAAAATTTTTCGTGCTACACTGGATAAATCTAGATCTAAAGCTTCATTGACGAATGAAGAGGCGTCAGGCATAGCTGCGATTATAGATACGAGATCAGTGGTCAAATTAACTGGTCCTGAGTAGCCCGGTTTAACAGCACAAGTAATGGGAGTGATTCTTGTACAAACGAAGAGTTTGTACACATGTTATGTATATTATGTATACACTAAGTTGGGATTTCTGCCAATTAATATGGCGGTTTACAGAAAACAATGGAAGAAAGAAAAAAAAAAAGAAAGAAGAAGGAAAGACGAATATAAACAAATAATACACTATCACGTCAGTGAAACGGTTTGCAGCTGAACATGAGAACTCAACACCGGTAGACCTACCTGGCCTCCGAGTATTGCAATTTTTTTTTCCAAGAAACCATACCTTGAAGCAAGACACAATCCATGTATGTGGTTGTTAAAAGGTTGCTGCTGCTGCTGTTAAAAAAAAAAAAAAAAGGGGGGGGGGGGGGGGGGGGGGGGGGGGGGGACTTATAGCCAAGAAAAGTTCCAAAAGCCGAACAGGCCTATTCAATAGTCACTGACGATGGCAGTCTTATTATCGCGAATACATTGAAGTCTTATGTGAACACATTGTTGTCCTCTTTGGGGCGTAACGTTGGTAAGTGTAATGCTCGAGCTATTCCTAGAGCACAAGGTCCTGGATTTAATACGTTTAAATTGCCTTTTTTTTATGAAAGAAGACACACGCCCAGCGTAGAGATGTTCGAGGCGAATTTAAAAGACAAAATACTATTCCGCCGAACGAAAGAAACAAACAAATTGCAAGACAAAACACGATGCGTTTCGACCTCTTTAGTCTTCTTCGGACAAAACAAACAACATTCAAGGCAATGAGAAACGAAGATCGAGCAGTCAATTATCTCCTCAAATGGGGAAAAGATTTTTTTGGCGCCCAGTCGCTCGTTCGTTTATTCGTGTGTCATTGTCTTGAACGTTGCTTGTCTTGCCTGAAGCTGACCAGAGAGGTCGAAACGCGTCGTGTTCTGTCTTGTAATTTGTCTCTTTCGTAAGCCCACCTTTTCTTGAAAGTTTGTTTTAAGTTTGTCGCATGCAGTCACCTCTCTTAAAAACTATGTTCAAGGCGGTTTGCAGGAAGGCGGAAGGTGAGTTCAACGTCCTGTGAGCCGGAGACAGGGACGCACTGCAGCTGGGTCACCGGAGGGATTCATACACAGGGCACAGGCACACGAGAGACGCCCTGTGTTCCCTGTCTGGTAAAAACTGCATTTTTGCCAAGTCGCCCATCATTCCAACTGAACAGGACGGATCTTCAAACCTCCCATCTTTGTAGGCTACCCCACTCCCTTTCTTATGTAACCGTGATTCAGCCTTCGGGTGGTTCACGCGATAGGCTAATGTTTCTTAGACTGTACGTCAGGCTTACGGTTTAGCTTGTAGGTTACCTGTGACGTACGCCTTATCGGTGGGGGGAAAAAAGCGAGAAACTCACAATCAAGATAGGCTTCTTGCCCAAGGCTAGTTAACTCCAATGAGGCTTATCATTAGCCTACGCCTAGAATGATCGGTAGCCACAACTGAAAACATAAGGCCGACCATCTGTCACGAACACAAGTGGCGAAAAAAAAAAGTTCATCGGCCGGTAAGCTTACACACAATCTCCATGTGGGTTTGAGACAGAGAACAGTATGTGTCACATTCTGTGTCTTAAGTATGTGTACGCGCGTGTGGAGGGATAGAGATCAATAGCCTAACAGTTTCTGCAACAGATGGAAAGAGACGCAGACATAGCGTAGAATTTACAGGCTTGCACGACGACAAACCGTGGATAGGCCAGAACAGCGCACTGTGCGGGATGTGTCAACTGCACTGAGTCCGGCTACGGAGACAGTTGTGAGCTGTGGTGTGTGAGAGTGGTGCAGATGCACGTTTCTGTTGGATGCTGGTTCTGGTCCAACTCGCCGCCTGTTTAGAGACAAGGTTTGTTTAGGTCTTTACCTGTTGCCACTCTTCCACAATTCTAGAGTAGATCTATGGGATCATCGGAGACATTGAACATTGCACTTTTTAAAGGAGCATCACCGATCTATTCACTACATAAGATATATGGCTGGCAATGCTCGTCAAGTGTTCTGTTCTGAGCAGTTGTAGTACTTAGTGTGTGTCATTGTGTCTGTGTGTGCGCACACACGGGGGAGGGGGCGATGCGTGCGTGTGTGCGCGCGCGGGTGCCTGCGTGCGCGCACATGCTTGCGCGCGTGTGTGTGCGGGAGAGAGAGAGGGAGAAGTTAGCTATTACGCCTACTAAGTCTGATTTCGTCTAGAGAAACTAGATCTAGCCAACAGAGAGAGAGGGAGAGAGTGATTGACCCAGTGCGGTTTTAAAACGTTTTGAAACCACCAAACAATGTGAAGGCAAGATGTGACTGACATAAATGACACCGCAAACACGGAGCCATACACTAGACTTGACTTTCCCACCACAATGAAATGCCACAGGGCGCGTTAAGCTTTTGCCGGTGCGTGTCGCTGGATGTAATGACAGAATGACAGCAATTAGGGGAATAAAGAGGGAGGGTCCTGACCAGACAGCGGTCCAGTGTTTGTTCGGGGGGGGGGGGGGGGGGGGGGGGGGGGGGGGGGGGGGGGGGGGGGGGGGGGGGGGGGGGGGGGGGGGGGGGGGGGGGTTAGGCTGTTACGTTGTTTGTTTTGCCAAGCCAGGATCGTTCATATTGTATGGTGGAAGAGCACTCTTGTGAATTGGTCATTTAGTAGAGAGAAGGCTCAGTGATCAGATGTGCTGATGAGTGAGTGTCAATTATCGGGTTTCTTTGCATGAATGTATTGTCAATAAAAATACTTTTCAATCCAAACGTGTCAGATAGTGGAAAGGTTTGCCCCTACTTAGGCACTCTCAGTTCTCCGTTGTCAATTGCACACTCCATCTGGACTGTCAGCCCACAGACAAGAGATGCAGATGTGGTCACCGGAGACTGGTGGACAGCATATGTTTCACACATTCATCATGTGCTTCCCGTCACATGGAGGCGTTCATGCATAACGGTGAGTCATACAGGGAACTTTGGATGCCAAAATTTGACTTTTGTGCAATGTACATGTTTCCTATGAAGACAGACAATTACAGTAGTTTGATGGTTATAATGTAACCCTTTCTGAATTTCAGCAACAACAAAACAAAACAAAACAAAAATTTAAAGGAGGGTTAGAAGAAATTTCTGACTCTTTCTGCCTTACTAAGTATCTCTCTCTTTGTCTGTTTTCAATTTGCCCATTTTTGTCTGCATCTTAAAAAGTATAGTTGAGTGTTTGAGTTACGCTTCGATACCCCCCCCCCCCCCCCCCCCCCCCCCCCACCCCTGCACACACACACACACACACACACACACACACACACACACACACACATTCCCTGCACACTTACCTTCTTCTGTTGGGAATGAAAATAAAAAGATCACCATCACCTTTTTTTCTCACCCCATAACAAAACAACATTTTTGTAATCAGGTTAATAAGCACACACACACACTGACTGACTGAAACCAATTTATTGTCAGATTAACTCAAAATTGAACTGACACACACACACACACACACACACACACACACACACACATTTGACTTGGTCACTGAAGATCTAGGATTGATTGAATATCCACATGTTGGATCTATGAAACAGATTTAGAAAGAAAAGCCATAACTATTCATGGCATGTTGTTTTTCAGTTGTATGTTGCATTTCACTTAGTAGATGAAGCATTTGGCAAAGAATTTGACGATGAGACGATAAACCAGGGTCATGTGTTCTGTGCAAAATGATGTTTAAAGAACCTTGTAAAAAAAGAATCAGTGGCTATAGATACGGATATTGTCAATCACCAGATTTAGGGGAAAGAACTCTTTAATGAAACAACTGTGTATGCCACCATTGTTATGGTGATGTGCATTCCTGTTGACTGCACCCCAAAGTTAATTAGAAAAAAAAAATGTGACAAAAGAATTATAAGAACGCAATAAACACACAATATAATACAATATAATGCAGTGTCATACAATACAATATCAAGTACAAATTGACTGTTTAATTGTGTACAAAAACATGGTATGTGTATTCTTCTCAAACCATTCATGAAGCTGTTTGTTATGTTTGAAACTTTTATGACTGTTATCTACTTATCAGTTGATAAGATAATGGAATTATGATTGAATGATCTGTAAATTATTATATGTATAATTCAATCAAACAGTTCATTAAATTGTGTTAAAAAAAAGTCATTGTGTTGGAGACGTTTACTGGCATTATATATTAATCTATCTATCTGTTACATATAGCAACACAAAGCCCGCATAAAGAGACAGTCATACTATAAAATTTGGTCTGTAGATGCGACACAACTGTTATCTCTTTTGATCTTTCTTTCTCACTCTCTCTCGCTCTCTTTGTGCCCCCTTCCCCCTTCTGCCCCCCCCCCCCCACCCACGTATACTCTCTCTCTCTCTCTCTCTCTCTCCTCTCTCCTTCCCTCCCTCTCTCTCTCTCTCTCTCTCACTTCTCCATGAAAGACCTTTCAAATGGAAAAATCACTCCCTTGAAAGTCCTTTTTTTTTATCCTAGAATATTTTGTTATTTGTGCAAAATATTCACACCCTCCCTTCCCTCACCCACTTCCACTCGACAAACCGTACCCCCTCTAAACAACCAGCTTTTCAGGACTTCAGTAATCTTCAAAAGTTCTACTGTATTGTAAGAGCACATCTGATGAAATGCTCTCTTCTGAAATTATTAGTGAAACAAAATTAACTTTATTTCAATAGCACATCTGAGAAATTACCTCTGCCCCAAATTAATAGAAGAATGTTTGAAAAGATTTGATCAAATCTTGAATTCAATGTTGCAGACAAGAGACAATGACCAGCCCCTGACAAACTCGGGCAATAGATGCTGAGACAGAAGACCATCTTTGATGTCACACTGATTTTACACAAGAGTTGACCTGAAGGACCATGTCGACTTTCAACACCTCGGGGCAGCCGTACTGTCAGACAAGCTACAACACACACCAGAACCATACAGTCGTCCTCTACGATGCCTACAATGGCATACCTGGAACACTGGCAGTTAACTCTATTGTTTTTCTGGTAAGTGATGGAGAGGTGATGTTTTTTTTTTTTTTTTTTTTTTTTGTGTGTGTGTGTTTGATGGGAAAGGTGCAGTCACCTTCCTTTGTAGGTTACATGTTTTGCCACCCATTGGGACATTATCTTTAGTCCAGATTTCAGCCCTGATATGTCCCTTTGCGCTTGGCTGGGCTATAAGCAGTATTACCTTACCTTAGTCCACATTTTTCCAGATTTTAGAGGGTTGTTCATGGAGGTGGGTAGTCAGTTTGTGACCTGTATGCAAGTACTGCTTGGAGTGCCAGCGCTGAATTATCACAGGGTTTTCAGTCAGGCTCCTTATTGCTCCTTGTTCTAATTATGCCTGATCACCAAGGATGATAGCCGGGGACTGGAGGTTTGAAGCTTGTGTAAACTTATTGATGTTACTTTCCATCGCTTCTTTGTTTTCTTTCAGGGGTTAAAAGCTTGAAAAATGGGAAATCTGGTGTGTGTGTGTGTGTGTGTGTGTGTGTGTGAGAGAGAGAGAGAGAGAGAGAGAGAGATTAAAAGCAAAGAAAGAAAGAGTGTATAACATGTTTGTAAGCAGAGGTGTATGCATTTATATCAATTATGCATACATGTTTGAACGCATATATCTGTCATTGTGTGTTTGTGAGTGAGTGAGTATGTGTGTGTGTGTGTGTGTGTGTGTGTGTGTAAACAGAAACCATAAAAAAATGTTCGTTTGAAGATTGATAGCGTTACAAAAATTAGTCATCCTTACATGACAAAGAAACATGTCAGCATACCTAAGAATGCACGTCATGTCATGTACCTGTGTTTGGGAAAGCCCACATAATTGTATTGATCAGCATGTGTATGAAAGGCCAGAGGGGATATCTGATTTTGAAATCATGCTGCTTTGAGCCATTCAATGTTCATTTCTTTAAATAACAGTGCAGGAAGGGGATGGGACTGGGGGGGGGGGGGGGGGGGGGGGGGGGGGGGGAGGCGTTGGCTGTCATTACAAACACTTCAGTGATCTTCATCTTCAAAAGTTAAGGCTCTGTGTAAAATGTGTACACAACTTATTACGCCCAATTGCGCATGATTACTTCACTTCTCTTTTTAATTTTATTTTGTTCTATCATGTGTTCTGAAGTTTTTAGTTTTACCCAGCAACAAGAAGGACAACACTGAAGATCTTATGTCATTGTAAACTTTTTACAATCACTGGCCTGAAGTTTTTTGCAGTAGACCTACTGCGTGCATGACTAGTTCTGTGACAGTGTAGAGTGCAATAAGGTAAGCAACAAGAAGACTGGCTAGCACTGTGATAATGAAGAACTCACTAAACTACATTTTTAGGGAGATGGATCCAATGCACTTTGTCTGTCCTATGGCTGCTAAATTGCAGAGTGACTCATGATGTATCATAGGAACTGATATCTTTATCATGGTTAGGTGTCTGTCTAGATGTAGCTGTCACTGACTTTGAGTTCCTGACATTTGTACATCATCAGAGAACCCGGCACCTGACTGTGGTACCGCTACCCCGCATCTCTTGCTCTCTCTTTCATTTTGTTTATATTAAGAAAGCATGTTAGCTGTTTAAAATAGATGGCTTTGGTGATTCTCCAACAAGCTTAAGTGTCATCCATTAAATCTGAAGGAGTTTCCTTTTTGCAGAATCTGTGTTTAGGTTATTTTTGTTTTGTGTTCTTTCATTTTATTTCGTTTTAGATGAAGTTATTTGATTATAGATCAGTCTGTAGACACATTTGTCTCTTTTCTCTGAGACTGTAGCAAATGGAGGAATGCTGAATAGTGAATTTGGGAGGTAAACATGTGAACAGGAAAGGAGGAAAACTAATAACAAAAACTTTTTGTTGTTGTTTGTTTTTTTTGGTTGGTTTTGCTTGTTTGATATTTTTTTTATGCTTTGGCAGCTTTCTTTGCATTTTGGCTGAATTGAAGAAAAGTATGTCATTAGTCTGTTCTTTGAATGCTGTCATAACTCTTAACATTGACAGACTTTGTGTGTGCTAGTACATTTGTTACCGCTTGAGACCTTTGGTTGAGTTGATTTTTA
This sequence comes from Conus betulinus, assembly GCA_016801955.1. Classification (NCBI taxonomy): domain Eukaryota; kingdom Metazoa; phylum Mollusca; class Gastropoda; order Neogastropoda; family Conidae; genus Conus; species Conus betulinus. The sequence goes on along the minus strand of JADBJO010000329.1, from coordinate 323,817 downwards.
GTTTTGATTGAATGGATCTAAGTGTGTGTGTGTGTGTGTGTGTGTGTGTGTGTGTGTGTTGAGGAGGTTGAAGAAAACAGTTGTGGAGCCAAAACAAAAATTTGATTTCCATGGAGAGAGTTAGAAGTGCTTAACTGCAAAATGAAAGATACAAATTCAGTCTGTGGATGAAACTAAATGAAACCTACAAGACATCCGACCCTCACTCCTTAACAAGATGCTTAAGTCACACACACATACGCTCATACACACACACACACATGCGCGCATGCACGCACACATGCAAACATGCAGGCACGCATGCATGCACGCACGCACGCATGCACATGTACACACATGCATGCGTGTGCACACAAACACACATATATATGCACATGCGTGTACACGCACACACACACACTCACACACACACACGCGTGTGCGCGCACACACACACACACACACACACACACACACACACACACACACACACACACACACACATATGTACAACACACACACACACACACACACACACACACACACACACACACACACACACACACACACACACATATGTATATATACTCACACACACACACACACACACACACACACACACATGCACATACTTTCATACTCACACTCACAGAGAAATGCATTGAATTCATGTGAAAGATATAAAGATAATCAGTTTCATGCCGTCAGCTGGTACGACTGGAGTGTGTGTTGTCACAACACAGATGAAATCATCTCTTTCCCCTTCTTCTGCCTTCACCTCCCCCCTCCCTCTGTCCCCTCTCCCTGCTCACCATCTCTACCTGACCATACACACTGATACAAGACACATACATGAGCAGGGACACACACACACGCACACATACACATGCACTCACACACACATGCATGCACAGATACACACAAACACACACGCTCACACACACATATGCACACAGATACAGACATACAAACAGACACGCTATATCTGTCTCTTTCACCGTCTGTCTGTCTGTCTGTCACACACACACACACACACACACACACACACACACACACACACACACACACACACACACACACACACACACTCTCTCTCTCTCTCTCACTTAGAAAGGAGGGTGAATTTGGGCTTAAGTGGGAAAGACAAAGGCCCCTTTTAAAAGTGTGAACGAAAACATCATCAACTATCTGGAAGACAGAAAAGACTTTTTTTTTCTAGTAAGTGTTGTTAGATTCATGATAAATAAATTACATATGTGCAAAAGCAGGAGCAAACATTATTCCATACTAATATACTAATACAGCTATCAGTAATGTTTAAGATGGAGAGATGTCAGTAATAGCCAGAAGCCACTTGGATAATTGTAATGCTTTTGGGGGAGGGGGGGGTGGGGGGATAACTGAAGTCTTATATAATCTAAGGCAATGATCCATAGTACAAAATGAATGTCTGTCTCTGTCTTAGTGTCAGTCCGACGCAAGGGACGTTATGATTTTTGTGTTTTCATTGTGTTTTTTGTGAATCGAACCGTTTGTTCGTTCATTCAAGCCATCAGCTCCCAGTTGAGCAAAGGCCGTCAACAACAGTCCACCAGTATGCCCTGTCCTGGGCTGCCCTTTGCTGTTCTCTTCAGGTGTATCCCGCTCTCTCCCTCCCAGCACTGCAGCTTCTGGCTGGCTTTCACAGCAGTCCCTCGTAGGTCCTCACGTAGAAGGCTCCCTCGCTCCAAGAAGAGTTTGCTGGGTTGTTGTTGTTGACGTTTCTGTAGCTACATAGAGTTAAGGACAAGGTGAGGAAGCTAACCTCACGCTTGCCCTGGCTCACCATTTATCCGGGCTTGCCACCAGCCATACCGGGCATGCTTTGCATATCAGGCATGGGCTGGGTTGAATTGAACTGTGAGAGAGAGAAAATGGGGAGAAGAGAGAGAGAGAGAGAGAGAGAGAGAGAGAGAGAGAGAGAGAGATTTTATCAGTTAATGTAAGAGAGCCCCATACAAATTGAATTTCATCCTCAATAGCTGACTTGCAGTATATTTTCTCTATGGTTTTCTTCCTTGTTTTGAACCGTGGGAAGACAGAGGTAGAAAGAGAGAGAGAGAGAGAAGGGAAGGAAGGAAGGAAGGGTGGGGGGGGGGGTGGGAGGAGAGTGGGATGATGAGAAGAAAGGGAACTTAAATCTGACCGCCTGCAGCAGCTGTGCATGAGGAATGGCGTTTATCAGCCTAGTGAGTGCTTGGAAATGAGAGATAGATCAATACATTTTCCTCGTTCCCTCTTATGCATTTTCCTCATTCTTTCTCTTATTTGGGAGCCGGAATAGCTCAGTTGGTAGAGCGCCTGACTCGCAATCATGGTGATCCTGGGGTTGCGGGTTCGAACCTCCGCCGGGGCGTTTCGGTACAGGGGGATTTTTCCCTCGGAGTTAACATTGGTTCTGACTCCATTTCCCATACAGTCCTTCAAATGACACTATAAACCGAGGTTCTGTGTGTGAACGCACGCATAACATCTTGCACACACGTAAAATCCCATCACCAACGTTCGGAAGCGTAGGCCAGTTTGGCCGTGGTATGGATGACACGTTACACATAGCATGCACCCTGAGTGAGAAATGGAAAGAATGAAGGAAGTAAGGAAAATGAGTGATCGATATTGAACGATACTGACTGGATGACACGGGAAACGACTGAATGAAGCGCCAGCTGGCAGCTCTTCAGTCAGCACTACCCAGGTAGGCAGCCTGTTTGTAAACGAGTGTTGATTGTAAAGCGCTTAGAGCTTGGCGTCTCGCCGAGAATAGGCGCTATATAAGTATTCATTATTATTATTATTATTATTTGCTCTTTTTCTCTATCACCCATTCCCCCTTTGTGTGTGTGCTGAATATTCTTTCTCTCTTTATGTTTTCAGTTTGCTTACTTTTTAGCTCTTTTTTTTATCGCAGTGAATGTTCATTTTTTTTTTCTCATATGACAACAAAGTTTGACAGCTGCTCCCTCTCTCTGATCACGCATTTAGTGCCTTTTTATCCTTCTCCTTTTCTGTCTGTCGTTCATCCTTTTCTTTGTTCCTCTGTTTGTTATTTTTGCTCTTTGGCTCTATCTGTGTCTCCATCTGTGCCTTATATGCTTTCTTTGCCTCTGTCTCTGTGTCTCCCTCTGTGTCTGTGTCTTATATGCGTGTGCCTCTTATGCGTCTCTGTCTCTGTGTCTCCCTCTGTGTGTCTTATATGTGTTTATGTCTCTGTCTCTGTCTCTGTGTCTCCCTCTGTGCCTTATATGCGTTCTTTGTCTCTGTCTTGTTGTTTCCCAAAATGTCTTTCTCAGGCATGCGTTCCGCTCCTTCACCCTCTCCCCTCCCCTGTACTCCCCCCCCCCCCCCTGCAGTGCCTTTCTCTTTGTGCTTCTCCCTTTGTCTCTCATTCTTGTTAATTTTCTGTGTCTTTGTCTGTCTGCCTTTTCTTTGTTTCTGTCTCTACCAATTTCTCTCGAGGCCCATAGTCTCTCTTTCATATTCTCTTCATTCTGTCTGTCTGTCTCTGTCTTTCTCTATCTCTTTCTCTCTCTCTTTTGTCTCTCTCTCTCTCTCTGTCTCTGTCTCTGTCTGTCTGTCTGTCTGTCTGTCTCTCTGTCTCTCTCTCTTTCTCTTTAATCTGTCTCTATCATTCCCTCCCAGTTCTTTTCTCTGTTTCCTTGTTCGACTCGGAGTGCTTTTCATCATTTCTGTTCATAGTCTTCGCTGTACCTCCCGCCACCCACCTCACATCCATAGTCACCACTGTGGTTCTCCCAAACCTGAGCAAAATCAATGTTATTGTAGTTGTAGTATGAACTGGTCTTGAAATACATATTCTGAACTGTGCATCAGCATTCCTGAACAAACGTTGTTGATCAATGGGAGTGTGAGAGGTTGTACTGTAATCATCTGCCTGATGAAAAGAGCAAAGATTTGTTGGCATTCAGGCAATCAATTTGTGTAAATTATTTGTGATTTTGTGTGGTTTGTAATTAGTCTGTGTGCCTTAGTGTTTATAACATCATCCTAAATGAGGATTATGCACACCTCCCAGCTCCCCCCTCCTCCCCCACACCTCCTTCCCTTGCACACAACTTTGTTTGCATATGTACATAGATGCACGGTCGTGCTCACATACGTACACATACACACACATACTCACATGCTGATCTACACACACTCATAGACATTATTCTCTTGAAGACTTGTAGTCTTGTAGTTTCTCTTGCCTTTTTTTTTATTTCATGACAACTAAGCATACACAAACACACTGGCATGCATGCATGTGTATGCAGGCACACATACATACATGCACACACACACACACACACACACACACACACACACACACACACACACACACACACACACACACACACACACACACACTTGCACACACATTACATCCTTGAAGACCCAAGTTCTTTTTTTTCTTGCCTTTTTTTTTATCCTATGCAAAAAATCAAACAACATTGAGCGACTCACACTGGCATGCATGCACATATCATACACGCATACACTTACACACATTCATTCAAACACACACACACACACATACACACACACACACACACACACACGCACACGCACACACACACACACACACACACACACACACATAGCCTTCAAACCATAGTTTCTGGTTTTCAGGGTCTCCTGTTGTTGTTTACAATCCTGAGGAAAATTGCCTGGGACTATGGACGTCTTGCCTTAGTCAGCAGAGCTGAGGACAGGTAAGTCTCCTTCATGTTTGTGGGTACATACTGAATCTTAATCTCTCAATCAAATAACCTGAACAACTTCCCATCATTGTTGTTGCTCCAAGACCTGTTTACCCATATGATTTCGCCCTATTTTGTACACAAGTTTTGGTGAAAACACAATGAATACGACAATCCGGAAAAAAAAAAATGTGTTGAAAAAAAAATCTGGAGACAAAGTTTCTGAGCGGTAGTGGCACTTGCAGTGTATAGCCATTGTGTGTTTGTGCGCTACAACCATAGGGTGACAATTGTGCGCGCAAATTCGCTTCTGGATGATGTTGGAACAATAACAGGGACCCCCATCTTTCATAGAAATTAAAATATTCAGAAGATGTGTACACACATTTTTAGGAAACTACACTCATTTTCATTGAAAAATACATCAGTGGCAGCTTTAGGGTAAACAGGTCTGTGTTGCTGTTCGTCTCCTGTGTACGCAGGCTGATACTTCTGCGGACACTCCCTATATGGACATGCAAGGATTAATCCTGTCTACCCAACAAAGGGAGTGGAGTTTTGTGTGTATGATCGCGCCATTAAGGCAGCCATACTCCATCTTCAGGGAAGGTGGATGCCATGTGTAACATGTCATCCATACCAACAGTCAAACTGGCCTTCTCTTCCGAAAGATGGTGACGGGATTTTACGTGTGTGCAAGATGTTATACATGCGTTCACACACAGAACCTTGGTTTATAGTCTCATTCAAAAGACTGTATGGGAAGTGGAGTCAGGACTAATGTTAACTCCAGGGAAAAATCCTTCTGTACCAAAACAGCCCGGTGGAGATTCAAACCCGCAACCCTTGGATTACGAGTCTGGCGCTCTACCAGCTGAGCTATTTCGGCCCCCTATGTTACTGTTGACCACTATTGTTTTATAGCAGACCTGTAGCATGAAGGCAGGTGAGGTGCGGTGGCTTCCTGTATGACTGGGTGTCAACGTCCAGGTTCTTGAAGGGGTGATGGAGGGAGAAAGCGGAGAAAGAGGGCATTGTATATGTTTTAAGGTACAACCTAATAAGGCAAGCATAAGTATAAATTTCACAAAATTTAAGGGGGAAAAAAAGAAATGTATATGAAGGATGTATATAAAAAGGAGAATGATCAAGTCCACCGAGGCATCAAATGTTTTGGCAAGCCACAAATGTTGTTCAGCTCCATGCAGATTGGCGGACAGGATAGCACCTATGCTTCTCAACACTTCCTTTCCAGGGGTTCGAAACTAATATTCTGGGCTGGGCTGCAGGTTTTTTTTTTTTTTCCTTTTAAGGCATCTAATTCATCAGTGTCTATAATGGCCAAGTGACATTTCTTGTTGGCTTAGTTTTATTACTATTTGCATTTGGATTTCTCTTTCTTAATTTCACTTCTAATTTTTCTTTTTGCGTGTTGTTTTTTTTGTTTTTGATTTGTTTTACTCTTGTGGAAAGCAAGGATTGAAGCTGTTTATGAGCATTTGAAGTGAAGAGATCTGCATTTAACTTTGAAGTTCATTGAACTAGATGTTTGAGGCATTGGGGAAGAATTTAGCTACATCGGCTACATTTCTCTCTTCATAATTTGCCTTAAGTAGCCTGAGTCCTGCCTTGGTTCACTACATTTTGATTTTACATTTTACTGTATCTGTTGTGCACAACTACATGGTTTGAGGAGCCCTGCACATGGAAAGAAACTGTTGGTTTAACCTGGCTGGGACAAAAAAGATGAAGTATCTCCCACTACACCTACTTCTGTTCATTTGTTATTGTACTTAGCAACATTTTAATGCAGTCAGTCTGTAGTAAATTGATGGACATGTTGGCAGTTCTGTCATTCAGAAATATATTTTAGATGGGATAATGAAAGAAAAGAATACTGAACATCAAAAAAGTAAAAGTTCCATTTGACATTGAATTCATGCAGTACATTCTCGATTTTGTGATAGTAAATTTCAGTTTGATTTAGAACATGTTTAATGTCAGAACCTTACAAACAAGAACTGAAAAATAGAGAAACTATGGTGCTGTTTCATTTTCATTGCGTTGCGTTCCTTTCCTCAGTCTCTGTCTCTGCCTGTCAGTCTGTCTCTTTTCTCTTTACGTATTGTTCATAAACCAGCCTCAGAACTACAGATGGATGATTACCACACATCTTTCTGTTTGTTTCTGTTTGAAATTCATTTCAGTAGATCTAAATGTGGAAGTATGTATGTGAAGCGATTATATATCTGGAAGTGTGTTGGTGTGTGCGAGTACCCTGATATGCCCAAACCAGCCTCTGTATGCTCATGATCATTCACAGAAATAGAAAATGTAATGAGAAAAATTTGTCCTGTTCCTCATTTTGTGCTTCACACCCACCCAAGAAGAAGCACTATGGAGCCTTTTAGTGATGGCCCCCTGAAATCCTGAAAAAAAACCCTGAGCAAAGGATTGTTACCAATCCTGTCCTTTATACATCTGTCTGCATGATAGCCTGAAGGAATATTGATCAAATGCATGTGGCTGTCTGTAGTAGGTCAGTATTTACATGTGACTCCATTCTGAGGTGTTGAGATAAAATAAGAGAAAAAGGTGAAAAAAAAAAAAAAGCAACAAAAAAAGGTAAACAATGTCTGATGTGGAAAAAACTCTTGTGAAAGGATAATGATTTAGGTATGCAGGGTTAGAATCCCATCTTTGAATGCTGCTGTTTTCATTTATGGTATGAATGTTTTATTATTAGATAATGATTTAGGTATGCAGGGTTAATCCCATCTTTGAATGCTGCTGAATTTATGGTATGTGAATGTTTTATTATTAGATAATGATTTAGGTATGCAGGGTTAGAATCCCATCTTTGAATGCTGCTGTTTTCATTTATGGTATGTGAATGTTTTATCATTAGGCATGGATATAAATGCTGCCATTTTTCTCGGAACCAGCTGTGTAAGTTGATCAAACCAAAACTTTGAACTTGGTGGTACCATGCCAATATCAATTGAGATAATAAGGATGCTCTATTTTCATAGTAACATGAAGTAATCCTATGGTTCATGAACATTGTGCTGATTGTTACCTGTTTATTTCAGAAAAGCCCCACATATTGGCACTTTGGAACACTTGGTATGATAGTCATATGTTGCTCTCACAGACATGCTTATGAAAATGTTACCATGTTCAGCACATTGTCCAGCTGTGATTTGTTCAAGATTTAGATGTGAACCAATGTTTTCCCTCGGGTGTTGAACGTCTTGCTCATTGATGTTCAAGCTTTATTAAATGTTTGATATACACCAGGACCATGTTTTCAAGCTATGTTGAATGAAAACATGTCCGTCCATTTTGTGTTTGTGTGTACTTCAGTATTCATACCTGCTTCCATATGTTGTCTGTTTCATTTTGCCAGTGTTGCAATACTTTCTGTGCTAGATTTAGCCTGTGTTTGATTTGTGTTGTTTGCAGCCGAGCCCATCCATAACTCTGGATCCTATGATGTGTATGTGTAACAGCCAACTTCTTTTTCTGTGGGCGCGCTTGTTGTATCTTTATGGTCTTCTTACACTGTGTCTCTGCAGCATGTTCTTTTTGTTTTGGGAGGGCAGTACAAACAGAGTGGACAGGAATCTTATTCAGTCTGTATGGTCAGTTATGTAGAAGGCATTTGTCTCATGAAAGAAGAATGTCTGTGATTTGTTGATTGCGTGCATCATGTCATTTAAGCTCTACTAATACTTTGCAAAGTTTTGCAATCATGTGAAGTGAATGATAAAGCTTGTAAACATGTTACAAAAGTGTTAATTTTACATGGAAGATATGATGAAGCTTAAGCAATGATGTATGCAGATAAAACAGAACATTGCTTCATATAGAAATCTTGAATGCATAATGACATTCTGACACCTTGATTGCAATGTATAACTGTAAATGTATCCAACATATTAACACTTACCATTGATATCTTATAAAGCTCAACAATGATCAGTTTGATTGTAATTGTGTCTGCTGTAAAGCTTTGTAATTACATTGGCTCCATAATATTCACAGAGCAATTATTTTGGATGTATGACGACGTTTTGTTATCACTATTCAGTGCATGATCTGTTGGAAACTACTGTAGCCTTCAGGATTCTGCACAGCAAGTAAACAGCAGATTGGCAATCATACACACACAGAAGAAACATACAAGGGCATGAACTTGTAGAAGAAAAAGAAAGTTGAATGATTATGAGTAAACTGATTAATGCAAGTGTTTTCATTATGCAAACTAGTTTCAATCAAAAGTAGGCTAACTGATATTACAGGTAAGAGAAATAAAGAGGCAGATGTTTCAGCTTTACTTTTGGATGATTGTAGGATGAGTTGAAGGCAGTTTTCTTTAAAAATTGTTTCTGTCTCACCCAACGAGTGAAGGCTTTACATTTAGTTTATCAAAAATAAGGTGCCTGTTGATGTTTACTGATACACTTTGCACATGCGCTTAAACCATCACTTTTTTCATGAGATGTAAGTAATGATAATATGAATGCTAACTCCAATACGCGCCACTTTCTACTTGTGAATTTTTTTTAAGGAGGGGGGGGGAGGGAAGTAGAAAACTTCATTGTTTGGGTTGTGGCTTGGGATTACTCTATTGTAGTGCCGCATGCATTATGCTTTACATTCTTATCACAGTGGTGTGCTTTTCCCCCTTGTTACTATCACAACATGCAACTTTGCTGTCTTCTTCCCTGTTGTGCATGTGAATCTGCCTGAGGTCAGCATGAAGTGGGTAAAAGTGTAGATTTGCGCTTGTATAATGGTCACTGGTTGAGTAGAATTGTCTGTACTTGTCAGCAAACTGAACAGAACTGGATGGTCTTTTGTGCAGGGAATGGCTAAATAGCGCTGGTTTGGCCTTCTCTTTATTGTTATTGTTTTCATAATATTTCTGTTGCCATGCTGTTACTTGCCAAATTTGGAAGAAGATCAAGAACCAAAGGAAATGGGATGATTGAGAGTGTCATTGTTCACTTTCAGCCCTGCTATAGCGACCAGCTGTATGACCTTCCGAGCCAAGCATGTTTTGGCAATGCAGTTGATATGTTGGAACTGCTTTACTCAAACAGCCATAACTCTGGACTGGCACATAAAAAGGATAGTCAGTCGTATATTTTTTCTTTTATTAACAAATGCACTTTTCCTTGTCTTTAAATTGTCCTGTGATGCATTGGTCCTTGTTGTTGTTGTTGTTGTTGTTGTACCCTGGCTAAAAGACTCCAGGAATCATCCGAACAGCTGAAGTACTTGAACACTATGGTACAAATGCATCAGCTGGGAATGAGAACATTACGTGTGTGACCACTTTCGATTACCCCACCATGTGGGCAGCCACGCTGCGACTTTGGGGGAATTGGTCCTTGTTAAATGGAGGTTGAAGTGAGCCTTCATTACTTAATCAGCACTCCTTATTCCGACAGGTTGTACTATCACAGTTGTGATAAAATGCAAAAAAAACTTGACTGTGTCATACTCAAATTTATATTCTGCAGCTATGTACATTTATATGGCTTTACTTTGTTTTTATGTTTTAAAAGTATAGTCTGAAAACTTGCCTCACTGTAAACTCTGCATCGACACATGGAATCTGAAGAAAAAGAAAAAGAGAAAAATTCGCCAATCCATTCAAAGTTTTCTCACTCAAAGCAGCACATGACATGATAAAGAAATCGTTTCAAAATACTCTCCCAGTATTCATCATTCATGTGTGGAATAAGGCATAAATGTGCTAGATTTGAACCAAGACTGATGCCTTAGCTCAGGTTGGGCATAGGCAATCATATGCATTTGTACGCACCCCACAAGAGGTCAGGTCCTGGCAGGAAAGAAAGAGAATGGTAAGTAAGGCAAGTAGACATCAACAAATGATGAACAAACAAGATAACTTTTTCTCCAGCTGTAGTGTACATGTGAGTGAAAGTTATTTCTCATATTTATTTACCTTTGTTGCTAAATCTTTGTTCCCTGCTTTTTTTTTTCGTCATTTTCTATCAGATTGTTCTCTGCTATGGAATTTGACAACAAATTTCCTCAGACTAGGCTTTCTCCTGGTTTTTTTTTTTTATTTTTTTTTTTATCTCAACCTTCCATCCCTTTGCTCCAATACATTTATATTCAATTGACAGTGAAAAGGTGTGTGCGTATGACAGTAAAAATGCATTGTGTGTGAGTGAGGGGTGGTAAAGTAGGAAAGGTGACAGTAGACATGCATGTGTGTGCATGCATGTTTAGTATGTGTATGCATGCACATGAACTGTTGATGGTGTTGTTACCACTTACAATTAATTCAATACATGCAGTGCTTTAATTTACACCTCATAACTTTGCATATGAGTAGAGCAGAAGTTATTGGCTCAGATTTTTTTTTTTTAGCACAGTTAAGAAGGGAAGTAATAATTAGATTGTCTTATTGATATAAGTAAAATAATTGTAACCTGGAGCACAGCATTTTTAAACTGTTGTTTATAAACATTCAGAAATCTTGGAAAATGTTCATTTAATGGCAAAAGTTATGAATGCATCCAGAGAAAGATTCTGTTCATTCATGAATGCATTTGTATATTTACAACTCAACTACATCAGACCGTTACGACAGTCCCCATGAAGTTATCAATACCAAGAAACTTGACATGAACTCAGCAAGGGCATGAGTGGAAAGCAAAGGTGAAAGTGAGGTCGCCGTGAGAGCAGAGCATGAAAAGCCACAGAGATTCAGGCTTTTTTTTTCCTTTCCTTTTGCTGATTGATGAGGATGTGGATAGTGAAGATCGTGTGCTGGAGATCCATTCTTATCTGAGACTGCATGACATTGCTGTACTCCCTGTTTACTCTCATATTCAGGTGTCAGCCAGGCCTGAGAGATACAGACACCTGCAATGTTGGTCAGGCAAGTTTAGCAACTCTCTTAGAGAAACATCCATTAACCTTTTTACATTTTATCCCACAACAGCTGGATGACCAGAAACATCTGATGTTCTGATATTTGGTTATGCCCACCGCAGTCTGCCACAGCCTGCTGCCTATTACTAAGGCTTGTCGGGGTATTAACAGTTAAGCTCTGGCTTGTACACACCCACCCAAAAGGAAGCTTCATGCTTAGGTCAAGGTGAAACCAATTAGAGGATGGTGCTAGTTTTGGCTCCACACTGGTATGGTGCAGTGTGTGCTGGGAAAGTGTGAAAATGTTTAAATGCTAGGAAAAGTTCCTCAGTCACATTCTCAAATCCTAAAGGAGGTCAAGTCGATGAAACTCATCTCTGTGGTTCCAGTATTCCCACTTGAGCCCATAACAAACTGAACTCGGGGGAGTGAGCTTGTCAGGCAAGAAAAATCCCACTGATGAATAGCTCTGATAGGAATCAAACTCTCGACCTCCCAGCTGGAAATCTGTTTCGTTAGCCACTGTGCTACAGTTTCTCATTTTTGCATGATTTTTTTTTTCAATTGAATATTCCTGTCTTGATTCATCAGAATGATGAGTTTCTTTATGGTGGGAGCAAAAGTGTGTGGTTCTCTGTTGCTAAATTTTCCATGTTGTCTTGTTTGCAACTCATCCCAGTTAGGCGGACTTTCCAAAAGAGCAGTGACTTTCTCTTTCATGGTGGTAGTGGAGGATATTGATGACATGCTGTAGAATGCCGTTTGGATTTTGACCGCAAAGCAGGATTGAACTCGATGCTTCCTTTCAAAATGTAGCCAGTTTCAGTTTCATCAAGGAGGTGTCACTACCTGTGGGCTAGTCCAGGTACGCTATACCATCTCCGCTAGGTTTTGAGATCATACTGCACATGATTTAAAGTTAATGGATAAATGGATTAATGACTAAGAGAATTTAACAAGAGAGGCAAAATGTGTGTGTGTGTGTGTGTGTGTGCGCGCGCGTTCGTGCACCCTTTTGTGTGTGTGTGTGTCTGTGTGTGTGTGTGTGTGTGTGTGTGTGCATGTGTGTGTATTCATGCACCCTGTGTGTGTGTGTGTGTGTGTGTGTGTGTGTGTGTGTGTGTGTGTGTGTGTGTGTGTGCACGCGCACACGCGCGCGTGCGCGCGCATGTGTACATGTGTGTGATTTGTGGGTTTGAGTGAGCATAATGTACCCACCAGCATGCACATGTCTAGTGTAATACAGCCAGAGTCAACCACTGGCACTTAGAATACCTGTCTTGGAAGTACTGTTGAAGAATTTTTTTAGCAGCAGTCTGTAATATCTGTCTGTGAAGTGGATACACTAAATTTTTGATGGTTCCCATCTTATCAACCTCATAGTTAACTCAGCTTTGGGTAGGATTTACCAGGCTGAAAAATATCACAAAGTAAATCTTTCTATTATGACGATGTTGCAGGACAAGTAAGTCCTTGTTATGATTAGTAGGTTCATGAAACATATATTCTGTCTCCATGATCTTTGAACTTTGATGAACCCAGATGGAATTCTGTCAGCATCCATGGAGCTGATTATGACAGTATATGAAGTTGAGCTGTCGCATAGGAGGCTGGTAATGGTAAGCAGCTGTGCTTATTGACTGGGTCTGCCTGCTCCTCCTTTCCCGTCTCAAGGACTCGGGTCACATATGGCTGACTCATACATAGCAGTTGGTGGGCTGACCTGAGGTTTGGGTTTTATTAATCGCTGTCTTTTTTTTCTAAGTGCTCCTGGTGGCATTACTACCATGCTTCTTTCCAGCACCCTATGCTCTGTTGCAGTTGTCACTTCACCAACAATGCAGAGAAAGTTGTGTGACACTTCGTTGTACTGTCATAGGCATTTAATGTAGTGTCAGTGTGATGTAGTGAAATGTTATGTGGTATTGTCATTGTGTAGTGTAGTGTAGTGTGGTGGTCTGTGTGTGTGTGTGTGTGTGTGTGTGTGTGTGTGTGTGTGTGTGTGTTCGCTGTATGTGTGTGTGCGATATGTGTGTGTGCTTGTGTGTGTGAGCATGTGTATGTGTATGTGGGTGTGCATGTGTGTGTGTGTGTGTGTGTGTGTGTGTGTGTGTGTCCACATGTGCGTGCATGCATGCATGTGTGTGTGTGTGTGTGCTTGTGTACATGCGTGCATGTGTG
>JADBJO010000329.1:265000-305000 GCA_016801955.1 Conus betulinus | reverse complement strand
TTTCCATGTGACATTATTTCATTGATTTGTGGTTTCGGAAGAAAAAAAAACCTTATGAGAAAAAAAAACAATGATCACAAGATCATCCAACATTTGTTCAGTCAAAGAAGCACTTCATGCAAGATGAAACTAGCTTCAGAATTCTGCCTATGAAAATTATTTACTTATGGAAGAAGGGTTGAACATGGTTGATTTGAACAAATTGATGCCTGACCTCTGATCTGATGCAAATGGTCATATGTATTGTTTTTTAACTGTGGGCCCAGTTGTGGGGTCAGATGCTACATGAAGAAAGTTAACAGGGAGGGTTTAAATGGTAAATTGAACTGTATGCAGACCATTGTTGATTTTTCAAGAAAGCCAGTTGTTTCTTTCCTCCAGGGTATATTCAATGGATGATCGCCTTTTGCTCAAATTGAAGTGAGTATGATTTTCATATTTTGTTGAACTTTTCTTCACTCACTTCTTTTTCAGCCACCATGTATATATAACTTTGTAAATGTTTTTTGAGTTCCATGCAAACTTTGCTTACATGGCTATTTAATTACTGTGTGCAATTCTTGGGTTACTATATATACAGGATACCGGTGACCATTTGTCAGTATATATTTGTTTTTAATTAGAATATGTCAGGTATGTTCTTTGATTTGTACACTGTTCTTGTTTTTATTCTTTTCCCACCTTTCAGTTTGTCTTCTTTCTCAGTTTCTCTTTCATATCAAGAATTACAAGTTGCATTCTTACCTTTGACATACAGTTCAGTATATTTTTTTTCTCAATCTTTGTTTTATCAGTGGCACTGAAGAATTTGTCGAAACAGTCATGAGAATCAGATCCAAATAATCATTACGAAAATGTTTTCTTTATAGTGTCAATCTTATGTGGCTGATTAAGGCTTGAACCACTTTGGGGGGAGGGGGTTGGGGGGGGGGGGAATCCAGCTTGAAAATCTTAGTTCACCAGCAGTGAAAGGGTAGCTTTTGTCAGTTAAAGGCAGCTGAAGAAGAGGGATAGGACTGGCTTAGCTGGCTTTCCATCATCATGCTGTGCTGCAGATACCGCGAACCTCTGACAGTTCACTGTCCCTATGGTCAGCAGCCTGTGGAACCTTAACCTTAACCTTAACTTTTATCATCACTTTAGCTGTGCATGCGTCTAAGTGATGAAATGCAGTGTATATTGCTGTCAGTGTGAGGGTGAGCAGGATGGGAGTAAAAGGGGGAGAGAGGAGCAGTGGCACAGATGTGTATGAACTTGTCATATACCAAAATGTAGGTAAAAATCTGAAGATTTTGAAATTTGTAAGGAAATCTGCAGAATCTCATCGCAGAAAATGTTTGCGGTTCCTGAAACAGTGAAAGATGGTAAAAATAGGCGGCATGGCACGGCATGTACACATTTGAAATCAAGGGAGCGAACTGGTAAGATTCATTAAAGGTACCTGTGCACCAGTTGACAGTGAAACAGAGCCTTTGCCACGTAAATTGTGCCATTTGTTATTGCGTAATAGATTCCATTATCAATGAAAAGGCTTACTATCCAAGAAATCTAGTTTACTTTTTTGCTGTGTGATCTTGTGTATGTAAGCTTTCTCATGCTTGTTGCAGTTGGCAATGCTACAGAATTTGGTCACACTACCATTGGAAAACCTGGATACCCAGTGAGTAATGCATAGTCACTGAATACTGTTTCGAGATTAAAAGTTGATACTTTACTTTGTTTGGTTCTCAGTCTAATGGGTTTGATAAGAAGTTACCTGGATATTTTCCAGTGGAAGGGTATGAATACTAGCGAACAATATGAATTGCTTCCCCTTCAACTCTTGCTTGTGTATTCACTGGTCGCGTAGTTGTCCATTCAGAAGAAAATTTTTAGTGTGATTCTGGATTGGTTTGAAGGTCTGTATTTACTGCCGCAGCAAAAGCTCTACAGGTTGTCTGGACATACATGATCTGAAGGTGTACCCAGCGCTTTGCAGTTTGTTTGATCTTTTAACTACCAAATTTTGTTTACTGTGTCTTCTTTTACAACCTTTTTTTTAACTACATGCATCAAACAAACAAACTTAAGTTGAATTTTTTAAAATTCAGTAGTCATATGAAATGGTTACCAATCACAAATTTTAGATTTGAATCTCGCAACATTTTTGTATAAGAATGTAATAGTGGATCCAGTTTACTGTGGTGTTATGTGTTGTTGTTTTGTTTTGTTTGAAGTGAATGCAAGTGTCTACACTGATTTCTGAGTTGCCTTTATCAATTTAGTACCACCGGAGCCGGTAAATCATTCACAATCATCATGAATGTGTGTGTGTGTGTGTGTGTGTGTGTGTGTGCGTGTGTGTGTGTGTTTGTGTGTGTGTGTGTGCGTGCGAGCACATGTGCGCATGCATGCATGCATGTATTTAGAATTTTAGAAAGCTGAATTCAATTAGGAGGCCACTTAAACAAGAGCCGCTGTTTTTTTTACAGCACATCTTAACCCTCTTGTACTCAGTTTCTCTGACTGCAAACTTCCCCTAGATTTCAGATTCTTTTACAGGTTTCAGCCTAAAAATGGGTATATGTGATTATTAAACTTATAGGTAATGTATGTGAACCTGTAGGAGAAAGAAAATTGGCAGACAGTTTCATAAGAGCATGCACTTCACTTTGAACTATATTTCGTCTGTCCTAGAAATATAGGTCGTGTCACTGTCACCAAATTGTCACCAGACACGTGACGTTTTATGATGACAATCAAGTTTACAGCATGCAAGCATGCGCAATCACCATGCTGATGCAAGTTGTTAGTGTAAGATGAAATCTGAGGCCTACCTTGCGCGATCCATCTGCTGCCTGGCAGTACAGGTCTCACTGGTTGTCCCACCAATGTCATACAAAACTTGTCACATGTCAACACAGTGCTACAGAAGAGGGTCAGGTGCGCCCTTTGCAGCGTGTTTTTTTTGTCTTGCATACCTATTTGTATCATCGGCAGCAGTCTTAAAAAACACAGAGGAACAAACAAAACAAAAAAATCAAGTGGTGTAGCAATGTCAGGTAACGAGTGAGCCGGCCCAGTGGGTTCCTGAAACTGATGCACCCCTGCCATGCCATGTGTCGCGGGCCGCCATTTTGTCTGAAATGCTGCCAGTAGAACATTGTATTCCGGGTCGCTTTGCACTTCACCGTCTTCTTCAACACTTTTCTAGATCACTTTCATTGTCCATCTTTCTTTCAAACATCTCCACTTCTACAATAATTTGATCTAACTCCTCTTGCAAGTAGTCGATCATCTCTTCATCGTTTGTAGCAGACGTGAAAGCCGCCATTGTGAAAGTCGGTCAGTTTCCATTCACAAAGTTACTCGCTGCGTTCTGTGCCTATTCTCTCAATGAACACACACGGTTCCATCACCCAAAAATAGTGCCAACACATGATTGGGCCATGCCTGAGTCTTCCTAGTTACTGTCTGCGACTGTGTGTGTCTACACACCTGATCACTGCGTGATGGAAAATTCCCGCGGAGAGGTCCCGGTAACTCCCGGTACAGGAAGAACAGGCGCCCGACGTTAAGTCCCGATTGTCCCGTTGGGAGTATAAGAGGGTTGATGCTCAAAGCATTCCAAATACTCCATGTGGGGAGCAAAACGGAAGGTTATCCTTACTGAGTAGAGAGGAGCAGATCAGTAGGTGAAAGAATGATTTGTGTGGGCAGTGCAGGGAAGAACAGCCATCAAAAGGTCAGTGATGGCCTCCTCACAAGAAGTGTCGTGCTATTGTTGTAATTGTGTTAAAATATTTCATTTCTTCTTGAAATTATACTCTTTTTTTTCTGTTGTAAAGCATTGCATGCTCAGTGATACTAAGCTGTGATCTTTTTTTTTTCATTGTAAAGAAACTTGATTGATAAAGACTGATATTCATGACCATATGACTGATGTCATGAGTTTTTTTTTTTTTTTTACGAAAATCAATCCATAATATTCTTTTATATCACATGATTTCTCTAAAAGGATTGTGAATAAAAAGTTAAGAAAATGCTTTTTATGACAATGAATTATAAATGTTTTACTTTGATGAGTGTTTTTTGAACAGAGAACAAAAAATGGGAAAATGGCTCCATTGTTTTAATGTGGTGTCTGGCAGGTCCTCTCTGCTGTGGGTGCACTCTCTGTTCTCTGTGCTGTACCTGGTCATCATTGTGGGGGTGCTGCATCACTCACTTCCACACCAATCTGGACGTGGAGGAGGATGAACAGGTCAGTGGAAAGGAAAACCTGCAATGGAACCCAGTCCATCTGAAATACATATGTCAAAATTTTGTTAACACCAAAGGACTGATTGGTCCTAACAGGAATACTTGGATTACTCCATATTTGGAAAGCCCCAACCTTGTGGGTAAAATCAGACAGAAAATTTGAGTCTCTCTCCCATCAGTTTTAGGTTAAATGTATCCACCTGTATTTTACAAGATATGTTTGAGACTTGCTGTAATGGCAGTCTTCACATATTTGGAATGATGTTATCATCCACAGGTGTTTTGAGACTACTTCTGCAGATGTCAGCTTGGTTTTAAGAGTGATTCTTTTCCACGTTTGTTTAGATTGACATACACTGTCATTTAACAATATTGGGGATGACTTATTCCAGAGCTCTTTTTTTTTTAATGGAAAGAAGGCAGTTTGGTGTGTGTGTGTGTGTGTGTGTGCGTGCGTGTGTGTGTGTGTGTGTGTGTGTGTGTGTGTGTGTGTGTGTGTGTGTGTGTGTGTGTGTGTGTGTGTGTGTGTGTTATTGTTGAGATCTTTGCAAAAAAGGTTAACTGTATGGTCCAAATTGCAAAGTATCTGCCAGATTCAGGTGTAGTGGGAACAAAATTTAGCAACAGTTTTTTTATGCATGATTTGCAAGCTATACAGACCCAGCTCTTCTTTGCTTCAGCGAACAAGTGTCAGTGGTCTTCTGTTGTAATCATCAAAGACAATTCATGTTTTTGTGCTACTTCTTTTCATTGTGATGTATAGTATTTATTCATTCAGTGACTGTTTGTCACCAGGTGTCCAGAACTCTGATGGTCTCTAACATTCCACGAAACAAATGCTCTGATGAAACCCTTCGCCTTCATTTTCAGTCAGTATAACTTTTATACTGTAGACATTTCTGGATAAAGACATTCTACTTGAATATGTTCAACAAATGCTCAAAGATTAATTGAAAATATTTTAGAATGCAGAAAAGTGATTTGTGAGTGGCTTTAAAATTACAGAGTAGAAAATGATAACCATGAAATTTTTCTGAGGGAAAAAATTATATCGGAGTATGAAGGGATGTGCCTTTGAAGAAAATCATTTCAGTCTTACTCACCTGCCGATTTCAAATGGTATGATAGAGTGATGTGAGTCTGTGTATATCAGTGAACATTAGATTTCGTGCAAACTTCAAAGTGAGTTTAGAGCCATCCATCCAATACAAATACATTTCATTGTTTTGACTTTGACCTAGGTTTAAAGTCACAAAGCAGTTTAACTAACTATTCACCGCTATTTCATTGGAAACAATTTACCTCGGTTGAAACTAACAGATGCAGTGCGCGTGAATGTGAGAACAGTTGTGAGAAATGAAAGCTTTGACAGTAACTTTAACTTAATCTGCTTACTCACCCATTTGGCCCCAGATAAGCATAGGTCAATCAGTGGCAACTCTCAAGCGGGTTTGACTCAGAGCTGTCCTTTATGTCTCGGTTCATATGGTTCCATTCTTCTTCAGCTCTGTCTCAGTGTGTCCACTCCAACTGTTTCAGGGTAGTCCTTCTTCTTGCTTCTGCCCTGCAGATTCCAAGTCAGAACTTCAACCTGTTCTCATTAGAAATCTGCTTGTGTGGTCAGTCATTTTCAGTCCCAAGCTGATCACAAGTGGAAAAATTACTTATTATATGCGTGTTCTTACTCAACGAAATTGAAGGTCACTGGGGCTGTATCTAAGTTTGTTTTTTTCCATTTACTAGCAGCAAAAGTAACTACTATATTTTCAGATGATTTTACTTCATTTTTAGGGGAATGTATAAACTATGCTAAGTGAGGCTTACTTTAGATCTATGAATAACATGGCCTTTATAGAGATGAGTGTTGACCTTAAGATCCAGATAGGGCAAAATCAGCAAGGCCCCGGGGTGGGGCATGGTCTGCTGGAACTCTGCTCCATCCCCTTCCCTTCTTGTTGTTCCCCTTTCTCTCCCATTCCCCCCTCTCTTCTTCTTCTTCCCCCCATCTCCCATCCTCCCTGTCTCCCCCTCGCCTCAGCCAGCCCACCTCCCTTAACCTCTAATCACCCTCCTCTCAACTTCTGCTGTAAAAGATGCATAACTGACCTGGTTGACTGACACTCACCAAAGAAGTAAGAAATTGCCAGGTCTGTGGTTTGAGCTTTGGTGTCTCCCTACCCGACCTTAAGAAGTGGTCTGAGAGCTAGTTTTACGGATGGGATGTGAAACCAAGGGACATAAAAGAACTTGCACACAAACAGGGAAATTGTCTTTGAGAAAGTTCTGTAGGAAATTCTGTAGATATTTATACAAGAACACATGTAGAAGCATACAGTGGTGCTGTACTTTGGCAAGATAGAGCAATGCAAATTTCACAGAGAAATCTGCAGTAAGAATTGAATTATCCAATGCAGCACGAGACATGAAAAGTCTATGGCTATCAAATTTAGGAAGCTGCATTATCTGTGGCATCACAGCCAGTTCCCTGCTGTTTAGGGGTTAGGGGCATCAAGCAACTCTGACATTTGATCTGTCATTGAGATTCGTTCCTGTCATTTTCTTTTAGTTGTCTGGGAACTTTTGAGTGATCTTGTATGTGAACTGAATATGTGACAAGAATTAGTAACAAGCATACCAAGCGTAAACGACATCGCTGTGCACGCATATATTTGTTGTAAATGAAGTGTAAAAAGTATGTCTTCACTGTATTGTTCATCATTATTGCAATTTGCATGTAAGTACCTCAAAGAGTTTTGATTTGATCTACTCAGTTTTACTGTTGCTTGTAGGGAAGCATACCCTGATGTGGTCATCGACGATATCCAGTTTGCTTATGACATTGCTGATCTGGTCAGCCTAGACAGGAAACGGTCAGTCCTAGTCATGCTGTGTGTAATGTTAACTCTATGTGTGTGTGTGTGTGTGTGTGTGTGTGTGTGTGTGCATGCGCGCACTTGAAGAAACATGTGTGTGTGTGTTTGTGTGTATGATCGTGTTATATTCTCTCAGTGTGTATGATTATGTGATGTGTTTGAAGTGGGGGAAGGGTGTGTGTGTGCATATGTTTGTGTGAGTGTGTGTATGTGTGAGTTTGTGTATGTGTTAGTGCATATCTTTTTTTTCTTCTGCATTCATGACTTTGTTGCCATCATTTGCACTTTGTTTTTCTCTGTGTGTGTGTGTGTGTGTGTGTGTGTGTGTGTGTGTGCACATGCATGTGTGTGTGTGTGTGTGTGTGTGTGTGTGTGTGTGTGTGTGTGTTTATTTCTTCAAGGGGTTTGAAGTGGCACCTGGGCAAAGGGGAATTAGGGGAGGGCAGGGAAACGACGAGGAGGGGGGGGGGGGGGGGGGGGGCAGGGAATGGAGAGCAGAGGAAGGAAGGTGGATGGGGGATGGGAGGAAGGAGTGACAGAAGGGAGACAGATGGGGGAGGAAGGGGAAGAGGGGGGTACAGGAGAAGGGAAGAGGAGGGAGGGGAGGGGGGGGGTTGGGGTTGGGGGGGAGGGGAGACAGGACAAGGGTTATGGAAAGGGAGGGAGGAAGGGGAAATGAGGAGGGGTGGAACATGGTGAAGATAGATTGGGGGAAACAAGGGGAAGAAGAGGGAGGGGGGGGGAACATGGAGGTGGGGTGAATGGAGAAAAAAACATGGGGGGGGTGGGGGGGGGGGGTGGGGGATGGGGGGGGGGGGTCAGGGAATGGATGACAGGGGATGGGAGGTGGGGGGGGGGGGGGGGGGGGGGGGGGAGGGGGGGGAGTGTTTGAATAGTTCCTTCATGTTTTCCTGAACACAGAACTGTATGTGAAAAAAAAAAACAAGATCCAACAAACAAACCTGTCTGTTCCTAATTCCACTCTGACTCATTGAATTACTGTGTTTATTTGTTCCTTCTCCCTCATTCTTGCTCTGTCTAGCTTTGTCTGTCTGTCTGTTTTTCTCTCTCTCTCTCTCTCTCTCTCTCTCTCTCTCTCTCTCTCTTCAGCTGGTAAACACCCCAGGATGTGTTACGTTTTGTCCTACAGGCAGATTGCTACAGAAGCACGTCTGTACTCGGAAGCGGAGCAGCGCAAGTTTGGCAAACGACCCCACCATGTACCCCTATGTCTGTGGACAGCTGGCCTGTGGATGTTGTGGCTGTCAGAAGGTCTCGTATTATTTCTTGTCTATTTAGCTATCTGCCTCTGATTGCTTGACTGTTCGACTGTCTCTCTTTTTCTCTGTGTGTGTATGTATGTGTGTGTGTGTGTTTGTGTGTGCATGGATGTGTGTGTGTGCGCAAGTGTGCATGCATGCGTGTGTGTGTGTGTGTGTAGGTGGCAGCTGCGTGCGTGCCTACGTGTGTGCCTACATGCATGCGTACATGTGCACATTTCTCACGCAGGTTGCTTTGGACTAAATGTTACAAGTGGCTTTGAGCTAAAATGTACGTAATTGAACTTATTAGCCATGATATATCTATAGGGGATGAAAGGAATGAACCGTTTGTGTGTACGGAAGAGTTGCATGAATGTGTATGAATACATGCACTGGTGTGTGTGTGTGTGTGTGTGTGTGTGTGTGTGTGTGTGTGTGTGTGTGTGTGCGGCTCGTGGGTGTAGGTGTTTATTTTGTTCCTGGCTGCCTTGTCTTCCATTGCCTCACTGAGGCTTGACTCTGATTTTCTGTGTGCCTTTAAGGTGGGACGCCATTACATTTTACATGAATGAGGAGGCAGAGCTGTTGAGGTTATGTGACGAAGAGAGAGTGACCGCCTACAGGGATCCCATCGGTATCGCCTTTATTACACTGCAGTCAGAGCTACATGCACAGAGGTGTGTGTGTGTGTGTATGTGTGTGTGTGTGTGTGTGTGTCTGATGATGATGATAATGATAATGAATACTTATATAGCACCTATTCTCGGCTAGACGCCAAGCTCTAAGCGCTTTACAATCAACACTCGTTTACACAACGGGCTGCCTACCTGGGTAGTGCCGACTAAAGAGCTGCAAGCTGGTGCTTCATTCAGTCGTTTCCCGTGTCATCCAGTCAGTATCGTTCAATATCGATCACTCATTTTCCTTACTTCCTCATTCTTTCCATTTCTCACTCAGGGTGCATGCTATGTGTAACGTGTCATCCATACCAACGGCCAAACTGGCCTACTCTTCCGAATGTTGGTGATGGGATTTTACGTGTGTGCAAGATGTTATGCGTGCGTTCACACACGGAACCTCGGTTTATAGTCTCATTCGAAGGACTGTATGGGAAATGGAGTCAGAACCAATGTTAAGTCTGAGGGAAAAATCCCCCTGTACCGAAACGCCCTGGCGGAGGTTCGAACTTGCAACCCCAGGATCACCAAGATTGTGAGTCAGGCGCTCTACCAACTGAGCTATTCCGGCTCCCAATGTCTGTGTGCGTGCGTATGTGTGTATGTGTGTGTGTGTGTATGTATGTGTGTGTTTGTGTGTGTGTGTGTGTGTGTGTGTGTGTGTGTTTATGTGTATGTATGTGTGCGTGTGTGTGTGTGTGTGTGTGTGTGTGTGTGTGTGTGTGTGTGTGCGTGCATGCATGTGTGTGTGTGTATATGTGTGTGTGTGTTTTCGTATGTGTGTGTGTATGTGTGTGTGTGTTCGTGTGTGTGTGCGTGTGTGTGTGCGTGCGCGCATGTGTGTGCGTGTGCGTGTGTGTGTGTGTGTGTGTGTGTGTGTGTGTGTGCGTGCATGCATGTGTGCATGTGTATATGTGTGTGTGTGTTCGTGTTCGTGTGTGTGTGTGTGTGTGTGTCTCATACATGTTTAAGAACTTTCTACTTTTTTTTCGTAAGACATTTGCATAGTTGAAGCTGCCATTATATTTAGCTGTGTTCATCAGCGGACGGGGTAGACAAGGGCAAGGGGGAAGGAGGAGTAGGGGTACTGGAGATTAGGAGGGACTTGGCATGGAGTGAGGGGAAGGGAAGTTGGCTAGATACAGGGATTTGAAATCTGCTACTATGGTTGATGTACGTTTGTCTGCAGAGGGTATCTTTAGTTGAAGCCTGACCGCCTATCGGTCGCAGGAGGGGAAGGGATGGAACAGCCGCGGTTTGTTTAAACTGCGCACTGCTGACAGCTGCCAGCTTCCTCGCGCTTACCTGCCACAAGCTTTCCTCCCTACGCGTAATGTGATACTAGCTGCCTGGCTGATAGTGTGTTGAAAACAGGATGCTGTTTTCTTCATTAATACTTTGCGCCAGAATGCAACGAACTGTGGTTGATTGATGTCACTGTATTGTGGGGTCTCTGACTGACAGAACGACACCAAACATGAATGGGTCTTCTTTCATACGCATTGCTGACAAGCACCACAAAGATTTGTCAACAAAAAACAATTGAAACAGACTAACGAACACACACAAAGTGAAATGAAATCGCAACTCAGTGGAGAGCATGCGTTCCTGAAGCTATCACGCTAAACCTCAAGCATATTGGACATGCATATCTTTCCTTTTAAACTGACAGAAAATTAGTCGTGGGACTTCTACCTGACAGCCGGTACTTGATGCGTTCCTGAAGCTATCACGCTAAACCTCAAGCATATTGGACATGCATATCTTTCCTTTTAAACTGACAGAAAATTAGTCGTGGGACTTCTACCTGACAGCCGGTACTTGATGCGTTCCTGAAGCTATCACGCTAAACCTCAAGCATATTGGACATGCATATCTTTCCTTTTAAACTGACAGAAAAATTAGTAGTCGCGGGACTTCTACCTGACAGCCAGTACTTGGCCTGAATAAACAGTGTCGGGTCTGGTCAGCTTCACTGGGAACACTGGTTTCCCTACCACGGCCTAGGCATATTTTGCTTGTTTATCTGCATGCTGTATGTGCTTGTGAAGCATGCCAAAACTGATTCTGTCACAGCCACACCATGCTTTTAATAAAGCAAGATTTTAGCATGCCATACATGCAGATGTCAGTTATAAACAATGAAATGCTTCCTACCTGACCTTGTTCTTTCGCCCGTTCAAATCATTTAAAACTGATGTCACATATACACACACCAATGCAAAATGTTGCCGCATTTTCATCTTCATGGTGAGCCTACTCACGACTGGGGGGTGGGGGGGGGGGGGGAGAGAGGGAGGGAGAGCGAGCACACACACACACACACACACACACACACACATGCGCGCGCATATTAACAGAAACCCACACACCAATAACAGCGGTATATATAAGCTGATGGATAACGCACACACACGCACGCACGCACACACGCACACACACACACACAGCGAGAGAGAGAGAGAGAGAGAGAGAGAGAGATCACTAGATATTACAACTTACTCTATCATTAAGACACGCTAGGCTGCTCACTTGCACACTCTTACTCTTATGTATACAGAGAGAGAGAGAGAGAGAGCAACAACAACAGTAACAGCAACAATAACACACACACACACGCACACACACACACACACACACAACACACACACACACATACATACACACACAAACATACATACACACACACATGCATGCATGCACGCACGCGCGCGCGCGAACGAGAGACAGACAGACAGAGACAGACAGAGAGACAGAGAGAGAGAGAGAGAGAGAGATCACAAGATATTACAGCTTACTCTATCATTAAAAACATGCTTGGGTACTCACTTGCACACTCTTACTCTTATGTATGCACAGAGATAGAGAGAGAGAGAGAGCAACCACAACAACAACAACACACACACACACACACACACACACACACACACACACACACACACACACACACACACACACAGAGCAAGCGCAAGAGAGAGAGAGAGGAAGGAAAGTAATCGCCTGGTAGGCCTAGAATGTCTCCTCTCGAGCAGTAGCACCACTCGCATACACCAACAACATGCTGGATCCTGGCCAACTTATGAAAACGAACTTCCCAATGGTAAAAAAAAAAAAAAAAAAAAAACCCTCAGTGCGGGATGAACCGAAGTTATATCAAACGGCACAAAGCAGAATCACAACACACAAAATCACACACACAGTTAATTATATGGAGTGTGGAAGAATAATAATCCGTAAAGTACAACAAGAACAGCACAGCATGAGAACACACGCGCTCCCTTGAGAAAAGGGATGGGGCCCTCCACACGTGCGCTTCCAGCTTTTCAGCACTCGGTGCTGAGTCACGCCGCCTCTGTTTATCGCCTGCCGGGCAGGCTGGAACTAAAGAGCACGATTTTGATCTCGGCCGGACAGCTGTGGATGAAACTGCCTCAGGTGGAAGAAGACAGTTCCAGTCACGGACAGTCCTGGGGGGGGGGGGGGGGGGGACTTCCTGTAGTGTGTTTTACAGGCAGGAAGAAGCATTGATTCTAGTGTGCATTGGTGCATGTGTCTGTCTGTGTATATAGTCTGAGAGTATATGTCTCTATCTCAGTGCATATCAGTGTTTATATATACATTTTTTTTTTATCCTTGTCATTTTCCAGGATCCGAGCGGACTTTAACGCTACCTGCAAGGGATCCCACAATCCTCAGCTGTCCAGCATTCATGGAGATCTCAATGTTAGTTGCTGGCGTGTCCAGTTTGCACCTTCTCCAGAAAACATCAACTGGTCAGTCTGCTTTGCCCTTTCAGTTTGGAAGAAAAGTGTCGTCTGCAGATGTATTACTATGAATCACTAGCGCAGATGTCAGCAGCAGTCTGATTCAAACAGAAATTTCAGTGCATATAAAATGATTAAATGTAACCTGCAGAGGTCTGTTTTTTGTCTTACAGAAATTATTTATTGTATATGTTAAGTGGACACAGTCAAGGTTTAATCATATGGGCAAGATGGAAGAAGTGACCAAAAATTACCTCCCTAGTAGTATCCCCTTGAGAGTGAGAATTCTAATAGGTTCATGTACCAGATACAGGACGGTGACAAAAAAATGGCAGCATTTCATGATACGAAACAATTTCCTTTCTGTTCTCCAGTCCTGAAAGAAAACATTTTATTTGTTTGTATTGAAGATTGAATTGAGTTTTAATGGAAAGATGGTTTATTGGAGACTAAGTTGTTTGCACATTGTCTTCGTTTTCTGTCTTTGTTTGATTTAAGATCTATTCATTATTCTTTGAATTCTCCAAACTTTTTCGTGACTGGTGCCACAAAACACCACAATTCAACTGCTTCAAGAGCACGGTCATTTTCGAGCAGTCATCTTGGCTTCCCTGTCTTGCTTTGTTTCACAGCTAAGTACTGTATTTATCTTTTGCTATTGATAGCCTCTTGCACACAGAATTTGAATGATGGGGATGTTGGAGCAAAAAAAAATTTTGACAATGGTGTGAAACACCACGCAAATAATGAAACCCTCTTACCAAATTATTGTAGGGTTTTAAAGAAAAGGTTTGATGTGGAATCTTGACAGTCGTCAGATTGTTCTGTGTGTACATGTAGTGAACGTTCTGTGTGTAGATGTAGGGAATGTTCTGTGTGTAGATGTAGGGAATGTTCTGTGTGTAGATGTAGGGAAATGTTCTGTGTGTACATGAAGGGAAAAACCTGGCTGTGCCAAACTGGAAGTGGTGGGTTCGAGCGATCAGCATTAACGGTTTTCTGATCATTGTGCTGTTCTTCCTGACCACCCCCATCATGTTCCTCCACACCCTGGATATGCTCAACATCGACCTCAAGAAGCCTGGAGAGGAGCTACATGTGAGACTGATTCGTGCTGTGCTGGGTTGTATCATATCAGATTGTGTTGTGTCCTATCAAGTTGTGTTGTGTCCTATCAAGTTGTGTTGTATCCTATCAAGTTGTGTTGTATCCTATCAAGTCGTGTTGTATCCTATCAAGTCGTGTTTGTATCCTATCAAGTTGTGTTGTATCCTATCAAATTGTGTTGCATCCTATCAAGTCGTGTTGTATCCTATCAAGTCGTGTTGTATCCTATCAAGTTGTGTTGTATCCTATCAAGTTGTGTTGTATCCTATCAGATTGTGTTGTAACCTATCAGATTGTGTTGTATCCTATCAGATTGTGATGTATCCTATCAAGTTACATTCATGTGAGGTGACATTCTGGATCTGGATTCAGTACTTTTCAACTGCTGACACTAACCGCAGAATGGCTGCCATACATCATATTGCAAACAGTTGAAGAAGAGGTTCTTGTTAGTCCTCCAAGATCACATGCAGGAGGGAAATGAAAACGTTTGAAGTGACTGTCGGTTAAAAATCAGAAAGGTTTCATGTAAGTGAAGAATAAGATTGTAAAGAGACGGATTGTTGTAGCTTTTTTTGAACAGTTTAGCAAAGAAAAAAAAATTATGAACTTTCAGCTGCTTCTCAGAATGATGAGGGCTCATTGCACATAGGTTGAAAATTCTGCCATAGTATGAGAGAAATAATACATCAGATTTTGGGGTAGTAGCGTGGAGACACTTGTGCGCAGGGGTGGTTAACAAATAGTAGAGTTACAAGAAAAAGGGAGATGAAGGGGATGGTAAGAGAGACAAGGGGTGGGGTCAATGATGGGGGGAAGGGGGGGGGAGGGGAACCTGGGGGAAATAAGGAGGGGAGGTGGGGCAAGGGGTCATGGATAAAATGGGATTTAAATAAAAAGGCTTTCAGAGTGGATTTGCAAGAGGTTGTGGAAGTGGATGGTCAGATGTTGAATAGGAGATGTTCCAGGGGACTGGGCTCTGAAAGCAGTGTATCGTGACTGAGGGATTTTCAGCTTACCAACACAAATAGCTATCAATGAATGTGCACTCATCCAGCATCACGTTCAGCAGATGAACACTGAACTGAACAACAAGTCAGTGTGTGCAAGCATTACATGCGCACACATTCATAAACATTCATATATGCACACAAATATATATATATATATTTTATTAAAAAACTAACAATCAATAACAACACCACCTCATAACATATAGATCTATCATTTGGCCACCTTCCATTACACATTAATACATGGCAGTGTCTTTGCATTTGTCTGACTTCATTCAAGTTTAAAAGGCTGTGCCAGTCTTGAAGAAAAGTTACTCTGTGTTAGGTTTTCTTATGAGACCAAAAATTACCCTACTTGTTTACTGTTTATTATATTTTGTTTGTTTTTTTTCTGTTTTTGAAATAATGATTTTTGCATTGGTAATTTTCTTGTCATTTTTAGTCTTTTGTAGGTTGAAAAAAAGTTTAACTGAGTTCAGTAAAAAACTGTTCAGTAAGTTTCAGCATCATCGTCATCATCGTTATTGCTATCATTACAAAACAGAACCTAGAAGTTTGTACACACATATGTTCATGTTCGACTCGCCAGCGTGCACACCACCACTACAGTGTGTTTCTGGTCCATGTGTTCGCAGAGCACACTGCTCGTTCAGTTCCTGCCCACTCTCCTGCTGCTGACGTTGTCCGCCCTGCTGCCCAATGTGGTCTACCTCTCGGAGCAGTACATCGGCCACTGGACCAAGTAGGCAGCCTTGGTTTCTAACACAACCCAGCTTTGTCCTCTGTCCTTTGGCACAGTCCTGTGGCTGACAATATCTGACACTGCACAGATTCAGCTTTCAGCGCTGATTTCATCTTTATTAGATAAACAAACATTACCAAAGCCAAAGAAGTTCTGCCGTGTAGGCTTAAATGAAAGTATTAAATATATGTTAGCAAACCGCAAAAAAAAAAAAACGTGGACAAAGGAATCACAAGACAAAACACGGTGTGTTTCAACCTCTTAGGTCTTCTTCAGGCAAGATAGGAAACAATTATTACAACGAAAATGAACGAGCAATCACTTACCTTCAATCGTTTCAGCGCAAGATAGGCGTTAAATGAAAAGGAGGCTTTTAGAAGGGAGATAATGTGTGAGTCAAGATAGTAATGATGATAATACATGACTTACAGGAATACTAATGATGGTAATGATGGTGATCAAAATATTGAAAAATTGAAAAAGTAAATTAAAAAATAAATAAAGACAGGATTACTACAACTTTTGATGATAATACGGCAATAGCAGTTGTAGTATGGGAGAAAGAAGAGTGGGTTAGAACAGCGAGGCCTGAACAGCGTGGCTGCCATGGCAACAGTCTTAGCGGTGATGGTGATAGTGATGTTAATGGAGTCATGATAATATCAATACTAAGAATAGTATTAATGATGATAATGCTAACATCTATAGTGAAGGTAATGGTAATAATAGTATTGATAATAAAAGCATGATACAGAAATATATCTAAAGAAAATACATATATATATAATAGATAGATTTAAAAAAAAGGATAATAATAATATTGATAAAATGATAATAATGATAATGATGTTAGTAATGACAATGGTGATAATGGAATAAAAACAAATTAGATAAAAGAATAATAACAATATTAATAATGGTAATGATAATAATAGTACTAAAACTAATACAAAGGGGGGAACCAAGGGGAGGAGGGGGAGGGGAGGACAGGAAGAACAAAGAGGAGATGGAAGGTATAAATCATGGGAAGGATGGAATCTAATAGGTATATGTGTGTGTGTGTGTGTGTGTGTGTGTGTGTGTGTGTGTGTGTCCTCACTCTGTGTTAATATAGTCTGCATTTTGCCGCAGGACGGCCGAAACATCATGCAGTGATGAGGAAAACTTTCATCTTCCTACTGCTGATGGTGCTCATTCTGCCTTCCCTCGGACTCACCAGGTGATTTGAGTACTCTGTACTGGCTCTTTAATCACCCAGATAGGCGGTGAAACAGCTCAAAAGTTTCAGGTGTTCTTTTTTTTTTCTATTAGCCCAGCTGACAGATCAGAGACCATTATGATCTGTCACTACATAGAAAAGTCACAGAGCTGTAGTATGAACAATGAAAACTGTACAAAGGATTGTAACGAAATAGTTGAAATATTGTCTCCTGAAAATTGACCAAGTTGTCTTGAGTCTGCTTGCCATTCCATTCCATTTTTCATATACACTTACTCGAAATACACTTACACATTCATACAAATACACACACTCACACATTCATACTAAGGCACACGCATACACATAGGCACAGAAATACACGCACACATGCACACAGCTCACTCGCACACGCTCAAACACACACACACACACACACACACACACACACACACACACACACACACACACACACAATTTTAGAAGAACATGACTCGAGAAAAGAAAACATAATGGGAGAATCACACAGCATGACAAAAAAAGGGAAACTGATTTGTATAGATTTTTGTTGAGATTGACCTTCAGTATATTTTGAAAGAATTGAATAAAAGCCATGAAAACTTTTTTTTTTTTTCAGTGTCAAGGCGCTGTTTGAATGGATGGTTGTCAATGCCGAAAAGCGTGTGCAATGGCAGTAAGCTTTATTTCATCCCTAATTTAGATTTATTTTGATCAGATAATTTTTTTCTTTTAAAAAGTTTATAGTTTTCAATATAACAGAAGACAATTTTTTTTTTTTTTTATATACAATAGTCACTAAAAGTATTATTTCTCTTTGTTTAGCAGTAAACTGATTGTAAATATATATTGAAACAATTCAAGGGAAACAGTGTTGGATATTTCAGATCCAGCAGCTAAAGTCGCGTTTATTAGAGATAAGATAATGTTGCTTATAGCCCAGCCGACTGCAAAGGGCCACATTAGGGCTGTCACCACGTTAAAATCAGCTCACAAAGTCAAAAAAAAAAAAAAAAAAAAAGGAATAACTTTCACACATCTCTTTAAATGACATCTTCTAGAAAACGCACCAGAAACTTCGTTAAAAATCTTTCTTCCATAAAATCTTAAATCAGATGAAAGATGTTAATCTCTCAAAAACCCAAAGATCTCTCGCTTATTCATTTACATATTAATTTTTATAAATGGTCACCACCAAATGATTATTCTCTGTATACTACATAGATATTATCTCCAAAGGATCACTTTCAGTATTTACAGTGGTGCTATCACTATACGTTTACTCTCCTCTTTTTTTTCTTAATGCTATTACCAAGTATTTCCTTTCTGCTTTATTCAAGGTATTACTGCCAAATATTTACTTCGCGTATTACGTGTTGGTGGTGATGCCAGATACTCACTTGTGTATTATGCATTAGTGTTATTGCTAAACGTTGACTTTGCTCACAATATATTAGTCTTATTGTCAAACATTTACTTTGCTCAACATGGACTTGTTATTGCCAGACATGTAGTTTGCTCATTACACTTTTGTGTGTCCTTGCCAAATATTTACTTTGCTCATTATGCATTGGTGCTGTTGCCATACGTTTACGTTCTTTATTATACATTTGTACCATTGCCAGATGTTCACTTTGCTCGTCTTACATTGGTGTTATCACCAAATGTTCACTTTGCTCGTCTTACATTGGTAATATCACCTCCCCCGTGGGGATACCGGGGGATCTTTTGTACAAATAGTTCCCCACCTTCTGGACATTCTGTGCTAGTAATGTCCCATTTTCCTTTCGCTCTCAGTAACTCTGTCTCCTCCTTTGCTGTACTGTCGTCTGCTGTCCTTTCTGTCTACCATATCTTTTATCTATCTTTTTTCCACAACCTCTTCCCACAAATTTCTGCACTCAATGAAGTCGGAGTGAACTGATTATACTCGCGAGTATAGTGTGAGTATCCCAACAGGGTAAAACGAGTTCACACACTACCTGATACTGGAACGCTGAAGAAGAAGACGAAGGTGTTATCACCAAATGTTCACTTTGCTCATCTTACATTGGTGTTATCACCAAATGTTTACTTTTTACCAAATCAGGAGGGGTTCTCCATTGACTGTTGATTCAGCAGTCTTTGTGCATACACCCCAAGCACATATTTCTCTGTCTCTCAAACATTTGCGTCAGTTCACCATCCACATTTGCACATTTACACACATGTACACTATTTCACTCGCTGTTCGTGTCTCTTCACAGATGTATCTTCCTGCCAAGCAATGGTTCCTTCTTCGTCAACTATGTCATCACTGCTGCTTTGATAGGCAGCATGATTGACTTGCTACGTTTTTCGGAACTCTTCACATACAGTCTCAAAATGCTGATGGCTCGCTCCCAGGCTGAGAAGGCAGTTGTACAAAAGGTGGGTTTGCTTGCTACACAGTTCTACTGCTTTGGAATGATCATTAAGTTTAATTCTTTTTCTTTTTTTTTCCATTTAGAGACCGTTATGTTATTTACTGAATAAACATGATTGTTTTCAACAAATGTTTTTTGATTAAAAAGAAAGTTGACAGATTCAGACCCTTTACCATGGCAGTTGCT
Source organism: Conus betulinus (assembly GCA_016801955.1). Taxonomy (NCBI): domain Eukaryota; kingdom Metazoa; phylum Mollusca; class Gastropoda; order Neogastropoda; family Conidae; genus Conus; species Conus betulinus. The sequence goes on along the minus strand of JADBJO010000329.1, from coordinate 285,513 downwards.
GCTATTCAGTTGACATACACAGTTCTCTTTTCCATTTTGCTGTCTTTCCTTTAGCTTTCTCTCTCCTTTTTTTTCCTCTCTATTTTTTTTTTTAACAGATGAAGCTTATGTATGTGTGTGCAGTCAGTGGTGTGGGACTTTCAGTATGGGATCCACTACACATGGATGCTGTGTATCTTTGCCATCATGGTTAGCTACAGCATTCCTTGCCCATTGGTCACTCCTTTTGGTAAGTACTCGTAATGACTGTCATGCTTGTAAGGTTTAATTTGCATATCTGTATGCTGTTGAGAGCATGTCAAATGTATTATCCCAAAATGGCAGTACCAGCAGGATCATTATAGTGACCTGCTGACCTGGAAATGCTTGGCTGATGTTGTTCGTTTATGCAACCAACCTGTCAACAGTGGCGGTATAAACAGGATCATTACAACCACGTGGTGACCAGGGTTCATGTGGTTGATCATGTGTTTAACCAGTCTGTCACAAAAAGCGCAATATCAACAGGATCATTAGAACCATGTGGTGGCTAAAGTATTTTTGGGTTGATGTTACCCATGTATGTAACCAACCTGTAACAAGAAGGAATTGTTAACAGAGTCACTGCACGTTGCATTTACTTGACAAGGCTGTCACTTCATGATCAGTGTACATGGTGCTTTAATAGAGCCAAAAATCAAAAGTGTTAATCAAAAGTGTTAATTCACAGCCAATTAGGATATGGGACCCAAAGCTGCTCCAAACAGTAGCATACACTATTTCCCTTTACAAGTGCTGCACCAGTATTTTTGAGTTAATGTTTTCTCACATGCATATAAAATTTGGGATGGAATATTCACAGGAGTGCCTTTGTCACCTACATTGAAGTCCTTGAACCGGCAGCAGTCCTTTGTCACCTACATTGAAGTCCTTGAACCGGCAGCAGTCGTTGTCACCTACATTGAAGTCCTTGAACCGGCAGCAGTCCTTTGTCACCTACATTGAAGTCCTTGAACCGGCAGCAGTCCTTTGTCACCTACATTGAAGTCCTTGAACCGGCAGCAGTCCTTTGTCACCTACATTGAAGTCCTTGAACCGGCAGCAGTCCTTTGTCACCTACATTGAAGTCCTTGAACCGGCAGCAGTCCTTTGTCACCTACATTGAAGTCCTTGAACCGGCATCAAGGCCATGCCACTGAAGTCCCAACTGTGCTGGGTAGGACACATCTCCAGAATGGAGATCATCACCTGCCCAAGATCGCCCTGTATGACGAACTCTCCACCAGCCAGTGCAACAGAGGGCACCAAAGAAGCAATATAAAGGCTGTTTGAAAACAACCTCAGTGCCTGTCATATCAACCATAGCCAGTGTCCTCCTCCCTGCAGATCGCAACGCCTGGTGTCACACTGTTAACAAAGCTGTCTCCTCCTTCAAAAACGCCTGCAGGGTCACCCTTGAGGACAAAAGGTGCAGGAGGAAGAACCATGATGTGGCGACATTGAACCCTGATCAGAACTTCATCTGCAGCCGGGCCTGCCGTTCTGCATTGGCCTTGTCAGCCACGAGCATGTCCGTAGTTGACAACTTCAATAATTTTCATCTCTGAAGCCGAGCCTATTTACATAATAAGGCTACGCGTGGATGGCTGCCTTCTTTGTGCTTGATTGCTCAGGCACAAGGATAAAAGTACTTACTTTGAATTGCCACCATAATATGTGTACATGACAATCAGTATATCCATATAGATCACACATTACATCATATGTCATATGTCATAACACACTCACTTTATAACAGAAACACAAACTCTCTCTCTCTCTCTCTCTCTCTCTCTCTCTCTCTCTCTCGTGTCTCCCAGTTCTGACTGACACTTCCAAATCACAAAGGAATCATAGTTCATTTGCATGTCTTACCTGCCAGGCTTGATGTACCTGGGCATAAAACACCTGGTGGACCGCTACAACATCTTTTTCGCCTACAAACCTTCCCGCATCGACAAGCACATCCACAGTTCAGCCGTTACCTTTGTGCTGTGGGCCGTCATCATGCTGCAGATCAACATCACTTTCTTCACTGGTCTCAGGACAGGTATGATGACATTTTTTTAATCTAATTTATAACCTGGTCAACCATTGCAAATTTTTGTTTAAGTAAGACAGAATGTTGATCATTATCATAGTGACCTTGAACAGATTTTTCAGTGGGCTTAGTGAGGATCTTCAGACAATAGATTTGTTCCAGAAAACAGACAGGGGATGATCATGCCTGTGTTTCCACTGCAAGTAGAGTTATGTTTTCTCAGTTTATGGGTCAAACAAATAAATCTAGAGACAAATATTTTATTTGAAGCACATGCCGGCATAACTATAGGGAAATCAGCTGTCGGCATTACAGGCATGCTCTTTCAAATCCATGTTTCGGCCTTTTTTTCTCTGTGATTGAACTGTTAAGCTGACTGATGTGCCCACCAGTAGCATTTGTCCCATGAAAACATCTGGGTCACTCTTGCTGAACGCAAGCTCTAACACATTACTTCCCTTTCAGATTTCATGACATCATCTATTAGAATAAACTGGAATAAAATGTAAGCCCAAAGTTGTAACAAATTTTGACGTTGTTTGAATTGGTGTCACAGGAAAAAGGAATTAATCATTTTTCCTGATACTTTCCTGTGTGAAGAAGGGCCTTATTCCAGCTGGAATGTACAGTGCCCTGGAATACCAGTATGCCCAAAAAGAAACAGAGAGAGAGAAGAGAGGAGCTAAATCTGTATCGTTGTATGGCTCAATACCAACATCTGTATAATTATGTATGTCCTCTTCTCTCTGACCCCAGTGCCGTTACTTCCATGGCCCATTATAGCTGCCCCCCACACAGCCACATCGATGGCTGTGTTATCTCAGCCCCAGTGCCACCAATGCACAAGGAACAATCAGTATCAGTCATCTTCGGCATCCCACTGGAGAAGACCCTGCACTGTTGCCAAGTTGCTTCGATCATGTTCTGATCCAACATACACAGGACACTACCGGCTCAGCCCCATGACAGTCATTGCTTCATTACAGAGCTGCCATGCGTGAGCTTTCCAGAACATGTTCATTCAACAACAGTCCCCTTGAAATTACCAGCGCAAGTGACTTTGATGGATTGATAGATATGGGCATGGGGAGGAAATTGAAACTGAGCTCACCATGAAAGCAGGGCACACCAGCCTCTGTGGCAAAGTGTTTAGCATGGCAGGCTCCCAGCTGGAAGGTCATGGGTAAGTGTGAGAGGGAGCCAAGTGGGGCTGAAAAAATCCCTCAGGGGATATAACCCGACAGCTTCACTGCTGCAGCCCACAGCTTTGCTGTTTCATCATGTGGGTGACACACTGTGCAGCATTAGATACAGCTGACAGATACACCTAACCTGTGTGTGTGTACTGTGGCTGCAGAGGGCCTGGATCCTGTGTTCCTGTTCTCCTGTGTCTGCCTGTTCCTCACCCTCATCATCTTTGTGGGGCGACTCAGCTTCGGCTGGTTCAAACATCTCCGTCCTCACCCCTACATGGTAAGTCTGTGATGGCAGTACTTTGGCCGTTGTTGCCAGGCATGCAAGACATCAAAATACATGTGCTGCAGATCAAGGGTTCCTGAGGTAGTGCTTCAGAGCTGGAGTCGGTCCATGTTCCAAGTCTCAGTGATACAGTGTGTGAAAAAGTCTTCAATAGGATTGTTTGGGTGATTGCAACCTACATTTAGGCATGTTAGTTTTCCACCTGTCTGTGATTTCCTCATTGTTTGTGTAAAGAAATTCGCAGGGGAAAATTTCTTGAAAAAATGCCCCCCCCCCCCCCCCCCCCCCCCCCCCCCCTTCCCAAAAAAAGGAAAAAAGTCAACAATTTTGTGAGTACATCTTTTTTTTTTATTATAGAAAAGTTGCATTCTCCATTGCATCGTATGAAAGAAAGGAGAGGTACCTCTTTTAACATACTGAGCTCAGAAACGTGTAAAAATGGAGCGAGTAGAAGACAAGTTTGTTTTATCTTCCCTCTTACCTCCTCCGGTTACAAATTCATGTTGTTGGTTGTAGAATTGTGGATACAATACTCCCTGTGTGTGTGCACCTATTACTCTCTACCTTGTCATTTGTTGGCATTTTCTTCAGCCACATGCTATGCGGGTGCAATGATTTGTGTGGATTTCAGCATTCTTCTTCCATAGTATCTAACAGCCTGGGTATTGCTTCACATGTGTGCTATTAAGATCTGTAGATGATCGTTTTTTCTGTTTTTACTTTTCCTTCTTTTTTTTTTTTTTTTAATTTTCCTTCTTGTTTTTTTTTTTTGTAATTAGTTGGTGTATCTTTTCCAGGTGTTGCAGTCCACATGTGTGGATCCTCAGTTTCCAGCTCTGGTTAGTTGCTATTCGAACCTCTCATCTGTTTTTCCTGTCTGTGGAAGAGGGGGGGGTAAGTAATTGAATCCCTGCGAGAAAGCTGATTATTTACATTTGTTGCAACCAGGATAGTGGTAAACACCCTTTTTTTGAAGATGGTTATCTCCCTGAAACATGTGTGGATACTATATTGGAAAGAGTCAGGTAATGGCTTGGATGGTGATACAAAATTAGCACTCAACAAGAATGGAAATTTTTTTTATCACCAAAGGTGAACCTTAGTGTTACATTTAACAACAGAAATTAAAAACAGGCATGAATGCAAAAAGCTAAGCAGTAGTGTATCTCACAGTTCTAGCCAATAAATAAAGATGTAGATGAGATACATGGTACAACAGCTCTGTACAACCTAAGAATAGAATCTGTCTTATTATCCAAGCAAACTGTTTGCAGAAACAACATTTTCATAGTAATCAGGTACAAAAGGTAACTGAACCTTTTGTTACAAGGCTTGTAAACATACTATAGTCTGACTCATGGTTGAGTGCATACAAAAGACAAAAACGGAATTGAAGCAAAATCTACAATGCACAAGTTTGCATGTGTAGGGTTGAAAAAAAAAGCCGGACCCACAAATAGTGGCAAGTACAGCACTTGGTGAAGAGAGGCAATTGTAGCCTTCATGATACATTTATTCTTTCATAGAATTTATTTTGATTTTTTTTTTTTTCACATTACAAATGCATATAGATATTACATTTGTTGTTCAGTTACCTGTATAGTGACCTTATCAGTGTTTTCTTTTTATTTGTGGTGTGTTTTTAAAGTTGTATGGTCTTTTTGGTTTTTCAGATATGAACAAGTAACTGATGTTTCATTTGTTTAGAGTTTGTACCCATTACTTTTTCTTGATTTGTTTGGGTACTGCGTGATGCACTGTGTTAATGTGATTTTTGGATTATGTTATTCCGTTAAATTCCTCATTTTCTTTTTCTATTTTCATGACAGAAGATAAAAAAAAAGAACTATCCCAGGAGCTGTTTACAACAGCAAATCAATATTTGTACTGAGGAGATGCAGACTGAATATTGAGATGAGATCTTATACAACTAGAGTGAAATTCACACCACAGTGAGGCCCTCAACAAAATAAGAAATCCAGAATATCAGGTCTCAACAGCAAGGGAGTTTTTGCTGGGAGAAAATCTGGTACAAAGGCAGAGCAAATGTCTTCTTGAGTGCGAGGTCATTGTCGGTAGGCAGATGTATTGAAAAGACAAAAATATGTTGGAAAAACAAATCTTTACAAAGAGAGAGTTTATTTTGAAGGGTATTATTGAAAGTTTTATTGTAGTGAACTTTTTTAGTTCCCTGAGAAGCCCTTGGTGGAATAATCAGAACAATGGATTATAAAGCTTCACTGAAAAAGTTGTGAAGAGATTTGAATGGGACATGCTTCACAGGATACAAGATGCACCCACTCTCATACCATACTTCAAAATCTGCAGGTGGCGATAAGTTTTCACACTGTTCAAGATGTTCAGTGTACGTGTTAATATGCCACGTGAGATTTACTTTTAACTGTATGACATTGTTAGCTACAATACTTAGCATCTTTTGGCAGTGATGTTCTGTCTTAAATCCGCGCTGATTCTTTCTGTCCGATATCAAGTCGTTACAATGTGAAGAAATGGCTGTTGACTTTATGTTTAGAAAAAAAAAGTGTTCAAGTGAAATGCATATATCTAATAACATTTCAAATGGATGTTTAACACAGTGGATGGCTTATTGCTGGTTCAGACATTGGAAAACAGTAGCCTAATTAAGGGTAGCAAGTGTGCTGTCCCCATCATGTTATATACTTGGTTACTGAAATTTAATTTTTAAGGAGTAGTACCAGTTCAAAAACAAAGCCGTGGAATGATACAGGGCAGGGATACTTTTTTGAAATTCTTTTCATTAAGTGAGTTTGTGGTCAGAGGTTAAAATTCTTTCATTTTTACACACACACACACACACACACACACACACACACATCAACTTATTTATTGATGTTTTTAAACGTACTCATACCAACATCTCAACCTTCTCATTCTTTGGGGGGTTTTTTTTGCTTCTTGATTTGACTGTACCAGCATCTGTGTATATTTTCAAACACTCTCATACGAAAATTGTATCCTGCAACTTATGATTTCTGATGTCAGTTACAGGAAATGCTCAGGTAACCGTCTATGAAGCTACATACTTTTGCGGAATATTCAAACCTTCTGTTGTTTTAAACAATGCCATTTCATATTTATTCAGGAGAAAAAAGCACATGGGAAGTAACTCTTTTGATGTGTTCCAACCATTGTTCCCTGGTAGAATATTATATTGTATTCATCATGCACTGACTCAAAGGATGGGACCCAAGATTTGTTTGACCTTTGGCCAAGGCCGCACCCTCCCAAGTACCCTTGTGTTTTTTTTTTTTTTTTTTTTATATGATTATTTTGTAACACACCTGATTATCAGATCCACAATTTTAAAGCATTTTTCTTCTCTCGTAAAAAACTAACTTTTACATTGTATACACTATTCCATTTTCATTTGGAAGATTTTGTGTGTGTGTGTGTGTGTGTGTGTGTGTGTGTGTGTTTGTGAACTTGAGAGTTTTAAACACGTGTGCTTTAGGGATCAGCCTGTGAACAGAGGTGTATTTGTTTATCAGGTTTTTTCATCAGTATGTGTTGATGCAGCCTAGAATGTATAATGCATATGCCTACATGTTTTAGGTCTTCACACTTCAGTCAAGTGGGAGACACCAAAATGAGACATGCAGAAGGTGAAAGGAGACAAGGGAAGTAATGAAAACAGGAGGGATTACTATAGAATTTGCATGTTAGGGACAGACTGCAGGTGAAAAAGAGTATGCCTATGAATTTTCCTGTTTCAGAGTGTGTTTTGATTTTTTTTTTTTTTTCATGAAACGTTTGACGTGTGTTGCAGCACACTGAGGAACTGGATGACGGGGAAGGGTCAGCCTCAGAAACTGACCTGCCACACACAAGGTCATTGAAAACCAGCGTCGTTCCTGTGCACTTTCTCCTGTTTTTTTCTACCCTATATTTCAATTTTGGTGTTCTTTGTTTCATTTTGTTTGTGTGTGTATGTATATGAATGAGTGCTGGCCAGTGTGTGTGTGTGTGTGTTTGTTTTCTATGTTGATTTATCAATTGATTTGTTTATCTTTAGAAAAACTGTCTGATCCATTTTGTTAACCACTTTGTCAGGTAAGTAACTCAGAAACTGTCGGACAGATCTTCATATTCTACATAGTTTTTTTTCGTTTCTTTGTAGGAGCGGTGTTTTCAAATGTGTCAGAGTCTTCATCGACCTTCTCTAGATGTTTACAAGTTAGTTGGCAGGGGTGACGTTTACAAACGAGTGAAACTCGTCATCAAAGTGTATGGGTTTTTTTATTGGGGCAATTTTCATGAGTGAGAAAAACTTGTAGCTGAGGTAATCAGGGGGTCCACTGTAATTTGTTTCAGCTAAGCTGTATTTCGATAAACAGCAATAATACTGATGGTCATCCATTGTAAGCCGAGTGTTTGATGTGGTTTGCAGCCCTTTGTGGCCAACGTGTTAATGGAGGATTCCGACAGCAACTCCCATCAAGGCAGCAACACTCGGCCCCTGATGAGCTACGGGTCCCGGCAACAACCACCAAGCTGACACCCCATCGCCAGACCAAAAGAGGGAGACATGTAACACCGTTCTGTTCCTGCTCTGTCACTGTCAAACACGTCAGGTTACCGCCATCAAAAGGAATGTGTAAATAAAAGCTAACCAAGTAAGATAACAAAGAAACATCATCAGTGCCATTCAGGATATGTAGTGAAGTTGGGAGCCATTGCATTGAAACTGGATGTAATGAAGAGAAGCGGAAGTACATTTTCAATCAATTCTGAAATAAAATGACATTTATATTTGGTAATGGAAGAGATAATGTAACACTCCTCCCACCCCCAGGAATGGCCTTATGTGGAACAAAGGGAAGTGGCGTGTATGATTCTTGTCTGCGAGGACAAACATTAGCGTGTCCCTGTGCCACTTGCTTTGGTTCCAAACACTGCGCCTGTCTGTTCATATCTCATGACGAGCTCCTGGGGATAATGATCAACACTGGCATCACTCAAGGCTGATCACTACCACTGTAAGGCCTCAGAATTTCACATTCCATCTTTTGATCACATGGTTTGTGGTAGAATCTAACCATTACTTTTTTTTTTTTTTTTTTTTACACAAATGGCAGGTTGTCAGATGTGTTTGCTGGAGGAAGCTGAATGTGATAACATAACGGAGTCTGTGACAGAAGACAAACCATGACACTCAATCAGTGCTGACAATGTGTTAGGTTTATTTGTTGAAGGACACTAATTGTGATCACTTAATGAAGGTTCTAGTGTATAAAATTTGTATTCTGAAATTAAACAAGGTCTCAAAATGATCATTATGCCTGTTAGTAGATAGATTTTGATGAAGGCAAAGTATTTTTTCTCTCTGGCATTTTTTTTTTTTGTCAGGTATTTTTTGTGTCACTTATGTGGCATTACTTCCACATCGATCATTCTGGCTCCCTGTTCACTGCCATGTCCTGGACTGTCTCATCATGGCCCCGGCATCAGCCACCACAGGCAGCAGACAGTATCAAGTCATAATGAGGCAACCCATTGGAGGAGACCCTGCATTGCTAATTCTCCTTCTTCTTCGTCGTCACTCAGACAGGAACCCCAGAGACACTGACGAAGGCTGCTGTAGGGTGGAGACCCTCCAGTGAACGATGAAGCTTTTCTCTTGTTGACGAGTTGGCAGACCAGGTCGCTGCCCTTAGCTTTTCATGTGTGGGACAGTCCTGCAGGACTAATTCTGTTTCCCCATTCACAGCTGCACTCTGGCTTGTCCTTTTACAGCCCCAGTACCAGCCATGACAAGGCAGCAGACAGTGTCAAGTCATAATGAGGCAACCCATCAGAGGAGAGCCTGCATTGCTGCTGGATCACTGCGTGGGTGTTTTGGTGCCGCTTGTTCTGATCCAGCATACACTTGATATTTCCTATTAAGCTCCGTACTGATGACAGTAATTGCATCGTTTCTGAGTTGGGTGTGAGTGACTGTCTCCCCCCCCCCCCCCCCCCTCCCCCGCCCCCAATCCCACAACTGTTCTTATGAACTTGCTGAAACTGTGGAGAGAGAGAAAAATGAAAGAGGTCACCACAAGAACAAAGCAACAAAGCATGAGGGGCCACAGAATTTGAGACTTTTTGAAAATGCTCATGACCGAGGTGAGGATGATGATGATGTTGCTATGGAGTTCAATTCTGATCAGATACTACAAGACAGGGCGGTTGCATACATTTGCTTTCACGAGACATCCCAGACAGCTAGGCCTGAGAGATGCGGACTCCTGCAGTGTTAGTCAGGAAATTTGAGTAATACTCTCAGAGATGATCTGTGTCAAAACTTGTTACAATGAGAAATATGTGGATGAAGCTTGTCTTCCCACTTGAGCCCAAAACAAACAGACCTAATGACCCTTAAAATGATGCCAGTGTACTTTTAAAAAAAAGTATATTTTCAAAAACAAAGCTATATATAAATATATACTATTCTTTCAAATATTATGAAAGGGAATGTGGGGTGGGGAAGGGGATATCTCCTAAGCTTTTGTAAAGGGGGTGGGGTGGGGTGGGGGGGGGGGATGTGTGTGGGTGTATCAATTCAGAGTCTAAAAACCTCATCTTGCCGATTCAGGGTCCTCACTTTGCTGTAACAGCAACATGAATGGGTTTTCCCCACACACAGTTTGTTTTCACACCTGGTTCTCTGGCATACTTTTGGACAAATTCCTGTTCTCTTTTTTTTTTTCTTTCTTTCTTTTTAATCTATATTTCTGGGCCTGTAGTCTCTACTATTGTTTCTCGATTTTTGGCATGTTGTCAAAGAAGCAGACTTAGCTAGATGTGTTTTTGTGCATGAAGGTTACTAGAAAAAAACAGTGTTGCTCTTGGTCAAAGCACCTAAATTTTGCATACTAAGACAACATGGTCACTTTCCATAACTACAGTAACCACTCAAGAATTTTGTGTCCAGAGTTTTAATTCCCTATACTTTTTGTTGTTGAGTTTATTTGGTCATTGTATTCATATTTTTACCACAAGCACATACAAAATATTGTTAAATCATACAGGTAAACAGGCCTGAGCAAACGTAATTGCGGGTTGCAGATAAAAGGCTCTTGTGAGAATCAACCCTGTGACCTCTCAGCCTGCAATCTGTAACGCTAACCACTGCACCACAGCAGCTGACAAAATAAACAATTCTTGCCTGTATCTGGCAAATTCTGAAGGAGGAGTATGTCCTAATGATGATACGTTCAAAAGCAGCGTGATTGAAGTGATGATTCTTGGACTAGGTTTTCTGTTGGACAGACATCCAAGGAAGTTCCTTTGGACAGCATCTTGTTGAGTTATATTGTAGGCTGCTGGAACGACCACATCAGTCACAATGTCACTGCTGTTATCTGTCTGTGCCAGGATGAAGTGGAACACTCCAGATCATGAACATGTCCACCAAATTTCCCCTGCTGCTGAGCACAGGACTGGATATGTGTCCTGCAAGTTTGTGTTTGGATTTTCCATACATCGCTGTGATTGATGTATATGTGCATTTTCTTGGTATGTTAGGGATTGTTTACTTGCATCTGTGGTGTTATATATTCATTAATCCAGTCATGTTAAAAAGATTTGCCTTTAAAATTTGAACAAATACAAGTCATTCAGACATTTCTTTGATGGAAGTGTTTTTTTTTGGGAAATTTTGTTATTGGTTTAGACAATGTAGCAGCAGTGAGAAGTGAAATTCTCAGAACTTGCGGGTATGATTTTATTTCTTCATGATAGAGGAACTGAGCTTGTAAGTTATTGGTTATGTGTTAAATATAGTAATTGAAAAGTTAAACTCTCAGAGGTTGTTTGATGTGTGTGTGTGTGTGTTTTTGTAACAAGCATGATGTAGAGGAATCAGGCATTGAAATTTAACTGTTAGATGTAGAAGCCTAGTAGTAGTGATGAAACTTGTAAAATTATCAGTGGGTGTGGTGTTAATTTCTTTAATGTGTCAGTCAGTCTGTTAGATGTAGTTATCTTATAATTGAGGAAAGTCGCAGAATTTGTCTGTGGAATGATCTTTGCAGATGTGTACTTGGTTGAAGTGAAGTGAGAGAAGCTGTCAAAGCTGTAGACATGTAATAAAGAATTTGTCTGCTTCTTTTTATATGGTGTCATGTGAACTGAAGCTTACTCCTCAACTACTCACATTTTTTTTTAAGGTGTTACTTCAATACGAGGATCAAGAAAATAATTGCATATTGTAACATTGTGGGACAAATGCAATGTATTTGTTATTATCCTGATCTCCTGCCCCAACCCCTTTTTTTGTATTCAATCACACATTTGTCTCGGTTGTACTCACTTGGGTTTGTCGGTTGTACTTTTTGTCAATTTTTTTTTTATTCATCTTGCTTGTTGTTTAAAATGCCCCATGTAAATTTCTTGCGCTGCACACTCCTTGGTGCTTCTATAGGTTCACATTCGCAAAGAACATTTGATTTTGAGAACATGCATGATCATTAAAACTACCCAAGCAAATTTCTTATGCTGTACACTCCTCAGTGCTTCCAGAGGCTCACATGTGCAAACAAGATAATAGTTTGAGAATATGTACAATAGTGTCACACAAACACATGCACAGGGCTGTTTTGAGAGCACCCATGAATGTAATGGCTTATGCTTTCAGCAGTAAGTGCAGACAGTGTTCTGAAACTATGCCAATCATGAACAATCATTAAAAAATTTTCATTGAACTAATGTACATGGGTCACCCAAATATTGCTATGCTAAGAGACCCTGCATTTATGACTTTACCTGAAATTATCTGTGTGGCTTTTTGAGCATCATAATAAAAACAACAAAAACAACAGTCCTTTGCTCTGAAGCCTAGTGTTCCATAATATACACTTGCAGTAGGTTAAGCACATATGAGCCTTTGGAGATTTCACATCTCGGTTTGTAAGTTGCCATCTTGTGGTAAATTTAACAATGGGTAATATACCGTATGTGATCATTAGGAGTCCTGTTGATTTTTGTAATAAAGATGTTTGCTATCTTGTGGCATTCATGTACGTAATTGTTGCTGATGATATATATGTATGAATTACTGAGGTATGTACAAGTACGAACTAAGTAGTTTAATAAATAAAAGATTGTCACATTTTGTGTGTGCTTTCATTGTTCATACTGATCTCTGTGTGTATGTTTGCAGGGGGGAGAGGGAATGGGAAGGGATAAAGCATTTTTTTTTATAACCTTCATTATCTCTGAAGGGATAAAGCATTTTTTTTTATAACCTTCATTATCTCTGTGTGTATGTTTGCAGGGGGGAGAGGGAATGAGAAGGGATAAAGCATTTTTTTTTATAACCTTCATTATCTCTGAAGGGATAAAGCATTTTTTTTTTTTTTAACCTTCATTATCTCTGTGTGTGTTTGCAGGGGAGAGAGGGAATGGGAAGGGATAAAGCATTTTTTTTTATAACCTTCATTATCTCTGTGTGTATGTTTGCAGGGGGGAGAGGGAATGGGAAGGGATAAAGGATTTTTTTTTTTAACCTTCATTATCTCTGTGTGCATGTTTGCAGGGGGGAGAGGGAACGGGACGGAATAAAGGATTTTTTTTTTATAACCTTCATTATCTCTGTGTGCATGTTTGCAGGGGAGAGTGGGAATGGGAAGGGATAAAGGATTTTTTTTTATAACCTTCATTATCTCTGTGTGTATGTTTGCAGGGGGGAGAGGGAATGGGACGGAATAAAGGATTTTTTTTTATAACCTTCATTATCTCTGTGTGCATGTTTGCAGGGGGGAGAGGGAATGGGACGGAATGAAGGATTTTTTTTTTTATAACCTTCATTATCTCTGTGTGTATGTTTGCAGGGGGGGAGAGGGAATGGGAAGGGATAAAGCATTTTTTTTTAGTAACCTTCATTATCTCTGTGTGTATGTTTGCAGGGGGGAGAGGGTGAAAGGGACGGAATAACGGATTTTTTTTTTTTTTATAACCTTCATTATCTCTGTGTGTATGTTTGCAGGGGGGAGAGGGAATGGGAAGGGATAAAGCATTTTTTTTTTTATAACCTTCATTATCTCTGAAGGGATAAAGCATTTTTTTTTATAACCTTCATTATCTCTGTGTGTATGTTTGCAGGGGGGAGAGGGAATGGGACAGAATAAAGGATTTTTTTTTTTTTTTTTAACCTTCATTATCTCTGTGTGTATGTTTGCAGGGGGGAGAGGGAATGGGACGGAATAAAGGATTTTTTTTTTATAACCTTCATTATCTCTGTGTGTGTATGTTTGCAGGGGGAGAGGGAATGGGACGGAATGAAGGATTTTTTTTTTTTGTAACCTTCATTATCTCTGTGTGCATGTTTGCAGGGGGGAGAGGGAATGGGACGGAATGAAGGATTTTTTTTTTTATAACCTTCATTATCTCTGTGTGTATGTTTGCAGGGGAGAGAGGGGAATGGGAGGGGATAAAGGATTTTTTCTAATTACCCCACATAAATTTTGAAGCCACAATCACTTCACTAGTTTAATGTCCTAATGATTATGATTACGACAAATAAAGACTGCTGGTCCATCAATACATTCCGGAAAAGACCTACAGGTCTAGTGAATGAGATGGAGGGGGGGGGGGGGGGGGGGGGGGGGGGGGGGGGGGGGGGGGGTACTTGTTCTGCTCACTTGACAGGAAACTGTTTTTTCCTTTGGTAGATCAATTCTTTGATCACTGACCCTATTTAATAAGGGGTATAGAACTGCCAGCTTTGAAGCTGTCCCAAAAATACCAGTCATATTGAATCAAATCTAAGCTTTTCATGCTGTCTAGATGTGTCTTCCGAGCTATGGTTGTGAGTAAAATATGTGGATGGGCTGTTCACCTTTGCTAAACACCACCTGAAGTATTCCATGAATTGTGTCATCGTGTCCATAATCAATATAATTGTGAAGAAAATATCCTTGCGGTTCAGTAATCCATACGTCATGTGAAAACACAAACACCTTGCATTACATTTCCTCAGCGTTTCATGTTGTACACATGTGGTAAAGACAATAAGATATGTATGCCTGGTTCTATTGGAACACAATGCAGCAAAGAGAGAGATGAAGATGTATGTTCAAAAGTTTCCCTTTATTTAAAAGAGGGACAAGACTTTTCAATATAGTATTGAGTTGAGTTTTTTTTTCTCTCCATGTGGCAGAAATGAAAACTGGTAGAATAAAAAAGAAATTAGGTAAAGCAAAACTTACTCAGGTCAAACAAAAGTTACTGGCATGAACACTCTCTTGCACACTCAAATTACTTGTTCTTCATCAAAAGCACGAGATCCATCACTGGCAAGATTTTTTGCATGTATTTGTGCGTGTTATGTGTGTGTGTGTGTGTGTGCGAGATCCTACTCACTGGCACACAATGCCCAATTCTACGAAGGATGGATGGGGATTTAGGATATGTACAGTACTTTTTAATGAAAACTTTCACACTCAACATGCTGGTTAGAAATCTGGTAGGAAGGGCTTGGAGAGAATGGAGTCTGTACAAACATGTGATCTGAAAAACTCTTCTCTTGCCTGACCCTGTCTATAAGAGATTGAACCTACAACCCTTGTATTAAGAGAGCAATGCATAAGAAAACAATGCTTACCTGTCTACGCATGGGCAAGAACGCTGGCCTAGATTACATATAAAGGGAAGCAACTGTATTTTTTGACCCAACAGTGCCACTATACCCCAGGTACTGGAGCCAAGCTGACTGCAAATTAATGCCTTTGTCATTACAATTGAGACTTTGATTGTCATAAATGCCCTTGCCAGTAGATCTACACCTAGAAATGATACTATGAACATTCAACTTCTGACAAGGGTAGAGAACACAACACACTCCACATCTTTATTTTGAGCAATCAGGCTTGGATTCATTGGCAATCAGGCACAATAGGGATAGAGATCGGCTGGCAGTAAAAATTCACTGCAAAAATATGCAATGTATATGTGTAGGGGGAAAACATAGGGTTGCAAGAACCTTACCAAATACCACACCTAAAAACTGTATATGTTGTAAGTGGATGCCTCTGGCAGAGAAAAAACAAGAAAAAAAAAAACCATTAACTGAAAGGAAAGCATTATACATTCAAAACCTGTATTGAAATGTTGACAAATGGAAGAACTATGCAACATCTATGAACTGGTCTCTCCAAATCAATTTGAATTCACAGGACTTTAAATGTGAAGCAGAGTTTTGTAGACTTGTATATGACCATTTTCAAATCAACCACAGGGAGTATGAAATGGTCAAAAAAAGACTCCACGGATATTGCATATTTCTAATGGCATTGTATTGTAACCTTGATCTTTCATTTCTTACCTTCACTTCAACTTTCAAGGTTCTGAGGTTCATGTATTATACTGATAATCTGGCTGTCGCTGTACTGAACTGGATAAAAACTGAACCAGATCGAAGTTCAGTATCATATTCAAACTAGCTTAGTTTCCTTTTAGTAGAGCTCTTGCATTCTACACAAGCTCTCTATCACTGGTTTGAGTTATGACATCAACCCTTGATCTTGTCTTATGATAGGTCTGTGGCTCTTGCCATGAGTAATTATTGTATCGAGTTGTGGCAAGACCCATGGTCAGTTCATGTTTTATAGCCCAGCTGACCACAAGAAGCTATATTTGGACTGGACTGTTGTCCTGTTGAAGTCAAAGTGGTCAATCATACTTAACAATGAATGTACAAAATATATGTCTGGTTCTGATTTTTTACTTTTATTTTCAGCAAGGTTCATATACTTGCACCCATTGCCAATTGCTAAACAAGCAAGTCTTGCATACTGAAAAAAAAAAAAGACAAGACGGGACTTATATTTGAGTTCAGTTATTGTTCGACAATTAAAAACAAAACAAACAAGAAAGCCAGTTTGTTAAACTCTGACCTTTGGCTTGCTAAAATGACTTGAGCTCTAATCACCAATGTACTTCCTAACCATGTTTTTTGTTCTATTTTTTCTACTTATATCAGAAGATGACAATGTAATCACAGGCAAACAAACAAAATCATAAAGAGATTAGATCTAAAAGATTTGTGTTCAGTATTACACTAAAAGCTTCTCAACCAAGCACATTCTTATATTTTGCCTCTTGTTATCTCTTCTAAAGATGAACTTTCGATACTTCTACCTTGTACTATACACATACGCAATTGTACAGACGAATGATCACATAAACTCGCTTCCTAACAGCCATGAATCAAGAAGGAAACCAACATAAAAAGGCCAATATGAATAAAAGAATGTTTAGGGCCTGGCAAAAAACAACTGTTGTTATAAGAATAACATGGGAATGACCAGCATGTACACACACATTCGTCCCTTGAATAGTTGGAATGGAACTGCCTTGATAAAGAGACAGTGTCGGCTGAGTCAGTACAGGCAATTTGACTCTTCTCTCTTCTTCTTCGTTCAGTGGTTGCTATCAATTGGTTGATGATTCTGCCACTACTTCTGGGGTCTGCTTGTGGATGGTACAGAGGTGCTAAAAAAAAAAAAAAAAAAAAAAAGACAGCCTTCATGACCCAGCAGGTGATGTGTAGCTGCTGCCTTGGCTGCAAGCACTGTTGGGCAGCCCTAATCCACCATACGGGTGAGTGAAGCTAACACCTAGCGCCAGGCCAGCCAAAAAAAAAAAAAAACTCCCAACCTTTTGTCAAGACATATGTTTGGTGACCCTTGACACGAAAGTGTACAGAGTGCATTGGTTGAAACTTGCTGGTGGCAAGGAGTTCCAATCCCTGATGGTCCTTGGGAGACTCCTCACTGATGCCATACATACAAAAAAAAGAACCAGATCGGTGGTGGTGTGTAAGAGTTAGAGTTAACAGCTTTTTCCCTCCATTTCCTGTCAGGATCCAACCGATGTGAGGGCTTGGGTACTGTACTTGAACAGTACTGCCTTCTTCTTCTTTCTTCATCTGCTGCCTTCGTCAAGCTGAAGATTCTCGCATCTACAAAGGGGTTCCAGTTTGCTGTGGGAGTTTTGGGTCAATTTATGCAGTCAGTGTTCACTACCTAACTGCATGGACAGCGTGGGCAGGGGAAGTGGGGGTCACCACACTCGCTATTTCGGACCCCTAACCATACTTTGGCAGGCCCTACTTTGGAGTGTGGTGGGGAGGGTTTGTACTCTAGGCATGGGGTGGGAGGGGATGGGTGGGAGAGATGGGGGTGGGAAGTGGGGAGTGGTGGATCAGAGGTAGGACTGAAAGTCCACCACCGAGGCTGATTGAATTGCCTGAGGTGGGAGCTTATTGAACTCCTTGATGGTGCGGTGGAAGAAAGTGTTTATGGCAGTTTCTGCAGCTGGACTCCATGGCGTAGTGGTGTTCATGAAAGTGCCGAGTGCCGTATCCAGTTTTCAGGAGTCTTGGCGCATGGTTGGTCTCAATCATGATGTCACCATGGTGGTACTTGTACAGTGTTGTGTCAGGCGGGTTCTTCTTCGCCGATCTTCCAGTGATGTCCATCTTTAATGGTCAAGCATTTCTCCCACACTCGATGTTTGGCAGTAGCGGTTTACTACCCAGCGGGCAGCCCTCCTCTGGATCTTCTTGAGGGACTGTGTGTTGTTGTCAGTGTGTGGATTCCAAACTTTGCACGCATATTTCCAGCTGGGAGCGCACCATAGTCTTGTAGGCTTGGTCTTTGATGGAGATGGTTTCATTGCAGGAAGCCAAGGGTCTTGCTGGCTTTCGTGGCGACGTTGTTGGTATGTTTCTTCCAGCTGAGGTCGGTGGAGATGGTGACACTGAGGTGCTTAGCGTCGCTGGAAGAGTGGATGGTCAGTGATATGTTTTCTGCCGTCGCTTGCCGAAGTGTAGGGCCTCACACCTGTCTGGGTGGAAGGACGTCAGCCACTTTTCTTCCCAGTCTGCAAGCTTGTCCAGGTCTCTCTGCAGATCGTGCTGGTCAGAGGCTTTGGTGTTGTCTTGTGACAGGCTGTGTCGTCTGCAAAGAGCTGTACGGTGGAAGTCAGGCCCTTGGGGAGATCGTTGATGTAAAGCAGGAAGAGGCATAGGCCGAGGACAGAGCCCTGGGGGACTCCTGACTCTACAAGCATGAAGGTGGAGGTGACACCATCAACGACAACTGCTTGCCTTCTGTCTCTCAGGAAGCTCTGGATCCAGTTGTTGATGTTGCCGGTGATTCTGTAGTGCTGTGTTTTGTGGGTCAGGAGTAAGTGGGACACCTTGTCAAAGGCCTTTGCAAAGTCCATGACTAGCATGTCTGTCTTTGCCCTTCTCCCTGCTGTAGATGATCTCATCCACGAGGCCTATCAGCTGGTTGACGCAAGACCGCTGCTTTCTAAAGCCATGCTATTCCCTGCAGAGGATGATGTTGTGGTTGTGGACGATGATGTGCTCCAGCACCTTCCAGGTATGCTAGTTAGAGAGATGGGACGGTAGTTTGCTGGTCTGTACCGTTCGCCTTTCTTGAAGATGGGCGAGACATGGGCGGTCTTCCAGTCTAAAAGAACAGTGCCAGAGTTGATGGAGGACTGGAACAACAGCGTAAGGGCCTACTGGGGCATGGATAGTTCTCATGGGAACATCAGGCACTCGTCGTCTGGCAGTTTCCTAACATGAAACCATTATTAAAAGAAAGCAAGCAAAACAGAAAGAAAATTGTTGAACCGGAATTTTCCTTTACAGTATCCCCCTATCCATAGATATGTAGTGGGACTTTGTCCGAGTCAGTAACATGGCTGCATTGCTCTCTTGCGATTAACCATCCAGATCGGATTTTTTTTTTCCGCCGCGGAGTTTCGGGTGTGAACAAAAAGCCTTTACATTTACTACATTTATGAAATATTTATGTTTGTAATGTGTAGAAATCACACTGACGAAGAGAAATAATTAGGATTACGTATACAAGTCTAAATTCATTGCAAGCACAACTAGAACTGGACTGGCAATGCTAACGAATTTTTTTTTTTTTTTTTTTAAACTCTGGACACTGACCCCGTGGGCCCCCTTCTTGATATAGCGACAAAAGAATCAGACTGTTGATTGTGGTCGCTCTAAGGAAGAAGAAGAAGAAGAGAACATGTAATACAGAACACACGGGGAAATAACTCTCGATTATATCTGACGTAAATTTAATACACACTCCCGTGTAACTGAAGTAGGGTTCGACGTCATAATAATTTCCCCCTAACTTCTCCTTGCAAGAGGCACAGAGTGTCCTTTATGGTGTCTGTTTGAAGTGTGACGGTAGATTCTACCTGTCGGCGGCACGATTTGTTTTTGCAACCGACAGACACTATGTCATTGAATTTGCCAGTCGCCGAACTTGTATTGGAACGAGGGGATTCAGGTAAAGTTACATTTCGAAACGTCCCATCAGACCGATTCCTAGCTGGTCGATTACAGTAGAACTCCCCGGTCTCGACCATCGACGGCAAGGCAAAGTCGAAAGTGCAGACATTTCTGTTGTAGTGTGGATGTGAATCTTGTTTTGGAAAAACTGGGCTTTTCTCTGCACATTTGCAAAGTAATTTGTTGTTTTGGGCGGAGCAGCTGTGAGTTTGTGAAGAGGGAAGGATCAAGTGTGGAATGCCGCAGCTCTGCCACTGGCTATGAAGAGGCCGAACGGCCAGGAAGGCTTCTAAACTATAACTTTGTTGATCGGCCAGTCGAGTTTCAGCTCTGTGTGTGTGTGTGTGTGTGTGTGTGTGTGTTGACACGTGTGTCACAGAATGAGTTTGTGTTTTGACTGTTTTTTATCGTCCATTACTTGTGTGCATGTGTGTGTCAGTGTAAAACTTACGAAGATAGAAATATCACTTTGCGAGCAATACTTGGCAGAAAGATCGATTTGTCATCCCAAGAATAGATGGGTTGCCAGTTAGCTGACATTGAAATTACATGCACTTTCAGCTTGAATCTATGTTACTACGAGAAGCCTTCTATTCCGAAAAGTGCTAGATGTTCCATTGG
>JADBJO010000329.1:225000-262500 GCA_016801955.1 Conus betulinus | reverse complement strand
AGCCGGTCGGGGCAGAAAAACCCCACATGACTTCTGATGGGATTCGAACCCACGACCTCCCAGCCGGGAGTCCGCGACGCTAACCACTTCGCCACGGCGGCTGGTCTCTGTGTCCAGATTCTGTCTGTTTTTATGATGTCTGTGAAAGAACAGCTGAGAAATGTATGGATACCAAGGATGCTTCCATTTTTCGTTTTTCATTTTCAATTCTTTACTATATCCATCTACCCTTCCCTCAATCCCTCCCCCCACCCCCACCCACTCACCCCCACCTGTCCTCTCGCGCTCCCTCTGGTTTTTTCATAATGGAATCCTAACGGAGTGCTGTATCTGTAGAACATGACATTGTTTGCTTAAAACATGTCGGCAGCATGTAGCCTTAGTGCTTGGTCAGCATGGAAATGATAGATCAACTCTCTTTGTTTTGTTTTTTTAGGTCTATATGAAGTGGATTTATTTTGGAATGTGTGTGTGATGAAGGGGGGGGGGGGGGGGGGGGGGGGGGACACAGTGCAAGGCAGGGATTTTGTTATTTTCATTCAGTCCAGGAATGTCTGAATGATGGAAACATGACAAATTTTTTTCTCATATTGTGTGAATTTTTTTCTCTTTATACTCTGATGAATAGATTATTTATATCATATTTCTCTGTTCGGCCTCCATTATACACATGTACAGAACATGCCATTATTAAATTGTCATTGCACTACTGATGGTTACTTTTTTTTTCGGGGGATGGGGGGGGGGGAGGGGGGGGGATTTCTTATATCTACATGTCCCCAAGATAACTAAAAATTACTTGGGAACTTCTACCCTTGGAGTGTGTGTGTGTGTGTGTGTGTGTGTGTGTGTGTGTGTGTGTGTGTGTGTGTGTGTGCGAGAGAGAGAGAGAGAGAGAGAGCATCATGTACATTTCTACTCATTTAAAACATCAGTTGAAAATTATGAAAATTTAGTTTAAAGCTAGCTACAGCAGGGCCTTCTCTCCCCCCCCCCCCCCCGTCTCTGTCTCTCTGTGTAAGTGTGTTGACTAAGAGAGAGAGAAAGAGAGTGCGTGATAAACTCCGGTTTGTTATGACAATATCTTTCATGCATTCAGATTGAATTATTTGCCAATGACTTTTTCATAAACTTACACACATATATACACAAACAACACTCAGATGCATTCAGACAGACAGGCGCATAGTGGCATACACGCACACATGCGCACACACACACACACACACACACACACACTCTCTCTCTCTCTCTCTCTCTCTCTCTCTCTCTCTCTCTCTCTCTCTCTCTCTCACACACACACACACACACAGAAAACAAACTAAAAACTCTTTGATGACACATAATGACATACAGTGATGCTGCATATAAATACAGAGAAATAGTGGACTGCTATAGTTCAGACAAATTATGTTTTGTATAATAAATGATGATAATGATAATAACAGCAGTAGTGACAATAATTATAATCATGTTATTATAATGATGAAGATAACAAAGATCCAATCTGGATGTGATTCTGTATGTATTTCTACAGTGTGTGTGTGTGTGTGTGTGTGTGTGTGTGTGTGTGTGTGTGTGTGTGTGTGTGTGTGTGTCCTTTTTTTAAAACTGTGATGTTATTTATAAGTCTGTTTTTCAACTCAGTCTCATTCTTCTGTGTAAACTCTGAAAGTGAAACCTTAAATGTGTTAAAGTTCATCTAATCACCAGTAATGCTTGCACTATTCTCACGCTTCAGTTTTCATGTGACAAGCCCACATTGAATCAGGTTTCACGACTTGCATACTGAAGAATTTTCACATTGCATACTGAACTGGCACTTCCCCTATTCCACCCATCCCTAGTTTTAAGATATCACAAATTGACAAAATGGTGAAGGCTGGAAATTCACAGTTAATATCTGACATTTTCAGCATTATGTTAATACAAAATTTACAGTTTCTTCTAGTTTCAAAGTGAGGCAACTGCAGGCGAAAATCTAAATGAATTTTCGAAAAGTTTTTAAGGCTCTGCTGAAAAATGTAGACAAATGAATTACAAGACAAAACACAATGCGTTTCGACCTCTTAGGTCTTCGGTGTATCCTGCCAGAAGAAGACATAAGAGATCGAAACGCGTCGTGTTCTGTCTTGTGATTCGTTTGTCAAATTTTTTTGGTGGAGCCTTAGAAATACTTGAAAAAAAAAAATCTTTTTACAGTTTCTTGTAAAATTGTGATCAGTTAGTATTGATTTATACATTATAATAACATGCATTCTGTCTGTCCATATATGTGTGTCTGTGTCCTATGTGTCTGTGCATATTGCTGTCCTTGTTGCTGGTTCTAAATACAAAATCCACAGTTTTCATCTGGTGATGTGATCTGCAAATTTGGCTTGGTAACCCGTACTGGGTAGATAAAAAGCTAATCACCTTTGAGCTTGAAAGAGGCATTAACCACATTTTGATATGACCACATAGCAAAGCAATGCCATGTTTCCAAGAGAGTCAAACATCACATTATAGGCATTCACATAGATTGAAGATGCAGTGCTTTCTGTCAAGTTGAATAGCTTATTTGGGAGAGCATCGAACTGATCTGAAAGTCCAGTGTTTGGTACCAGTCAAATGCCAAATGCCCCCCCCCCCCCCCCCCCTTTTCTATCTGCAGGGTATTTGAAGTAGGTACATGGATAATTGTGAAGTTTTGTTTGTTGTTGTTGTTGAAAAAAAAAAAAAAATTAGCCCAGTTGGTAAGTTGGCCTCAGACAAGATGAGTTTATCATTTATGGTAAGTTGAGCACGTGAAATCACATGAAAACAATGAAGGAAACATGTTTTGGCATCAACAAATCTTTACAAAAATTATAGGAATATATTTTTAATTTCTTCTTAAGTGAGATCAGAGTGAAGTTAAATGATGTACTGTCTGCAGAAGTGTGCTGGAAGATGTGTTTCAAGTGTGTGCTTTTCATTCTGCTTGTTGACGGGAAAATATGTGGCAGTAAACTAAGCATAGTCCAGTGTGACGATAGTGCAAGTTGAGTAGTTTGTACTATCTATGTGGTCACAAAGTTACTGTATTTGTACCACTGTAGAAAAGTGTCATCATATGGTCATGGAAAAGTGTGCAGTTAGACAATGCATTTCAAGTATTGACTTTACTACTCAACCGATGGTGCTATAATGTATAGATAAATTCATGGTTGTGCTGTTGTGCTATGTAACATTGAAGGAGTGTGAAAAAAAGAATAAATAAATGAATAAAGAGTGTGTTCTAAGCTATTGTATTGTCACTGTGAATGCATTGAATATTGGGAACGTGATTAGATCAAATCAAGATGCTGCGTTATAAATGTGCAAATGTTTTCAAGGGCATCATGCTTGTGCCTCCAGATTGCACAGTTGTGCAGACATTCTAGTGAAAAACTCACCATATTAATTAGAAAAATAAAGAGGTTTGTTTTATTTTTGTGTGTCTGACACTTTAAGTGTAACAGTTGGCTTCATAATATTTTTGTATTTGTGTTTTGCAAACTGTGATTGAACAGCATTCATAATACATCAAAATGACCCTGTTATGATTCAGGTCTGGGCTTCAACATTCGCGGCGGTACAGACATCCCCCACGTCCCAGGGGACACTGGCATCTTTGTCACTCGTCTCAAGGAGGATGGGGCAGCCTTCAGGGATGGCAGATTGAAAGAGAAGGGGATAAAATTCTTGAGGTTAGTTCAGGAAAAAAAAAAGACAACAAAACTTGCCTGTGGACATTCACAACCTGTACGAGGTGAGGGCAACAGCTGCTGTCAGCACAGTCATGCCTGTGTAAAAAGAAAAGAAAGTTGTTGATACAAAGAAAGCTGTCAATACAAAGAAAGCTGTTAATACATACGATCAGCATTTTAAGCTTTACAAGGATCTGACAGCAGATAATGACTAGGCGGCTTTTTTGTTCTTACCTGGCAAATAGAAGTTAGTGAAAAATAGTACCCACTGTCCATAGTGGACTCTGTCCATTTTGCACTGCCCACTTGGCTTTTGAATGCATTTTTATGATGTGGAAATGTTTATTTTTATTCTATTTTATTTTATTTTTTTTTTTATCTTTTATTAATTTGGGACAACAAACAAAAATCAAGGGGAATGTCAGGTTGTCTGTGCACAGCCTAAATTTTTTTTGATGCTTTGGAGGCCATGAGTTTAGCTAATGAGTGTCATAATCGCTTGTGCTATTGGTGGTGTTTTTCTTTTCCTCTTTTTTTTTTTTTTTTTTTTTTTTTTGTAATTGATTTATGGTTACACTTGTTTTGTAATGTGACTTTTTTTTCTTGGTGAGTTGGACCGCCCTGGAAAGGCTGTGTGGTCGGCTGGGCTATAATGACTATGACTTGGAACAAGGGAATGTGTCCAGTGTGTTGTCTCTAAGATTAAGGAGGGTTTCAGTCTGCAAGAGGTGAGGGGATTAAACGAGAGAAAACAGATTATGTGGAGAAAAAGAAAGATAATCTTGGTGAATCAAAATAGATTAATTAAGGAGAGTTTCAGTCTGCAAGAGGTGAGGGGATTAAACGAGAGAAAACAGATTATGTAGAGAAAAAGAAAGATAATCTTGGTGAATCAAAATAGCATAAGTATTGCCAGCTATGTGTTCCAGACAGTGACTAGAGATTGTGCAGTCAGCATGCTGAAGAAGTGACATACTTCCATGCGCTTGGTGAATGTTTTTCTTCTTTTTTTTTTTTATTTGGCCAGTAGAAGGCCTGAGCCTAATCAACATCTGAGATATGTGTGATATAAATGAGATAAATCATTCTTACATTTTTCAACATTTGATACTTTTAGTTTGTCTCTCTGTCTTTAACAGCCTTATGTGTGTGTGTGACAGCTTCACTTTCTTTTTCTTTTAAAGTCTCTGTCGTTCTTTAAAGTCTCTTATCAGAGAACTGAAAATTGAATTGTATTATTTTTCTTTAACATGCACATGCTCTAAACATTTACATACTTACACTCTCTCTCTCTCTCTCTCTCTCTCTCTCTCTCTCTCTCTCTCTCTCTCACACACACACACACACACACACACACACACTTACACACACACACACACACACACACACACACACACACACACACACACACACTCATACACACTCACATACACACACATAACTCTCTCACACAAACACACACACACATGTCCTACAGATAGACAGACACACACACACACACACACACACACACACACACACACACACACACACACACACACACTCACTCACACATCACACTCATTGGTATACACACTGATGAAAGACAGTTTGGAATCAATACTAATACCAAAATAATCATGTACCTACTTGTTATGATTTGAATGTAAAAATACATCTGCCTTGAACTGTGAACTGTCAATTTCTCAAGGCTCAAAGGTAAAAATGAGGCATGATTATTTGATTTGTTAATTCAGGTAGTTTCTTATTCTCAGTTTAATTGCTCCTTTCATGTACTTCAGCTTGTTGAGCAATAGGTTAGGAATAAGATTTTTTTTTAAAGAAAGTTTAAATGAGCATGAAATAAGTTTGATATTCAATCAAGTTGCAGAATGTTTTTGGTGCTTAAAATAAAGATGAATTTAGGGATACATAACTAATCTTGCATGATTCAGATATGATCTTGCTGTGAATATAAGTAATTCTCACACTATTAATAAATGATGGTTTGATATGATTGTGCATGCACAGGTGAACGGTAAGAACATAGAACGGGGTGACCCACAATGAGGCTGTTCAAATATTCATCACTGCTGGCAACACTGTGCGTATGAAAGTGCAACACAGAGCATATGGAGAACTCATGGTGAGTATACAGTGGAAAGAGATTGTGCCATATGGCAGTGATGGGTAACCATGACATAAATATATCTTGAACCATCTAAAGAAGGTAGCGAGTCAGGTCAGTGTGGTATGGTCAAAAGAGACAATACTAAAGCATGTCAGTATGTGAACAAAAATGTATAAGTGTATCCTGAATAAAACTAATTTCTTCTTCTTTAAAGTAACATATGAATGAAAAAAAAGGATTACTCTGGCTTCAAAGATTGGTCATGTAAAACAAGTACCTTCATACACACCTCCACCTTGGCTGCATTGCTGTTTTTTTTTTTGGTTGCAGTGTAGTCATTAGATTACACCTGCTTTAGTACCTACTTTCAGGTATTGGTAGCATAGGGATAGCTAATGATGGCAGGGTTAATTAATGGTATGAAGTTTAAAAGTGAAGGTTTCCATATTGTGTAATACCAAGGTGATCTTCTTGTGCTCCATACATCCATAAAGGCAGTCTTAAGTTAAAACTGGAAAAAGGAAATGGCGTTTGCTTTCGTTAACAAAAAATGTAGTCTTAGAATTTAAAAGATGGTTTATTTCTGTAAATATAAACTGTATTTTGTTGTGATTTTTGGTTGGTTATCTATCTCCACTCCCTCCAAGTCTGCATCATTTCTCTTTCTTTTCTGTTATACTCTGTTTTCTTACCTTTGTAAGCCATTCACCTGCCTTTGTTCTAGAGTATCTCCACACTTTCTCCCTATTGTTCAGTTGATAACATGCCAGCACTTCTGTTGTGATCTGGCCCACCAAACAGTGGAATAGCAAACACTGCCCAGAGCGCACAGAAGTTGTGCATTTTGTAGTGTTTCTTTACTAATTGACTTTCATTCATGTGAACTATTATGTTTTTATATTTGTCCTCACATATGCGTAGTTTTGTATGCCTCCAAATTGTCAGTAATTTAGCACTCATTTTATGAATTTGTACCATAGTTTTCAGCGGGAAAGCTTCCCCGTAAAAGTGGTTGTCAGAATAGTGGTGTCAAACAAGTTTTAGATGGCAGTAGTGGAAACCAGCTGCTTGATATATGTAACAGTAAGTAAAGGTTTCACCTCTGAAAAGAGGAGAGGAAGGGTGAAGATTCAATCAGAGATCCAGATGAATATTTTTCACAAAGCATACTGTTAAGTGGTCCTTATTTTTCTTAATTTCTGAACCACTGTGCAAACGACACATTGATTTGAAAAAAAATTTTAGATTTTCAAATTTCATGAAAACAGAATGGCTGTCAACCATAGTTCTGTTTCAGTTTGACCTATATTTTCAGACTTGTTTGAAGAAAAAAACAAGGTAAGTTTCCGCTTGGATTTGGGGCTTCAGCGCTTGTGTCAAGAGGTCGTGCATATTAACCAAGCCATAATTTGTATTTTGGATTCAGCAGCATCGTCCCACTTGCAGAGACAATACTAGATATTCATTCATCAAATCAGTGTCATAGGACAGGTTTCCGTGGGTGAAAGTTTTCTGCCTGATGGCAGAAATCCGCCACTTGGAAAATTCAAAACAAGGAATTCCTAGGGGGAGGGGGGGGGGGGGGGGGGGGGGGGATATGAGGGTGAGAGGTGTTGAAGTGTGAGGACAGAATCGCAGTAAATATCTTCCATCAGACAGCATATCTTTCATGACAGTGATGAAGCCTTTTTTTGATAAGGGAGGTTGCTGCTGTTATTGATGCAGATAGAAAACAAGGTATTTAAATGAAAAGGAGGAAGGCATGGTTGGTGAAGAATAGCACTAATGGCAGTATGATTCCTTATTCCAGAAAGTGCACAAAATTGCCCCATGCTGGATTTAAAATTTTTTTTTTAATACACTTTGCCGCAGCACAAGTTTAAAGTACATCTCGATTGGCTAGAGACAATGTGCAGTCATGCAGATCATATGGACAACAAGAAAGCTGTCAAATTGCACATTCTTTGTTTAAGATGTTTCTACTCGATAACTATTGCCAGTGTTTTGTTAGTATCATTGTTCTCATTGTTTTTCTCTCTCTTCTTTTTCCCATGTTCTCGCTCTTTTGTCCCTCCCTTTCTCTTCACACATATATTAAAACATATGCTCACACTCTCCACACACACACTTTCTCACACACACACACACATTAAACATGCACACACACACACACACACACACACACACACACACTTACACATACACACACACTTACACACACACACACACACACACACACACACATACACACACACACACACACACACACACACACACACACACACACACACACACATACACACACTCAGAGTTACTCTGTCATTCTAGATTTGCAAACCTATGGTTTGTTCAGTTAACAACAGCCTTTGGAAACACCACAGTATTCTCCATGATGTGGATATGGGGGAAAATAGCTTTCAAGACTAATCCTGACACAGTACAGGAGAACCAAGTTTGACTGCTTTGATGGCGTCTTAGAGGCTTTTGAAGTGCTTCAAATATGTAGGTCAGCTTCAGGGTATGGGAGGGGTTGTGGGTCTTTGCCCCCATGCCATGAGCTGGGGCATATGGCCCCTGCATCGTACAGGGACCTTGGCATCCCTTGCACCTGGTATCCTTCTTTATTTTCCCTGTGGGGAATTTTTACCAGTGTTAGATGGTAGAAAAAAAAAAGCGCCGTATGGATGAATGATTTAGTTACAAGTCAATTGGAAATAAAACCCGACACAGATATTTCTTAATATAAACCTGATGCAGTCCACCGCTCCTTCTTTTGCTCTGGAATATGTGTTTCTGGAAAAGAAAGAGAATGATGTTGTTTACTCTGTGGAGGTTAATGCTTTGTCATTTGACGTTATCATGTGCAGCTTAGCAAATGGTCAATGTTGCAGTGTAAATGGTATTGTGCAAGAAAATATACCAAAGCAAAACTGCATCAGGAGTCATGTGAAATATGTATGCCATGCAAACACAGGCATGTTTATGTTTTATGAACAGATGCAAATTTTCTCGTTGCTATTGTATAGTTCTTTTGAAGTCTTCTGAAAGCTCTCTTCAGGGATTGCTTGTATTGGTGGCAGCCTCAGAGGAAATTAGGAGTAGAATTATTGGAACAGTTGGTGTCTTCCTCCGCAATCAGAAAAGGTTCAACAGAGAAATCTAGAAAGAAAGACTTCTCATCTTCAAAGACTTCTTTTTCTTGAACATTGTTTTCTCTTTCCGTTCTCTCTCAGGAAAGACTCGTTTCCATCATATTCTTCCATTTAGAGATTTCTCATATATTTGAGATGTTATAGAGCCGAATACTTTCTATCTTGAAATGAATAACCATAGAAAAAAATGATTGGGTTCATTCTTTTGTCTCTGTTGCATTTCTTTCCTAATTCACAGAATGACTGCTATATGTAATCCTTTATTTTTTTAATTATATTTTTAGTTCCTTCCTTCGCTTGCTTTAATTATTTATGGTAGAGAGCCAGTAGTTCTGTTAAAACAGTGTAACGATGCGGTATGCAGTCAACCTCACAGCTTGTAATTTTTCTGTTTCCCCAATGTCAGTGTTGAAAGAAGGTTGGGAATCATGTAAGCATTGATGACTTTGTTTTGTTATTTAAAAATACAAATAATCAAGTAAAAAAAGAATCAGCTCTTTGTAACATTCTTGGGACGTATCTTTCATGCTTCTCCATTGGCAAAGTAAATCACTCTCATTTGATCAATCCACATGTTCATATGGCGAAGACCACAAAACTAACTCGAGCGGTTTGCTATTATCAGTTCAGCTGCGATAACAAGCAGAGGGCACACTTTATGGCTTAGCAGGCATTGGCAGACAATGTTGTTGTTTTTTTTTTTGTCCCTTATTCCCTTCTGTTTGCCAGAAGGTAGTGTGCTATAAATGCAATTCAAACACAGCTATGCAGCACATAGCTGTGTGACATTCATTGTTGTTGGAGTGCAAATTTTTTTAAATAAGGTTGACAGCCACACCAGCAAGTTTGCTTTGGTTACTGTTTCTCTCTCTCTCTCTCTCTCTCTCCTATGATTTCTGTTAAAAAAAAAAATCTTGACCAAATTTTCATTCACTGTCGTTACCGCTTTTTTTCCCCCCACTGCCATGAGCTTCAATTCAGTTGACGCGTTAGATTCAGTGTGATGTATAAATGAAACCATTATTAGCTTTTTCCATTTGATCAGGAAAAGCAAGAATCATTTTCAATCACCAGCCGCTGTGGCGAAGTGGTTAGCGATGCGGACTCCCAGCTGGGAGGTTGTGAGTTCAATTCCCATCAGGCTCATATGGGATTTTTCTCCCCCGACCGGCTCTACCCCAGAGTTGAGTTTGCTACAGGCTCAGTCGGGAAGACTGGGACCACACAG
This sequence comes from Conus betulinus, assembly GCA_016801955.1. Classification (NCBI taxonomy): domain Eukaryota; kingdom Metazoa; phylum Mollusca; class Gastropoda; order Neogastropoda; family Conidae; genus Conus; species Conus betulinus. The sequence goes on along the minus strand of JADBJO010000329.1, from coordinate 252,300 downwards.
TCAAGTTTCATCCACTTAATGGATGTGTCTTTGAAAGTGTTGCTCAGATTTCCTGACCAACACTGCAGGTGTCTGTATCTCTCGAGCCTGGTTGATGCCAGGATACATTATGAAAGGAAGCATAGACTACAGCCCTGTCATACAGTGTCAGACCGGAATAGAAATCTGTAGCATCATCTTCATCATCCTCATTTCCATCAATCCAAAAAAAAAAAGAAAGAAAGAATCATTTTCAAAACATATATTATGTTTGCTGTTTACAAGAATTTGTTTTCTTCCGTATTGAAGGTCTCTGGACAAAAGAGCACACATTTCCCAACTGCTGGAGGAAACTAATCTCATGTAAATGTAAACTTTTTTCTTAGGTTTATCACAAAAAAATGTGACATAGGTATAATTACATATGATATTAGTCACTTTGCAAAGTGGAGGTACTTTATGATTGGCTAATACGCTGAATCAGCCAAACCTTCAAGATCATGTCATCCAACAGTGAAATACTCATAGCATTATTTTCTTGTTAGGATACCATTGAGACAGGTGACTACACCACACACATTATGTGATCATCTTGTCATTGCCTGGTTTTCACTATCTGGCATGTATATTAATGGAATAAACTCCAGTGAATCATAAACCTTGTTCAAAGCTGGCATATCAAGATCATATGATCATTAAGGGCATGGATGAAACTGTGTAAGAGTGAGCATGGATGGGTGGGGGGTGGGCAATGAATAACATGATTGGTGTAAATCTCTGTATACAATGGAATTGGCTCTTTGCTTTCAGAAAAACATGGGTGCGCCAAGGCCCCAGGAAAGCAACAACAAAAATGTGAAGCTGATTGTTCTGGCACTCTCCATTCTAGCAGTGGCGGGGCTGGGGGGCATTCATCATTCATCGGCAGCAAGCACAGGCCTGACCTCGGCTCTCCTCCTTGGCAGCACCTGGCATAAACTGTGACTGATGATACTCTGGAGGTTGTGGTTGTGTACTTTTAGCTGAGGACAACCTGGATTGAACCCATATTCTGTCTATCCTGATGTCTCAGCTGCGATTCAGAAACTGCTTCAGGAATCAGTTGCTAAAATAAGCTGTTCAAATTTTCTTTAAAATTTGTCACTTTCCTCCCTTTTTTTCCTCTTTCCGTCTGGAAATGGCTTTTTCCTTTTCATATTCAGGAACAGTATTTTGCATAAATGGCTTACCACACTATTTGCTTCATTACATTTCTTTTCGCAGATCAGCCCCCCCCCCCACCACCACCACCACCACCCCCCCCCCCCCCCCCCCCTCCAGTTTTACACATGGTCAGTCCAGCCTGTTACCTTCATTTCATTAGAAGGCTGATATTGAAAGGGGGTGGTAATGTTGTTCTTTGAAAGTGAACCACATGAGGAAGGATAGTTTGCAACTGAAATGTAAATAGCAGGATGTTGGAACAGATTGGAAACATTTGTGAAGGTTTAACATGCATATGTGTATGTACACATGGGGTGTATGTGTATGTACATGGGGTGTTTCAATGTAACTTCATACAAAAAATCGTGTGCGTTATGTACATTGTTTTGAAGGTTTAAGGAAAAATGTGGAAATTTGTGTATTGTGTTGAAGGTTTTGGAAAAAAATCCCCCGTGATAGTACCTGTTCCATGTTATGTTACCTAATCTCCATGCATATCATCTCTCATGAGGCTAGATTTGAATGGAGCAGCAGTGGAACTGCCTGTTGAATGTGCATGTGCATAAGTGCTGAAAATAGGGAGATGGGCAACTAGAGGTGCATTTCTAATGAGGCCAGTGTTTCCTGCCGTTTTTATTTGTGCTTGTGGAAATGGCTGTTCTGTTTTAACATTGTTATAAGCAGGGAGAATGGGTGTTTTACAACGTAATGTGTGCAACAGTGAAAATGGTAATGTGTATGATTGATTGTTTCAAAGTTCCCACATCTTGTGTGCTGTGATGAGAGATTGTGACACTGATTGCAACCTATCTCTTTTTCCTCTGTGTAACACAACAAAAAGTGTGTGCTTGTGCTTTGCATTAATAAAGACATTTAATAATGTGAAAATGGCCGTGCTTTTCCCCCAGTCTTTTGTGCTTTGATCATTTTGAGCTCTAAATGATACCCACTTTGGTTTACTATTGTTAGGACACTACCTTTTTTTTATTCCCCACTTGGTGGTTTAGGGTGAAGAGAGGGCAATGAGATAGAGGGACAGTGTTGTGTGGTTGCATTGGGGGGGGGGGGGGGGGGGGGGGTGCCATGTGGAAAACAGTTTCATTCTAAGTTTTAATGGAGGTATGGAAACTTTTTTTTTCTTCGAATTTCAGAGGAAGGGAAGAGGTTTGCAAAAACTGTGTTCTTTCTCTGAAGTACATTGTGGAATATATTAGGAAGAGCTGTTGTCCAGTATATGTTTTATATATAAGTAATGGACAGATTGAAGTATATCTGAAACCATTCACCTTTCCAGCAGTTTACAAACTGGTTTAGATTTTGAAAACTCATCTTTTTAAAAAAAAAAAAAAAAAAAAAACAAAAAAAAAACATGGGCCTGAGGAGGGTTGAGACTTTGGGACAATTTAGTTACATGCAAAAACAAAAAAATGGTACAGGGTTTAGTGCTGAAAAAAAAAAATTGCTTATCAGGATTCACTAACCATATAAACTGTAACTGATGTCCTAGAAGCTTTGGTGCTACATGTATTGTAAGTAGGCTCTGCCCATAAGCAGTGGAATTGGTGCATTGGGATTTTTTTCTATCTCATCAGATTGGAAAGGATGTGTAATACATATAATCATACTTTTTTTTTTTTTTTTACTATCATAAAAATATCCGTTTTCCTCATTGTTTGATTTACTATCCATTTCTAATGATCCTTTGAAAATAAAAGTGACACACAGGACTCTGACAAGGGGGTTATCCCCCTTTTTGTGAATTTTGGCGGGCTATTTCACTAATAATTCAATGAAAAGGGGAGGGGGGGGGAAAAAAAAATCGAAAAATCGCAACACATGTAGAATCTAAAACTTTTTTTTTTTTTTTTTTTAATCCATTGAATCAGCATTGTTTTTCAGGAATATCTGATAGTATGTAGTAAGAATTATTTGTTATTTGTATTTTCAATTCAGATCGTACCTTTTCTAAATAGTTTTTTTTTTCTAATATGAAGTACAACTAAACATAGCGCCTTAAAAACCTGAAAAGAATGTGGAAGCATGAATGTAGGTAATTTTTGCTATAGAAGATTGTGCATGATCTTTGTTCTTGGTGGTGTTTTGTATAAGATATTTAACTAGGATTGTGATGAACAAGAGTCATGGAAGCTGGATGGAATGATTTTTCAGACCATCAGCCACATGCAGCAAAATTAAATCATTTTCATTTCAGTAACAGATTTTGTTTGTTTTGTTTTGAATAGTCTGTGTTCTCAGCGAAATAGTACAAATGAAATGTCCCAACTGTCACATAATAAATTCTTACCATATATTGTCATTTTAAGCAGAAATTTGTTTGCGTCCAATCTAGGCTTTGTTGATTATTTACTAGACAGTTATAATATACTCATTCTACATTTAAATAATCTTTTCTTCCATTAATATCTTATTTTCTCTCTTTTAGGCCACTTAGAGGCAAATGCTGTCCATACATCGAAAGAAAAGTACTTGTGTGTCATTATAATGGGAAGTTTGAATTTGTTGGCAACGCACTTCAAAACAATACACAAAGCACGTGTAGGCAATACCAGTGCACTCTGTTTACTTCTGTTCTCTGTTTGGAGAAATAAAATAAATACTCCTTCTCATTGTTTCATTTGTGTGTTTGACAGTCAATCCCAGTGTGATCAAGTACATGTATAGGCGCAGCTGAAAACCAAATCTAAGAGTCCCATTGAATTTTTGTTTGAAGGGTTTTTTATGGAATGTAAAGTTGTTCCTTTTTTTTTTTTTTCATCTTTAATGTGACATTACACATGTTAAAATGTGGATAATTTATCAATTTTAATTATGTCTATATGTAAAAAAAATGAAAACAAAAAGTAAAAAAAAAATATCCTATTATTGCTTGATTTTGAAAAATGCGATCAGGATTGAAATTACCAGTGGTGGTGACAGGAGTTAGAAATTGCTTTTAACTCTTCTTGATGAGTCTTTTAGTGCAGACTGCATTTTTTTTGAAAAATGCTTCACTATAATTTATCACAATGAAAATACCCAATCTCCTATTAAAACATCTATATCACAATTAAAATACCCAATCTCCCATTAAAATATCTGTTGAAATAAAACAACTCGACCATGTGTCCAAATTGACTGGACTACAATTTAGAGGAAAGCTGTTGTATTCAAAACTGACCTGCACTTCCTCATAATTATGTGCATTTTAACTCAAATGTGTTCCAAATGCTGTTGTCATCATCTCCTTCTGACTATGGATGAGGTTTGTTTTATTTGACATATCCATTTAAAATTTCCTCATTTTGAATGTCAGCATGAAATTTCTGCGTCATTCACAAAGGTCTCAGATATGAACTGGGATTACTGTTCCTTTGAAAGAAGAAAGTCCACTTGATTTGATGTATCCATTTGGTTTGATTCACATGACTTGCATAATCTGCCACTACGGAAAAAAAACTCTTTAATTTGCTAAATGTGGCATGTATGTATGTCTGTATGTGTATATATATCTAATGTAGCCAGTTCTTGCCTTAATAAAGTCTTTATTTGACATATCCATCTAAGTTTAGCGCCCGTAAATTTTGACTGACTCGCAAAGGTACCACTTAACATCTTGGGAATTGTTTGGTAACCATTACTGAAAAAACAAAGTAACATTTTCTGCAGCGTTTGCTAAAGCAGGAAGATACTGGTAAGGGGAGTGTGAGAGAGCTGGTCCTCAGAGAAGACAGGAGTACTCACAGGAGAACAGAAAAAAAAAGTTAAACTACAGATATAGATAAATATGCACATTCTTGTCTTACTTTTTTTTTTATTTTAAACTGCAGTTATGTTTTTTTTCCTCAACCTTTTTTTTTTTTTTTTTTTTTACTGCAGTTAGTCGCCCTGCCCCGTTTCATTTTGTAGTTTACTGTTTTTCTTAATTGACAGTATTTCTACCAATAAATAATACTATAAACATAAAACTAAGCACTGAAACATACAGTTCCTGATTTAAATTCACATCCTTTTGAAGGGACACCTCCAGACATAATTTTTTTCAAAACAGTGAGTAATAAATGAATAAAAGTGATTTGTACATGTTTATTTCATTTACAGCAGCAAAAAAACATCAGCACATGCAAGACATATTCTACAAATTAGAACAGAATGATATTCCCCCCCCCCCCCCCCCCCCCCCCCCCCCCCCCCACATCTTCCACCTCACCCCACCCCAAATCAAAGTATATAAATACAGCATTATAAACCAAATTTTAGCATTGAAAAGCATCTCAAGTTCAGCCTACCCGTAAGGTTATATAGTCATGGTTAGAAAAAAAGAAGTTACATGGAAAGACCATTTCTTTGTTCCACCACTGAAACAAGCCAATAAAACCCAGGCAAGTTCCCATCGTTACTTTGCATGAGCATATGTGAGAGAGGAGGTCCATCCAGAGAAGGTCATAACGATAGCTTATTCTGTATGACATGAGAAGCTCAGACAGATGAATGGATACATTCCCAAAGTTCGGCCCATCATTGCACTAGAATATACACAAGGATGACCCTAACTCATGCACTTTTTTTCATTCACAATTTTGTCATCACAACCAAGTGAGAGACCATCTTTTATCCTTTCTCTTCCAAGGCTGACATTCATTATCAGTCGACACTGGACTAAAAAAATCCACACTTCATCTCATTTACTAGCACAAAATTTTAACAGAATGCCAAGACTTTCAGTTTTGCTCTGACTGGATGATCACTTATTTGCTTTCAATTGACTAGCTTTGAAATGGAACAATTTTCGATCAACTGATTTCGAAATGGAATATGTTAGGCTTCTGTTAGTGGCCCAAGTCATCTGTCACCTGAAGAAAATCAAACAATAAGGATGGCTTCATGAGTGTAAAATAGTTGAACTATACCTTTAGCATTACTGAATCTGTTGTTCAATGACACCATAATGACAGGATGGATGAAAAACTGTTACATGGGTATAAGGCTTTTATCACAATCCCTGCTTCATGGCATGCATAAGTCATGTATGACACTCATTCTACAGCCTGGTAAAAAGTGCTACGAGACCACACATTCCACATTTCTGATACTGGTCAAGTCACCCTCAAAAATCAGCACTATCTAACACAAAACGTCTTTTTTGCTTCTGATGCTAAAATGCACTACATGCTCTTTCTGGGTTATGTGTATGACATTCATTCAAAGTTAGTAAGCCTGCAAGTGACAGTAGGTCACTGTTGGTTGATAAAAAAACAATATATATATATATGTATGTATAACTCATCCCACAGGGCATAATGCTGCTTCCTTCCATAAAAATTTACACAACAGATAAATCAGTGGAACACTTGATGTGTCATAACCAACATAGTACTAAAACAATTTGGAAGTAAAGCAGATGAGCTCTCATCCAATGAACAGCATAAGTTGTGCAAGCGAGGAGTGAGGAGAGAACAGTTTAAAAAAAAACAAGGAAATCACAAGCAACATGATTTATAATCAAGCACAATAATTTATCACAGACTAAAATAAGCAGCAAGGTACATAAAACATTCCAATATGCTACTGTGGAGAAAGATAAGGGAAATGTGTGTGGGGGAGGGGGGGGGGGGGGGGGGGGGGGGGGGGCAGGCCTGTTCCCTCCAACCCTCAAATTTTGTTTTTAGTTTCATCTAGAAAAATAAAAAATTAGAAACAGAAGGGATTAATTTCCGCCAAGGACACAGACAAATAAAGTCCTGTACTTTATTTGTCTGTGTCCTTGGCGGTAACTAACCCCCTCTTTTTCTAAATTTTGCTTCATTTTGCACCCTAAGTCACTCCATTTTGAAATCAGGAAAAACAAAGTTTCCCTTTTTGACTTGAACTGGTTAGACTACAATGGAGCTGACAGTTGGTGAGAACAAACAACAAGCAGTTTGGTAAATGTCAGTGCTGGAATTGTCTTTTTCACAGGCCACAAAATTAAACTACATTACAGGCTTACACTCAACATGTTACAGTATATCTTGGTGTCAACCAAGCCAAGAGAGATGAAGGCATCTGCAGTTTTAGTAAGGAACTTTGAGCAATACTTTAAGAGGGGATGAAACTCAAGTGTGTGGCTCCAGTCTTCCCACTGGAGCCAAAAGTACACTAGACAACACTGGCTGGGATCTGACAGGAGCCCAGAATTCCCAAATATATATGCCCTATGATGGAACTCGCTCCCCTTCCTGACCCGCTACTGCATCTTTGTGGCTGGAATATTTTCTTACCCTGACTCATTTCAAGTTCGTTGAAATGAAATGCCTGCATTAGTTTTTTTTTTTTTTATTACCCCATATAAGCAGCTGACAAGAACTGCTACAATCATTCTCCAGATTAACTGGTTTCTCTTGTTCGCATGTAGTGTAGAAGCTACCAAGTGTTTATTTCCAAGTATCTCCTTTCAGAGACCACACGGAAAAAAAAATCCACCCTTTCCTCTTCTCTAAGAGAATCAAGTCTGCTGCCAGCAGAAAAATATAATTCCATTAGTTTCAGAGTGAGGTGTCTGCATGCAGAAATTGAAATAAATTTCAAAAAGAGTTTTAAGTAAATTCCTTTTAGAATCTGTTTCAGTTTCTGCCTGCTGTGACCTCACTTTGAAACTAGCTTTGATTCATACCCTCATTTTCATTCAACGCCCATCTTGTGCCCGAATCTGAGAAGATAAGGGGTTGCTCATTCTCCATTTTCATTGTCCTGAATGTTGTTTATCTTTCCTGAAGAAGACCTACGAGGTCGAAACACATCATGTTTTGTTATGTAATTTGTTTGTCCATGTTAACTGGTGGATTTACTTTAAATTCCTTTTAAGATATAATTTTATTGTTAATTGCTATTCACTTACTTTCATATCTACATAACAATAAACATATGAGTTAATTCTTTGGAACAGATGCTAATCTGACCTGCACCGTAACTGCAAGAAAATCTGATGAGATTATCATGTCTGAAAAGGCAACATTTTACAATGTTATCTCTTCTGTACACTCTTAAACCAAAAGTGTGGATAACATCACTTTCTCATTTTGTTGAGCATTTTTTTTTTCGTCCACAGATACTTTTTAGGGGGGGGGGGGGGGACAAGTAAAAAAGGATTAAAAAACCCTACAAAACATATATATGTTTTTGTAAACAAACACCAACAATCTTGAAATCTTTAAGGTGTCCTCTTCTTTCTCACATCACATCCACACTATGTAGTTCCATAGCAATCCTGTGGATGAAAACAAGATCAACTTGGAAAGAAAAAAAAAAAGAAAGAAAAAAAATAGTTCAAGGCAGGTCATATCATAACTTTATGCACAGAGAAAATGAGTGCTGCTGCCTCCTGAATTGAACTGCTTCCTGAAGACCCTACTACTTGCAGTGATAAACCAAAGAGAAAGGAATGCATGTTCATTTGGGGCTGGTTGATGCATGCAAAAATCACACATCTGAAGTCCAGAACAACTGGTATTTTTGATCCCCCCTGTCCATGTTCTCACTACACGACAGCTGCAGGATGGGGATACCCAAAAACAAATTACGTCTTGAGCAATGACATGGCAACTGCTGGGGAACAGCCATCTTCACCTCTTCATCAGCAACAGCCTTATGTTAACAGGCACATGACACAGTCCTACTGCTGGAAAGTCGTGCTGGTGAAAATTTCCCACAACTGTTCACCAAGTTGTAGCAACTGCACGCCATGATACTCACACAGTCCCGGCCATACAACACACAAAAACTATTTGTTGAAGGGGAATGAGTTGGTGCTAATGCCTTGATAGATGGAACTCATGTAAAGAAAAAAAAAAAAAAAAAAAACAGCAACATACTCTCAGAACTAGTCCTCATCATACACCAATCAGGTTTCTTCATCTCTCCACTTTATTAGAACTTTAAAAAATACCAGAGATTTTGTCACCTGGATATTTGGGTCCCACCTCTAAAATGCATCCGACACACAGAACTGGCAATCAAGAGTTCTCTGGAGCAACTGTGAAGAAGTGCTGTACAACATGTCAATGCAGAGGGAACAAAACACACGGTACAGCATCATGACAACCTTCATTCCCCAAGGATAGCTCAGCTGACAAATTGGTGAAATACAGATCAGATTGTCAGGTATTCCACGCAGTATTCAGACCACGAATATTTACTGGCCTCTGCTTGTCAAAGTAGAACACAAACGATTTTAAGATCTTTTTCAAAGTCGACCATTGCTATGTGATGCACTGACAAGTCGAGGTGGTTGCCTTCAGTCATGGAAAGCTCCAAGCTTATCAGTCCGTTACCTTGAATGAAGATAAATCATCTGAACGAGCACAGCTGCTTTTGTGGCATGAAACTGAACATAATGAAACGAAGCAAAAGAAGTCATTCTCTCATTCTTAAAAATTAACTCAAAAACACTTCATTATTTTAAGAAGACATATACTAGGTCACCTCAAAGTGTTAAATGGACAATGCAAGTAACAACCCCATGTTCAAACAGAAGCATATTATTCACTGCATAATTGTTTTGAATTACCAGTGCTTCATATGTTCATATGCCCACTTAGACAAATCAGACTTTTTGTACAGAGTTACAAGTTAACCCTTCTCAAACAATGCCACTTCGTACTTTAAAAACAGTACAACCAAAATATCAGCATGAAGGCAACAAAGGTGTCTATTATAAGCATATGGTTAAATTCTTCAGCAATACATTTGACATCAGCATTGTGTCTCACATCAACTCAGCATTTAACGCACAAAAATGGAATGTTGTTCAAAACAAGTCATGACTTTTCTCAGTGACTAATCATTACAACTTTGTGGTCATTCTGCACACTTGTGATCTTTGAAAATTAAAAAAACACGAAATATTTTGTTCCACAGACAAAAAGAAAACAAACAAACAAAAAAAACTGAGAATCAGTCCATTTTCACTTAAAAAGATGGCCCACAAAGCTGACGCAGCAGAGATGAGGAAGCTGGTGACCATGTAGACTGGGACACCACAGAGCATGTCTCCCCTTGCCATACTTCAGCAGCTTCAAGCCTCGCACAGAGTCGCCCACTCCTCGTGTTCAGCTTTTACAAAAAAACCTACTCCACTCATCGAAATACATTCTGAAAGTCATCATTGTCACTCTTTGCTGGCTTGCCATTGGTTGTTTGCCTTCATCTTCCGCCCCCAGAATATACTTAAAAATTGCAGATCAGTTTTTGTTTTCAAGCATTTCATGCACAGGAGGAGGAAAAAAAGTTCATGTCTTATCACATGAGTGATGGTAGATGAGGGCATTTCTACAAGGAAATGTTAGCAAAGATATTTTGGAAAGTTAGTGGTGACTTAAAAAGTAGGGAGAGGGTGGTGGAGGCAAGTTTCCACATTGAAATGTTATTACACATTTGTAACAGTGATTAACGATTTAAGGCAGTGAAAACACTGCAAAAAAAACAGGACGAGAAAAAGATTAGAGAGAGACATGTCCATGTAAAACCTTGGAGGAAAGTTATCTTTCTCTCGGACTACTTTCAAGTACCACTGCAGCAAGTATGTTTTCAACCCTTTATGTCTTGACTTCAACACTGATTTCTCCTCGAAATTCTCAGTTTAATCGGGCAAACAATGGGTTGGGTGGTTACTGTCTCAGAATGATGGGGGAAAAAAAACTTCGGAAAGCCACCTGTTAGCAGAAAGCTCACAGCCCAGCTTTCAGCAACCTGCTCCTAGATAATCACTCTCCCTAACCCCACCCCACCCCTTTTTTTCTTCTACACCTTGTCAGCGTATTGGTGTCTAGCTCAAGTGTTTTTCCACAGTTTGAAGGACGCGGGAATCTTACCTAACTAATTCCCACTCCAACCCCTAGCTTTCCCCCCCCCCCCCCCCAATAATGTATATGTGATGTCCAAAATTCTTGCAATGTTTGTGTGACTTTTTCAGTAGAGTCTGAATACAGATTAAACATCACTGAGCAATTTAAAACAATTCTAAACCTTTTTAATGATAATAACAAAATGCTAAATGTCTCACTATTCAGTATATATTGAACGAACAGGTCTCCAACTTAAACAGATCTGGTGACCCTGAAAATGGCCATAGTTCAGAATGATTATCAGAAAGAAAGAACTGTTCTGCTAATATCATCTCCATCACTGAGAAACATGGGCATTGTGTCAGCAATCAACAACAAAGCCAAAGAACTGAATTTCTATAAACAACCTGAAAATCACCTTCGCTGAGCTAAAACCGGCCAGGCTTGAAATCTCAAGGTAGGCTACAACACATGTAGGGGTGAGCTAAAGCAGCATACCTGAAGCATGTTTGTGAGATTCAGACATCAACAAACCGACACACGTCCCTTTTGACTGCAGACTGGCACAACACAACGATGGAAGAAAGGGAACTGTACTTTCAACTGCAGACTGGAACAACACAACAATGGAAGAAAGGGAACTGTACTTTTCAACTGCAGACTGGAACAACACAATGGTGGAAGAAAGGGGAACTGTAGTTTTCAACTGCAGACTGGAACAACACAACGGTGGAAGAAAGGGAACTGTACTTTTCAACTGCAGACTGGAACAACACAACAATGGAAGAAAGGGAACTGTACTTTTCAACTGCAGACTGGAACAACACAATGGTGGAAGAAAGGGAACTGTAGTTTTCAACTGCAGACTGGAACAACACAACGGTGGAAGAAAGCGAACTGTAGTTTTCAACTGCAGACTGGAGCAATAAATGAAGGAAGAATGGGAACTGTAGTTTTCAACTGCAGACTGGAACAACACAACGGTGGAAGAAAGGGAACTGTAGTTTTCAACTGCAGACTGGAACAACACAACGGTGGAAGAAAGGGAACTGTACTTTTCAACTGCAGACTGGAACAACACAATGGTGGAAGAAAGGGAACTGTACTTTTCAACTGCAGACTGGAGCAATAAAATGGGAAGAAAGGGAACTGTAGTTTTCAACTGCAGACTGGAAACAAGATGGAACTGGGAACTGTACTTTTCAACTGCAGACTGGAACAACACAATGGCGGAAGAAAGGGAACTGTAGTTTTCAACTGCAGACTGGAACAACACAACAATGGAAGAAAGGGAACTGTAGTTTTCAACTGCAGACTGGAACAACACATGGTGGAAGAAAGGGAACTGTAGTTTTCAACTGCAGACTGGAACAGACTGTAGTGGAACAAACAACGGTGGAAGAAAGGAACTGTAGTTTTCAACTGCAGACTGGAACAACAAAACGGTGGAAGAAAGGGAACTGTAGTTTTCAACTGCAGACTGGAACAACACAATGGTGGAAGAAAGGGAACTGTAGTTTTCAACTGCAGACTGGAACAACACAACGGTGGAAGAAAGGGAACTGTAGTTTTCAACTGCAGACTGGAACAACACAACAATGGCGGAAGAAAGGAACTGTAGTTTTCAACTGCAGACTGGAACAACACAACAATGGAAGAAAGGGAACTGTACTTTTCAACTGCAGACTGGAACAACACAATGGTGGAAGAAAGGGAACTGTTTTTCAACTGCAGACTGGAACAACATGACGGTGGAAGAAAGGGAAACTGCAGTTTTCAACTGCAGACTGGAACAACACAACGGTGGAAGAAAGCGAACTGTAGTTTTCAACTGCAGACTGGAAACAACACAACGATGGAAGAAAGGGAACTGTACTTTTCAATTGCAGACTGGAGCAATAAAATGAAGGAAGAAAGGGAACTGTAGTTTTCAAACAACAAAAAACTATTTTTTCTCATATTCTGATCAAGATAACCTGGAAAGCACTCAAACTCTGCACTGTCACGTTCAACGTCTATTTCAACTTGGTTCAAAAGCATGAAGTGTGCAGAGTGCACATTAACACAACACACAGAATACAGCATGTTTGTGTTTAATGCCTTTCCATAGGGCTGCATTTACAGGTTCAAATCTGTCAGTCCACTGTACACTATGTTTTAACTTATTCAACTGATAATGTCTAGCAAAACTTGATTGTCATATGCACTTTCAACATGAAATCAATTCGATCACTTTCAAATACAGTGAAGAAGTATTTGCGCAACATGCTTGATGTGGAATCAGATGACTGAACCCAAAAAAAAGATGCACAACAACTGAAAAACTGATTTCAGTTAGAAATCGATGAAACCATACTTTAAAAATGAAAATAAAGAAATAAATTCTGACTGTCCCCGAAAATGTTGGCAAGTAAGGCCACTCCAAACATGCAAGAGACAAAAGTCACTATTTATAGCTTGTGCCATTCCACTTGAGTTGAACCATAGCACACAGTTTGATGGGGCCTCGTTTTGAGGCTGATTTTCTTTTTTATTACAAATATATGTATTTTCCTAGCTTTTGACTCATGTTAATAAACAACATGATCTGACTTGAACTGAACTACAGTTTTACAACGCTACTTTCCGGTGTAGTCTTAGAAGTTGTTGTCAATTTTGGACTTGTCAAATGAACCTCCAGCACAAGCTTATGTGCAGCCTCAGCCAGAAATGCTGTTTTACATGCACCTAACAATGAACGCTTTGATACTGGAGGCACTCACCTCAGCTTAATTAAATCAGCCTTAGTGTTGGCACAACTGAACCAGCACCAACCTTATTACATCAGACGGGAGTGTCCCTGAGAAGGCCGGAACACTGACCTACCAGGGCAGTATCATCCATGAGCGGGGCACCAAAGACATGGATGTAACAGCAAGAATCAGCAAGGCAAGAGTGGCATCACTGCAGCTCAGAAAACATCTGGAGCTCAAAACAAGTAACTTTGAACCACAAAGGTATGATAGCTCAGTTCCAACATGAAGTCAGTCTTATTATTTGGATCGCAGACATGGAGAACCACAAAAAACCATCAGAGAGAGTAGACACATTCATGAACAGCTGCTTCAGAAAAATCTTCCAGACCTGCTGGACATGCCATCAGCAACAGTGACCTCTGACACTGAACATTCCAGCTACCAGCCAATGAAAAGATCGAACGAAGAAGATACAGATGGGCTGGACACTCCCCAGAACCCTATTTCAAAAATCATCTGACAAGTCATGAAGTAGAACCCTCAAGACCAGCAGAAGCAAGACCTACCAAAAGACATGTGATGAGACCTCAGGCGGATACTGAACAGGTGGATACAACTGGGGACAACTGTGGAGAGAGGCCAGGACACGGGGTCTGACCAGCTAGTGCTGATGGGCTATGCTCCAGAAAGGGCAACAAGCGATGATAAGAATGAGGGTGATGTTGAAGAGGATCAGAGGCTGCTCATTTACGGATGAAACTGATTTTACCGAAAAACAGAATATAAAAGAGATGTGCCCTTTATTCCTGAGCATCCTGAGGGTGGGAAATTACAGCACTACAGTGCACTGCTGCCAAGACCAAGTGAAAACTGGAGCTGGGTTCAAGCTCACACATTTGCAAGCCGTAAGCGCAGAACACTCTGTGATCAAAACACCACCACTGAATGAGAGACAGACAAATGTACGAGTGCTTAGAGCACAGCCCGTCATTATGACACCCCCCACCCCCTCCCCATCAATACCCACGACTGCAAAGTGACATGCATTACAAGCAAGGGCCTAGATTACACCATTCTGTTCCTGCTTCCTTCATTCCTGGTGCAGCAGGCTGTCACGGATCTGTTGATTCAGCCTTCACAGGAAAATTCCTAAGTGCTCATGTCCACTGTAGAATGAACAATCATTCAGCTGATACTAATGGCGACAATCTTGATGAACATGTACTTTTCATCTTAGGGGAGGGAGAACGGGGGAGGGAGTGGGGAGAAAGAGAAAGGTAAGGTTGTAAGCTGGTCAGAAGTAACATGAAGGGTGAACATACTTGGGATCAGCTTTCCTCAACTCTCTCACCTCAAGGTCTGACAAGCACCGTGGGTTAATGCACTGGTCAGGTCCCCTTTGAGAAAGTACCTTGAGGTTTTATTTTTTTTTATTCATCCCCCACCGTAACCCAACACCATCCACCCCTGTATCTCACTTTCTCTTCACCCTGCTGTCACCACAGTCCTATTGAAGAAATCTGCCTGCAGTGACCTTAATGGAAGGCAATAAAACTGAGAAACTTTCTTCTTTTCTAATTCAATATCTGCACAGAGAAAGCTGCAATGGGTAGACAGGGGGAAAAAAAAGGAAGATAAAGCAGGGTGGATGCATCAGTAAACCAGGACAGCATACCAAGGCAAGGCAGCAACGAGTTCAGTGGATTCACCAGCACCCTCAAATGCTCCATCAACACCCCACCAGTACCCTAAAAAGCTTCACTGCACAGACTCCAAATCCCACGCATGTCCTCAACGGAAAGTCATCAAAACCAAATCTTTAAAAAACAAAAAAAAAAAAAAAAAAAAAAAAAAAAGAATCATGACGCAAGTAAGAGAATAAGAATCAGACAAACATTCTCCTCACCAGTCCTCGTCTGCTTTGTGTTCCCATGACATTCTCACAGCGTTCATTATTATTATGCAAATGAACTGGTGCCCTATGTCTTCCAATGGTGTTCACGCAGAATATTCATTATTATGCGAATAAGCCAGCGCCCAATGTCTTTTTACGACATTCTCTTGGAATATTCATAATTACAGCACAATGTTGGTGCCAATATGAGGTCAAACGAATAATGTTGAGGTGCGAAGTCATGCTGACTATGTTGACATAAAAATAAAAGTCCACCAAGTGTAAAATTAGCATGTTACAGCCGCATTCCATAAAATAAATTCATTTTTACTGTTCATGCTTTCACTTTCTCTGCACTGCATTCAAAGTATTCATCTGCCTTGCAACACACCCTAAAACAAACACACAAAAGAAGGCAAAACAAAAAGGTAAAGAAATACTCCATTCATGAAAGAAAAGATTTGTTGTTTTTGCTATGAGAACTAAAATTAGACTGGGGATGTTCATCAACATCTGCAACGAGATCATTTTAACTGACAGCAAGTTTCAATGTAAAAGAATTTCCCTTCCCTCATCTTGACACCACACACACACATACATACACACTCACAAAACGTTTGTTCACAAAGACTTATGTAACACACACACACACATCTCAACAAATACCACCTGTGCAAAACTGGTATCCCATTTCATTACAATAAACTGTGTGAAAGAAGAATTAATTGCTTCACCTCTGTAACAAACTGTGTGAAAGAAGAATTAACTGCTTCCCCATTAGAAAAAAGAAACACACCGAAGGTGCTGGGGAGGACCCAGAGAAGCACTGTCTCCACCTGCCTTTAGAGCAGTCCTGTACCACCCTTGGAGGCCTGCACTGTGTTGATGATGGGTACTGCTTCCCATCTGTAACAAACTCTGTGGAAGAAGAATTTGCCACATACTCTCTAGAACAGTGTTAAAAAAGAATACATCACTCTGTCTCTATTTAAAAAAAAAAAAAAAAAAAACTGAGTGAAAGAAGAAATTGATTCTTGATCTCTACAACAAACTGTATGAAAGAAGAATTTGCTATTTATCTGTCTGTGTGACCAGTCTGACACTTCCCAGCTAGAAATGATCTGTATGAAAGAATAATTTACCACTTCATCTCTACAACAGACTGTGAAAGAAAGATTTGCCTCTTTCCTTCCACAATTTTCTGTGTGAAAGAATTTACTGCTTAACTTTTACAACTAAATGTGTCAAGGAAGAATTTGTCATTTTCCCCTCTACAACAAACTGAATGAAAACACACTTAAACTTGTTTTCCAAAGAGCCACCAAAAAAACAAAACAAAAAAAGAGAGAAAGGAAGCTGACTAAAAACACACATTTCATTTTTTTCATACACACTGAGCACTGATAGTGCAATGAGCGCCCTCTGCCCACACACGAAAAGAGTTTCTATAAACATCATGGAATGACATCCAGAATCAACTCTACCACGTCCCAAAGTCAGCAGTTTGAAGAATGTCTGATCCATCTGATACCACATGATCATCACACATTAAACTGACCAAGCCTGTTAGTAAAAAAATAACGACAAAACATCATCTCCTGGTCAAAAGTCTTCCACTCAGTTTACCATGTTTAACAAAGAAGTTATATCAAATTTTTTTTTTAAAAAAGGAAAAATATGCTTGTTCACTAAAATGCAACACCAAATCTGATGCAGATCATGCAAAAGGGTGAAGCTTCACAGCAAGTTCACGGATGAAAAAAAAAAAAATAAAAAATAAAACAACCAACCAAATATTGATCGAAGTATTGCTTTCATTACGGATGTCCAAGAAGTAACACCATAAAAGCCTCCAAAGCCCTTCACAAATCAGGACTCACCATAATCCATCCCCCAGTTTCAGCACACATTTGACCGGAAAGACGAGAATGGAATTCTTCAAATGAAGTGTGGTCACTGAGCTCTTCCAGCAAGAAGTGCTGAGTCACACCACGTGGCAAGATGGAATCTGATTGGCTGAATTTTAGTTCCGTCTTTCTAGTTAACGCTATCCCCTCCCCTTCTCCTGGCTCCTTCTCCTTATGACTTTTATACCACACTAGTATTTTGTTCTCTTCCTCCTTTATCAAATGACTGACTGACTGAAACTAATTTGTTGTCAGATTAACTCATGGTTGTACTGACAATATAAAAAATGAAGTATATACAGTGCTCACACACTTTATCAAACAGGAAATGGTGGAAGAGAAAGATGCTAGTATTCAGACACTTTTAGTTCCACAACCTGCTGACGTAAACCTACGCTAAATGTCTGTGCACAAAGGCCCATCATCACCATGACCTTCCCCCACAGGGCTTCAGAGTAACCTCAAACCACAGCAGGCTGAGAGCAGACCATGGATTACTGTGAATGAGGTAGGTCTTGCAAGCAGACAGCACAGCTCAGGATCATCCTGAATCACCTGTAAAATGTTTCCTTACATCTAAATCTGTAGCAGATTTACACTGTTTATATCAGAATGGAGCTAAGTGTATAAGAGAGGGCAATCACAGAGCAATGCATCTGTACCTGGTGTAGCAATCACATGCATTCTCATCATGAATGCCCATGCACGCATGTACTCTCTCTCTCTCTCTCTCTCACACACACACACACACACACACATTTGATGCTCATGTGCAACCATAAAATAATACATTACACTCCTAAGATCATCTGCATCCCGCTCATCCTCTACATCAAGCAGAGGTGGAAAAAAAAATTGAACAAAAGAGATAAAAAAAAAGATATTCACAGAATGGAAGCCTGAGTCAACGCAAAGACAGACATAAGACAGGGGTTGGGGGAGGGTGAGACGAGAGGAAGAGGAAGAGAAAACCAAGGTCAAGGAGGGAGAAGATTGGGGGGATAGTTGTTGTTGGACCTCAACTGGCTCAGAAACTGCTCCCTCTTCTCCTCCCCCACCTTTTCCCCCTCTTCCTTCCCCTTGGCTGATGCTGTGCAAGTCCTCCGTTTTCATTGTATGACAGTGTATCACTTGCGACTGGCCCAGAAAAAATGGCTGCTGCTGGGACGCTTTCAAGTTGGCGGCGTTGGTGGTGGATGTTCGGTCTGCCTGGTCCTTCGGCTTGGGCATGTCTGGGGAGGTAGAGGTGGGCGGACCGTGCTGTGGGGTGGTGGTGGGGGTGGTGCCGGAGCTATCACAGTCAGGTCTGGTCCTCAGGCGCTCCAGGATGTGGTCCCGAAGGTGCGTGAAAAAATCCACTCCTTCAAAACCTGGGACAGGGCAATGGTAATTGTAATGGTAATGTCGTTTATAGCCCAGCCGACCACAAAGGGCCATATCAGGGCTGTCACCGTGTTGAAATTAACTCACAAGTCATTAAAAACAAAAACAAAAACAAAACAAAAAAAAACTAATTAACACAAATCTTC
Source organism: Conus betulinus (assembly GCA_016801955.1). Lineage (NCBI taxonomy): Eukaryota > Metazoa > Mollusca > Gastropoda > Neogastropoda > Conidae > Conus > Conus betulinus. Next base: position 233,235 of record JADBJO010000329.1, on the reverse strand, counting down.
AAAACCCATCTTCCAAAAACACGCTGGAAATTAAAAAAAAAAACTTTCGTCCATAAAATCCTGTATCAGATGAAAAATCAATCTCCCTAAAAAAATTCAAATATCACATCAGGTGAGACATCTCTGAACAAGGTTTTCATGGAGTCTGCTGTAAAGTGTTTATTTCTCATATCATGCAAGTCCATACACTCTAAAAGGATATGTTACACTGTGATTGGTACATGACATGGAATACAACATGGAGCTTCTTCACCTTTTAAAAGATAAGAATACGTGTAAAATGAGAGTGGCCTGTACAAAAACCACACAAAACTGTTTCTTCTTTATATGGCCGCCTCGGGGAACATGGTAAAAACTCTTTCAGGTTTGGACAAATTTCAGTTTATCTGTCTGCGAGTCCCATTCCTCTAGCAGAGGTCTCATAGTCAGTCCTGAATTTGAACTGCCATTCATTCATTTCACACTGTGGATATCATCATTATTGTCTTATTCGGATGGGTGTCGGGAAGGAATGGTGGATCTCAGGATTTCTAGGGAAAGCTTGAGCACCTTTTGCCGTCAAGCTCTCTCCCCAGTTTCCTCTGAACAAGACATATCAGTTTTGATTGTGTATTAATCGGGTGTCACTTCGCACCTTGGTTTTCTGTGTAAACTTGGTATCCAAGCTTGTTTTCAGAAGAAATGTGTCCATGAATTTCAGTCTACAGATTCCCAAACAACCAAGACACCTGGTTTCCTTGAAGCCTGCTGAAAAATCAGACCATGTGGTCTTCAGATGCTGTGGAAAAATATCTAGGCACCATTATTTTCCTTATAACAAATGGGGGGAAAAAAAAATCTCACATGCTGCTCTGTCTTGACTTGCAACCAAATATCAGTCGAGGAAGAGCTGAATTAGAAATGAACACATCACGCAGCACTCTAGCCAGTATATCATCTTTTTTCTTGCTGTCTCGTCTTCTTGCCACTTCAGTGACATAACCTCCACGCTGCTCATTCTGGCTCCCTGTCCACGGTGACAGCATGGCTTGTCCCATTGCGCCCCCAGCACCAACAGTCTACAGGGAGGGTCAACATCAAGTGATGACAGCGTGGCTTGTCCCATTGCGCCCCCAGCATCGACAGTCTACAGGCAGGGTCAACGTCAAGTCATGACAGCGTGGTTTGTCCCACTGCGCCCCCAGCACCGACAGTCTACAGGAAGGGTCAACGTCAAGTCACGACAGCGTGGCTTGTCCCACTGCGCCCCCAGCACCAACAGCCTACAGGGAGGGTCAACGTCACGTCACGACAGCGTGGCTTGTCCCACTGCGCCCCCAGCACCAACAGCCTACAGGGAGGGTCAACGTCAAGTCATGAGAAGGCAACCCGCCAGAGGAGACACTGCACTGCTGCCGAAATCACCTTCATGGCGTTCAGTGGTGGCTGTTCTGATCACACCTATGCAGGACACCAGCTCTAAACCCCTTCCTGACAACAACTGCTTTGTCATGGAGCCGGCCTGAAAGAGCATCCCCTCCTGGAAGTGTGCCAACATGTCGTCCAGTGACAAGCCACATGAATTTGCCAATACCAACGACCTGAACACAAACTCACAAAGGGCAGAAACCTAATCTATCAATCAATCAGTTTTCCACTGAGCCAATCAGATCAATAAACCAGCTAGAAGGGCCCTCAGGAGAGCACTGACCACCGCAAAGACTAACCAGATTCTGGATCCACAAAAAAAAATGCAATGGTTTCATCATTGGGTCTCATTCCACTTTCGCACAAAGTTCTTTAAAACTGAATCTGTAGTTTATGCTTCATTCCGCTGACAGACAGATAAACAAACCAATACACCCTAGTGGAAACATAACCTCCTTGGTGGAGGTGATCATGGTGAATCAATCAAGTAATTCACACACACACACACACGTACAAAACACACACACACATACACACACACACAAAACACACACACACACCACACACACACACACACACACACACACACAACACACACACACACACACACACACACACACACACACACACACACACACAAACACACACACACAACAAACACACACACACACAAAACACGCGCGCACACACACACACACACACACACACACACACGCGCACGCATACACACAAAACATACACACAAAAACACACACACACACACACACACACACACACACACACACAAAACACGCGCACACACACACACACACACACACACACACACACGTGCACGCACACACACAAAACACACACACACACACACAGAGCAAGATCACATTCCCACGAGCCAGCCTCTCCACCGTTCCTCACCCTCACCGGCAGCGGGTGACTGACCTGGAAAAGAGTTGATGTCAATGATGGCGTACTGCTGAGTCTGACAGTCGATGATGACATCAATGCCGATGAGACTCATGGCCATGGTACGACTGATGGCCGCCCCCAGCTGTTCCAGCAGCGACCAATCGGGTTTGATCAGGGGCTCCTCGATACTTCTAGCATCAATCTGTAGGACATTTTCCAGGGGTTAGAATGTTTTCAGTTTGCATTTTCCAAAAGTGTTTCGCAGCAGGAATTATTTGCTTTCAGACAGTTTTCAAGAATTTTTTTTTGCTGCTGCATGATCTACTGTTCCTTATCAGTGGTACTGTTCTGTGGCTCCTCATCTCCGATATTCAGCCATGCCCAGTCTTCTTCTTTTGCAGTCCAGTTCCAATAACCTGAGAGGCGTGGACTTCTGCTGTGTTGTACACGGGAAACATTACTGTCCCCATCTTTACTGATAATAAAACTGGCCATAAAATAAATCATTTCATATATTAAGTGTGCCTTTATGTATCGATGGCATTCTGCCTTGCTTTTTAAATTGTTTCTTTCTTGTGTAAGTGTGTGTGTGTGTGTGTGTGTGTGTGCATGTGTGTGTGTGTGTGTGTGTGTGTGTGTGTGTGCGCGCACGCACGTGGATGTGCAATAAATTGTCAAACTATTTGATTAATCAAACTTTTACCCACCCCCATACCCTCCCCCCAAAAAGGAGAAACAAACAAAAAACCCGCTGACAACCAAAGTGCAGTGTCGCTGACAGTACATTTCCCCCCCTTTTCTTCCTATTGTTTTCTTGTAAAAATGAGTTACAGGCCTTCATAAGACTTCATTTCAGATTCTAATTACACAAAAAAGTTTAAACATTATTAACTTACGTGCAACCCACACACATGCACACTGGAAGCAAACACAGACACAGACATACACACACACACACACACACACACACACATTCTCATCCATGCACACAAAAGCATACACACACACACACACACACACACACACACACACACACACACACACACACACACACACACGCGCTCACAAAATGCCAACAATGCAAACAATTATTACTTCATTCAAAGGGTGAGAAGAACCAGGTTTGGACACTTCTTGTGTGTCAAAGAATATGGTGGCCTGGTCTGCAACAGACATTTCCATAACATTAGACAGCTTGAAGTGCCTCCAACGATCTATCAAAAAACAATCCTATGTTATCATGAGGTTCCATTTTGATCCACAACTACATGCCAGGGTGATAATCAACACTACTTTTCATTAGAAATCCTGGTGTACACCCACACCTGACAGGTAAACACCTTGCAGTGTTTGTCAGAAAATGTGAACAACCCTCTCTGAGATGCCTCCATCAGGTGAATGAACTTCGACCCTGCGGTTCCAGTCTTCTCGCTGACCCTGTAGCGCACTCAACTCTCCAGGTTGGAGCTGGCCAGGGATGAAAAATCCATAAATAAATGCCTCTGAGAGGACTCGAACCTATGACCTGTCAAACTGCATGTCTATGGCGCTAATCACAGCACCATGGCGACTGGTGTCATTTGATTTTTCAACTGACGCCTCCCCCCCCCCCCTTCCTCCACCCCTTTCCCACACACATCTTGCCCTGGCTCTTCCCCTCCTGCTAGACCTTGACCTTCAAGGAAGTATTCATTTCCAAACAGTAATCGCAGCAAAGTGTGTGAGCATTATCATGATCATCAAGTGACAAAGTGTGCCAGCATTATCATGATCACCAAGTGACAGTGAAATCTCTCTCCATAAAAACGAAACATGAAATTCGATAAAGTATATCTGGTGAAACAGAATTTAACAATACAAAATCAGCCATCCCATCGTTTCAACAAAAAAACCATCAGATATTCTGCTTTTAAAAATAAACAATCTAAATTAGAGGGATTAAAATATGTTTCAAAAGTATATACATGCTTTGGAAAGAAACAATCAAGTCTTCTGACAGTGAATGAGGACTGACCTTGAAAGGTGACAAACTGGGTGCCATGACAGAAAAGAGAATAGAAGGCATGCCATAATCAGTATAGGCGGAGTAGATTTTTCAAGGTAAAAAGATCAGAGATTATTCCTGTGTGTTAGAGAAATGAAGATAAGCAAATGGTTACAATGCTGCATAAACCTGTCAATGACTTAATGATTACAAAAGACATCGCGTTGGAAATGCATAGCATTTATCACCAGTTGTACGCAAAAAGAAAAAAAAAAATATATATATATATATAAGAGGCAGAAGAATGCAACAGGATAGAAGAAGTCAATGATGTTCCAGAGGTTACGAAAGAAGTTTCACAAACCATGGTTGGTTACACAACATTCAAGAAGCAATCAAAACATGACATGAGTGATTGTCAAAGTTCCAGAACTAATGCATTTACCTTCAGATTCTTTAAATATTTCTGAAAACAAATATTTTCAGTTTTATTTTTGTTATGCATTTGCTTTTACGGTCATACGAAATTAAAACATACAGGAAATTTTTTTCGTGCATGAAATTTTACAATTTCGCTAATGACATACCATTCTGAAGAGCTGATCATATATCTTGAATTTTTTCCTTCTTCTTAAGTGGTAGGGTTTCAGGCTTGAATGCAAATAGTAAAAAGGCATCAAAATCCTAACATGAATGTGTACAAAACAAATAAAAAAATGCCACATCCCAAAATGGTAGATGTATCCCACTTGCTTCTTTTAACCCTAGCCATGTTTAAGGTATTGAGAATATAGCCTTTTATGGATCTTACCAACCGTGCACAGATAAAAATATACAACAGAATTAAGAAGAATAAAACTGTAAAAAAAAATTTAAAAAAAAAAAGGTTAAATATGCTCATACAGAGTAAGCTCTTAAATATTCTAACTCATCTATGAAAAATAGTCATTCTGAAATACCTAATGCTATCAAAATCATGTACTTGTTGACACTTTTGCCAAATCTATCCAACACACACACACTCACACACACACACACACGATAGTCCAGTTACCATAAAAAGCTCTAAATGAAAATCATCACCTACTTAACACTAACATAAATGAGTGAATAACTTTTTCTCTGAGAGTGCAACAATTTGTGAAATATCAATTCACAAACTGCTATCCTTAAGGCAGATAAAAAACTAGGTGGCTGGCATTCCATTTGGTTCTTTATTGCAATCGGATCTTTTTTTCAAATGACATTAAAATCATTTGAAAACTGTTTCAGTGCAACAAAGGTATATTTTTCCCTGAAATGCCAAAATAGCAAACAACAGTGCAGAATGGATGTCTAGTGCCTATTCAGGTGTCTAAAAGTCTCTCTACCTAAAGTCACCAGATAAAACTATAACAACAAAACCAGCATGTTGTGGACTTTCAATAATACAGGGAGGAGAACAGGCTACAAATACAGAAAAACTGTGGAGGGCAGTAAAAAAAAAAAAGTCAAAAATTTCAAAAAAAAGCAAAACCAGAGAATGACAGAAAAAAAGGACATCATTAGCTCAAAATTTCTAGAACTCAGGATGTGCTTTACATTGAAAGACTCCTCTAGTATCCCACTGGGTGGGGAAAAAAAAGTATATAGCCTCTTCTGCAACAGAAACAGGTAACTGGGTCAAAAAGCAGAAAGACACCAGACCACAGTCAGAGAAAAACAACAATATTCAAAGAAGAAGAGAATACAGTTTAGACTGAGAGATCTCCTCAACCCCAGGGGGAGATAACAACAACTAAAAAGAATGAATATAAACTTGACGCATGAGTGGATGACAAGAATGAGGATAACAAATCATAAATTAAAAAAAAAATCATAATGCTGCTGCATCCAAAATCTTAAAATAACGAAGTTGAAATTGTGTTGTTTCTGAAGTGGATCTGAACTAAGCCTTTTCGTTTTTTTTAAAGCCCATCTCAGCTACAAATATACGCAAAGGTTGTTATCATACCCTGGCTAAAAGACTCCAGAGATCATCTGAACAGCCGAAGCACTTGAACACTATGGTACAAATGCATCAGCTAGGGATGAGAACATTACTTGTGTGACCGTTTTTTTTAATTACCCTGCCATGTGGGCAGCCACATTCCAACATCGAGGGATTCTGGAGACTGACAATGTTATGCTGGGAGCTTGTCACGACTGAGGACAATCCCCACATAACTATGCAGAGCATAACAACATTTTGATGTAGCCTTGGTGTTCTAGCCTATGTCAATTGGTCTGAAACAGCCTTAAGCCAAGGTGACACAAGCAAATGAAACATTTTGTAATAAAACAAATCCACAAACCACACCTTTGTTTGTCAACAGCAAAATCATTTTAGCAATATTCCATTAAATAAGAATGAACGGGTGAGTAGAAATGTAACATAATTTTCAGCCTAGAAGGAGTTCTGGAGTACCAGCCATATCCCTGGACTTTTTGTTGTTGTTGCTGTTGAAAAGTCTGCATCATTCATAGATGTGTGTGTGTGTGAAGTGCCTCTGTATGTATGGTGCATAATTTTTCACTACTTCTGTGAACATATTCAACACCCATCTTGTGCTGAAGTGAATGAAGATAAGCGATTGCTCATTTATTTTCGTTGTCCTGAGAGTTTTGTAACTTACCTGAAGAAGACCTAAGAGGTCAAAACGCCTCATGTTTTGTCTTGTAATTCATTTGTCTATGTTTTCTTGGTGGTTCACTATTAATTACATTGTGACTGTGTACAAGTCTCAGCTGGTCACCAAACTTTATTTTGCATTTAAGTGTTTTATAACACAAAGTGTCCTGATCAGAATTTGAAATTTAAAAAATCCACCTCACAGCTGAAAATCATATTGTATAATTGTGCAATAAAAGCTGTAATTAGGTGTCAAATGTTCAATACAGCATTAATAAAATCTACAAGCAAATCTTTTTTTAGTTATGTAGCAACAGTTAAACAATTACACATTCTTGTCAGTAAATTAAATAAGCACCTTTGTAATAACAATAACAAGAAATTACTCCACAAAGCCTTGCATCTTTTACGTAATGACAAAAGAAATATTGTTATGTATGACCATCAAACCTGAGTTTTAAAAACAGCATTTTTCAAGTGTAAAAGGATACAATAGAGCAAACATGAAATATGTGAAAATGTGCATTTACTTTTTCATCTTAATAATATGTATATTGCAGCGTTGGCACAAAATGCTGTTTGTCATATCTAATATCAATGTATGAAGCAATAATGTAGCAGATTGCAATTTCTAACAAAATGACAATTTTTCATTGATGAAAACATTACTGAAAATGTCAGTCACAGCTTCACAGCCTTCACCATTTAGTGACATTATCAAGTGGCCATGCCTGTAGAGATCTTACTAATATTTATAGTATGTACAAAGTTTGGTTGCATGAGTGCCTGTTATTGCTAAGAAAACATTAACAGACATACATACACACACAAATTCCCCACCATACATGAACAACTCAAACAAAAATGACAATACAGAATAATCTTTACACATGCGAGTCAAAAATGATAAACTGAGGAAATAAAAAACGAGTTTTCTTACATAAAAAAAACAAACAAAAAACAAATCCCCAAAAGGCCAACCTTCACAAATCAGTGCAATGACACATGGAAGGAACCAATTACCATAACACTGTTTATGCTTCTTCACATTCACACACACCCAGTGCAAACTTACTGCCAGGGTAGAGATTTTTCAAAGATGGGCGCTGAACAACGAATTGTCGGTTGCCGATCACAAAGATCTTGTACAGCAGTGCATTGTGGTTGAGGAATGACTGGGCCACACAGGGGGCCTCAACGTCTCGTAGACACTCCTCGTTAAAGATGATGGCCATCTGACAGCAAAAACCAGCAATTTTTTTTTTAAATGGAGAAGACATAAATATATTTG
>JADBJO010000329.1:210000-217500 GCA_016801955.1 Conus betulinus | reverse complement strand
AGTTCGTCATAATATTTGCGCTGGTACAATCATAAATGTGCATTGTGAGGTAACATATGCCTTTACTGTTCTTTGACATCTCATGGTATATGTATTGCTGTCCCATGGAATGTAGCTGTACGGATGGTTACAAACAGCTGCTTCCTTGTTTACACAGTTTTAGGATCAAATATCCTGGAAATGATTCATCTGCTTGTAAATCACAGCTAAACATGTGAGAACTTGTAGTAGTTTGGTTGAAATGACAACTGGCACCTGAAAAAAGCCACACAGCCTCTTGAATAAGCAGGTGCAGAGTTACTCAGCCTGCGTGCAGGTCTGAAGGCAGCTCCAGTTGCAGTGAGCATACATTTCTATAGAAGGAATCCTGTAAAGGAACAGCAAAATGTTCAGTTGAGACAACAAGGTCATCCTGATCACATAAGACAGATTACCTTCTTGCCTCAAAATACGAGTACACACAGTCTGGAAGGAAAACTGTTCACGAGTTCACTCCAAAAATAATCCCATGGGGGTACACACAGAAAACAAAAACTGAAGCAAATGAATAAAACTATCAATAAAATGAAATAACAATAACGCCAGTCACAACTTTTTCTTAATTTCTTTTCCGCAACTTTTAGATGACCTTTTCTCCTCCCTCCACAAAGAGCAAGGAAATTAAAATGATAGAGGATACATGTCGGTCACACATTCATGTTTGTCTGTCCATCTATAAGCAGCAGTGATTTCTGACAATCTTTCACAATGCGTCAATGCAGCTCAAATACAACAAATTAAAAAAAAATCCATCGTCTCAAGATGGAAAAGTCAAGAAAAACTTTTTAATGACTTTTTCAAGCCACCTTCATTAAGGTCATAAATGAAAATGTTTCATTTCATTTAAATTCCATTCTTTCCTCCTTTGTTCCACAGCCAGAACTCTTGATGTTCACCATCAGTCAGATGCTTGCCAGTGCCATTGTTTTAATCTCACCATTAAGGCAGCCTCAATCCCTCTTTGGCGATGATGTCAAAACACAACACTACTATACATCTGTTTTATTTTCATGTCGTCCATTCCATCTGCATTCGTTGGCCTACTCTTCTCCAAAACACAGAATGGGGTTTAACATGTGTGCGAGACCGTTTTACGTACGTGTCAACACATGCACCTGGGTTTAAACTTTGATGTCATGCACAGGACTAGGAGGACATCAGCGTTTGCACAAACGTTAACTCCCAGAGAAAAAAATCTCTTCAACCTGGCTGCCTCAAGTGAGTTTCGAACCCTTCAACTTGGAACAAGAGTCTGACTACCTTAACCACAGTGCTAACTATGCCGATGTTACGCTTAAATTGGAGGGGGTGGGTGGGAGTGAGGGGGAAAAAAACATCACTCAGCCATCCCATTATAACTTTTTTTTTTTAATTCAGAAAATCTTGTTTGACTTTCACATTCTCAACAGTATGTAAACATTTTTAACGAGGAGAAGAGTATGGATTTTCTGGTCGATCACCACAGGGCAGAAAGGATTAGGAAGGGTGAAGAACAGGGAAAAGCCTAAATCCATGTAATCCTTGCTGTGGAAATGAAGAGAGATTACAGGGTAAGCTAAGCAGGGCAGGTAACACTTCAGGACCATGGCTCATGCCGCAGAGTTATCACTCATGGTCAAGAGCAAGTATGAAATGGAAACTGAATGAAAATGAGAATTTACTGTGTTAATGAGTGTCAACAGGGATGCACTTCAACAGCAATTAACAGCAGGCAAGTTGCCCAGACAGGAACTAGCTGGCTGTCCTCATTTTTATTCCCTTTTATCCTCTCATATCCCTTTTAGAGAGAAGCCATTGAAGCGAAGACCAACAACTCACACACACATCAATGCACATGCACACGTACAAACATGCATGAATATATTTGCATACACACACACACACACACACACAAACACACACACACACTAACATCTTCACACATGAACACATACACACACAACATATTCACTACATGAACACACACACATACACACACACACAACCAAAATGCCACAAGCTGGAACAGCTTGCCTTAATATCTAAACAAAGCCACTGACAAAAAAAAAAAAAAAAAAAAAAAAAAAAGCTTGATGCCATATTCATTGCCGATCTATACTGCTGCCTTATAAGATCCTTGGGGTAGCTATCAGTACCCAGTAGACATGCACACTCTGGTCAGGGCAGGAGGAGGGAGACAGCACTGGGAAGGAGAGGGATGGAGGGACGGGTGCCCAGGGGAGGTGAGCGGGGTGGGAGAAGGGGGAATAAGGGTGGCCTGCTATCTTTAGGTGCTATCTTCAGGTCCATTAACTCTTGTCTGGCACATTCCTAGCAGGGGAAAACCCCAGCGGCATGTGACTGCCCATGTACGAGGATTGATTAGGCGGCGAAGGGGAAGGACATGGGCAATTAGAGATGTGATGATTAATTAAGGTGACCAGTGCTCAGAAGTCTGTGATGCTGATCTGATCCCTGGCATGCCAGGGTGTGCGCGGCATGCCAACTTGTTTTCTTGCATACATACGTGCGCAAGTGTGCACACACACGCACACACACATACACATATACACACACACACATGTACACATGCATGCACGCATCACACACACACACACACACACACACACACACACACACACACACACACACACACACACACACACACACACACACACACACACACACACACACACGTATGGAGGCACACAAATACGTACGCAAACACACACCTCTAACTTGATAATAACACACACACGCACACACACACACACACACACACACACACACAACAAAAAAAACAAAAAAAACAGCAAAACAGACAGAAATACAGATGAACAGACAGACAAAAAATAAAGAAACATATTTTCAACAAATACACCGTATTTTTTTGCCCCCCAATCCTTACGCTTACGAGCCTACTGACTCATGCAAAAACAATGGTAAAACAATAAAGCAGGCTGCACAAAACAAGAAATGTGTCACAGGGTTGTCTACCTCGGCAAACCAGGTCACAGGAGCAGATCTGCTGGTACTGTTTGTAGCGGTCCAAGAGACAGCGCGTCCCCTCCAACGGGTCCAGCAACACGCAGTCTGGTGTCCGTCTGCATAACTCTGAAACACACACAGGCTGGTCGTAAGGGACACTGGCAACAGCCAACACCACCAATGACACTGCAGCAGGGCACCATCTCCTCCGCTGGGTGTGGCCTCATGGTGGCCCCCATATAAAAAGCTCCCTGTGTACCACAAGTATTGGGATTAAGTCAAATGACTGGCGGAGGTTGTATATGGGGGCAGCTGGTATTGATGGGGGTGGGAGGATTTCTAAAAACAGGAACACACACACACACACACACACACACACACACACACAGAGAAATCCCAGAAAAAGCACTACCTGTTGGACCAACACTTACAACTTATGGGGGGGGGGGGGGGGGGTGGGGGTGTAAATTGATGAACTGGAAAGAGGTTATATTCATGTTTTACAGGTATATTCAGGGAATACTATCTTCCAAAAGGTCCCTTCAGAATGCTCACATACTGCCTTGCTTGCTGGCTGACATCTTACAACTGACTGCAGCATCCATCCCAATGCCTAGGCTCTCATCAAAACACACTTCTTTTTTTTTTAATGTGTATGCAGGCTGATACTCCTGTGGACACTCCCTGTATAGACAGGCAAATATTAAACCCATCTGCCCAACAAATGGAGTGGAGATTTATGTGTACGACCGTTTTTTTTATCCTGCCATTAAGGCAGCCATACTTCATCTTCCGGGAAGATGCATGCGATGTGTAACGTGTCATCCATACCAACAGCCAAACTGGCCTTCTCTTCCGAAAGTTGGTGATGGGATTTTTACATATGTGCAAGATGTTATGCGTGCTTTCACACACGGAACCTCAGTTTATAGTCTCATTCGTAGGACTGTATGGGAAATGGGAGTCCGAGCCAATGTTAATTCTGAGGGAAAAATCCCCCCATACCGAAACGGCCCTGCGGAGATTTGAACCCGCAACCCCAAGATTACGAGTCCGGTGCTCTACCACTGAGCTATTCCGGACCCCCTACACACTTCAATTCCCACACATCAATGATCCAGGATATATCAGAGTCCACAGCCATCCACAATGCTGCTGGTGGCTTGTTGTATGGGGGTATTGTTCATATTTGTTGACAGCTTGTTTATTTTGTTTCTTTTACAATGTAACGCAGGAAACCAACAATGGGAAGTAGGAAGAACAGAACACTGCTCCCTTGAGCCTTGTGTGAGCGCCTGAACATGCTGACTTCTTTGCTTTTCAGTCACATCATTGTTTATGTGGGTCGTGGCTAGTAATGTGCCGCAATTGTTCTCGGTCATTCGCCTGAAGCCAGGGCTGTTTTGGGAGAGGAGTAGAGGGGGGGGGGGGGGGGGGGGGGGGGGGGGGGGGGGGGGGGGGGGGGGGGGGGGGGGGGGGGGGGAGGGGGAGTGAAAAAAATCACTGGTGACTAAGAGACAAATGGAAATCTGATCTACTATCTCAGCAACAAGACAACCAGTAACAGACACGCGCGTGAATGAATCATGCTGGTCGCTCACGTTTTTCATATTTCATGCTTTTCATATTTCATGCTTTTAACCCTCCACTCCTCCACTCCACGTGCCATTCAACCTTCATGTGATCCACGGAAGTGAAAAAGCTGTCAAACGACAAAAGAAAAGCAACATATATCATATTTCATTCAGCTTTTGAGACACGACCAGTCCCCCCCCCCCCCCTCCCCCCCCCCCCCCCCCCCCCCCCCCCCCCCCACCCTCACACTTCAAAAAAAAAAAACAAAACAAAAAAAAACAACAGGTAAGGGAAAGAGAGAAAGCAAATGACAGAGAGAGAGAGAGAGAGAGAGAGAGAGAGAGTTACAAACAAGAAAAGGAGCAATAAAAGCCAACTTTGCATGTAACATCTCACTGGCACAAGTATATGCTTTGGAAGCTGCTCTGCCGCAACCTGTAATCAGCAGTCAGAAACCCATCAACACTTTCTCTTTTTTTTTTTTTTTCCTTTTTTGCACGACTATTGAACCACTGGCAAATACTGCCTCCTGCTTTTAGCTAATCAATATCAGCTTACAGCATCAGTCCTGTCAGGCGCTGCTTTATATTGAGAAATGACCAGCTGATGGAAGCGTGGCTGATCTGAATTTCATGTGATCGTATTAGAAACTTGAAAAGAAAAAACACTGAAAGAATAAATCACCATGGTTATCACATGGTGCTTTCCAACTGAGTATCCACTGAAGGGCCAACACACACACACACACACAATCACACACAAACTAGAAGAAAATCAGGCTTGCATAAGCTCACACAAACACACACATATATAACAGAATACACACACACACGCCCACATACATGCACACACACACACACACACACACACACACACACACACACACACACACACACACACACACACACACACACACACACACACACACACACACACACACACACACACACACACACACACACACACACACACACACACACATAAACATGTCAAACAAGATGCATGCACTCATAGTCACAATAATGTAGACCTCATCACAGACCCATTCAATTCAGCACCACCCTTTTACCGCTCAATGGCTCATGCAAGCCTCTCATTGATCTCAGTGAGGCATTGAGTGCTTTGATTACTGCAACATCACAATGATGTGGCCCATCTAATGGAACCAGAGAGGTTCGAACTCCTGAATGAAAGCGAGTGCAGCAAACCACGTAATGACAAATACATGATAAACATCCAAGATGCAGACCAACAGGCACACCCAGACATACATAAACACACACATGCACGCACACACACACATCGTCTAATATTACTTAATGTGGAAAGACGTTAAACTGAAGACAACAACAGCAACAACAACAACAACAACACACACACACACACACACACACACACACACACACACATGTATACACCCACAATTACACACACATACAGACAGAAACAGAAAGACACACATACACGCACACACGCGCGCCCCCCCCCCCCCCCCCCCCCCACACACACACACACTCACACGTGCGTGCATGCACGCACGCACACACGCACACACACACACACACACACACACACACACACACAGAGGCACGCACATGTGCCCACACACACACATATACATGCACACACACTACTCTTCACACACACTCTTCACACGCACATGCATCCAGGTTTTGCCTGCATGTATGCACACATGTCCACACAAAACATGACCAATGTTTCTACAGGTCTTTTAGATCTGACAACTGATTCAATCCATCACTCACTGACTGCTGCAACAATAGTGAGGGATAGTGTGGGAGAGACCAGGGAGAATGAGGCAATGGAGTGTGAGTGTGTGTGTGTGTGAGAGAGAGAGAGAGAGAGAGAGAGAGAGAGAGAGAGAGAGAGAGAGAGAGAGAGAGAGGAGAGAGAGAGAGAGAGTGTGTGTGTGCATGTGTGTGTGAGTGTGTGTGTGTGTGTGTGTGTGTTGTGCTGTGCTGTGCTGTGCTGTGCTGTGCTATGTTGTGTTGTGTTGTGTGTGTGTGTGTGTGTGTGTGTGTGTGTGTGTGTGTGTGTGTGTGTGTGTGTGTGTGTATGTGTGTGTGTGTGTGTGTGTGTGTGTGTGTGTGTGTGTGTGTGTGTGCAGTGTGTGTGTGTGTGTGTGTGTGTGTGTGTGTGTGTGTGTGTGTGTGTGTGTGTGTGTGTGTTTGCATCCTACTCTGAAAGTTGAATATAGACTGCGGGTTTATGCCTGGCTGGGAATATTTTCAAGACCTGTCCCTCTTTGCATTTCTGGTCAGCATCTTCACCTTCCATATTTTTTCACTTAAATGATACAACACCACTTCATAACTAAACTCATATTTGAAAATCTCCCTTTCAAACCATCAAACTTTCTTTAGCTATGCCTATTTGATTAAAAAGAATTGTTTAGGTACACTGTGCATTTAAAACAACACAATCTTACCATTAAACAGGAATGCCTAAATGCCCACATGTGCATGTATTTACATACATATGTACACATATATACATATGTGTGTGTATACATATGTGTGAGTGCGAGTGTGTGTGTGTGTGTGTGTGTGTGTGTGTGTGTGTGTGTGTGTGTGTGTGTGTGTGTGTGTGTGTGTGTGTGTGTGCATTAGTGCGTGCGTATGTGCATGTGTGCGTTCGTGCATGCGTGTGTGCATGCGTCTGTGCATCCATGAGTGTGTGCGTGTGCGTGTGTTTGTGTGTGTGCCTGCATGTGTGGGCAAACATGCAAGTGTATGGACGTGTATGTTTGGATGTGTGTGTATGTTTTGTGCATGTGCACACACATTAGCAAAGCCATACAACTACTTCTTTTCATTTTGCTCAATTTTTAAAAATTATTAATGGATTTATTGTCTGTGTCTTTTCTTCAGATACACACGTAGATCACGTCTTGTTACT
>JADBJO010000329.1:157500-187500 GCA_016801955.1 Conus betulinus | reverse complement strand
CATTGCTGCGCTGACTTCAAGGCCTTTGATGCTTATGTAATGGATTATATAATGAATGTAGCTGGAGACAAATAGTCATGGTCTTGGCTCCAAATGGACTTCCCAAAGAAGGGGTCATGTGATTCAACGCCATCTGTGTCCAGTGTATGTGACTGCGACTTTATCAAAGATTACAACAGTGATTCAGAGGCTGTGCCAAATCTCTGCTGGTGGGTGGCCTCACAGCAGCCTAAACACCATGCAGACGATCTGCTGATGGGATGGAATGAACAACATCCATGAGTCAGAACAAAAAATGTGTGGCAAAACAAATGATATAAAACCAATTCCTTGGAAGTTTGATAAAACAAAAAACAACAAAACCCCATGACAACAATAACAAAAACAAACAATAACCAAAAACTTGTACAGAAGAAAAAAAACACTAAACTCCAACTGTAAACAGAACCACTAAACACCACCATTTATAACGAGTAGCAACAGCACATATTCCATCCTCAAGCGTTTTTGCAACATCACAAGAGCATGCTATAAACAATGTATTCCTACAAAACGGGCTCAAATAAATCTCTTTAATTTCAAAAAGCAGTCAGAAACGAAAGGGGGGCGGGGTGGGGGGGGGAGAGAGAATCAGGGGGCAGAAGGGAAATCAATAAACAAATCATGAATCCAGCCACAAACTCGCCCTCTACATCATTTCCCCTTTTGTTGTGTTTTTTGTCACTTTACCCATAACCCCCTTCCCATTACCGGCTTTAAAAAAAAAAAAAACAACACGTTCACGCTCCAACTGAAGACCTTGAACTCGTGCAGGGGTGCCCCGCTGACTTAACGGTCAACATCAAAGCGTGGAAAAAAAAAAAACAAACAGCGCTCAAGGAGCTCCGGCCACTAGCTGACACCCAGCGACCAATACCAGCAAGACATCAGGGGCTAACAAACTATACAATGTGCAGCACGCTCACACAAACACGGCAGGGGTCACTTGTCGTAATGAACCCATTCCGGGCCACCTTTTTTTGTCTCTGAGGCTGGCAATGAAACAGAGCATGAAAAGGAGGAGGAGGAGGAAGGGTGGAGAGGGGGGTGAGCGGGCTGAGGAGCACTGGGTGAGGAGGAAGGGGTGTTAAAATGTGGCAATGTCACATTCCAGCACAATGAGTTGTGTCCACTTTGTCCTTGTTTACACCGTGACTCCGGAGCGGCGTGTCACAAATTAACTTGCTTTCATGCGCTCACAGAAAATTTCTCGGTTCTCGCTGGATCGCGGACCCCGCTAAGCGTTTTAAGTGGTCCATAAAAGGAGCGTGTTTATAGGGGTTGATGCTGTATCATGAGCACATCAGTGGATTTCATTGCTCTCTGATGTCGGCCCTCTCTATTTCAACAGCCGTATTTTTCTTCTTCTTCTTCTTTTTTTTTTTCTCTCTTGTTCAAACAAGCCAGAAATAGATCTTACATCATGGAGCAAACTCATCTGCTCTTAAAAGATGATGTCAAGGAAGCTACTTTCAATAAGTACTCTTTTCTTGCCATTCTTTTCTTCTTCTTTTTTTTTTTCTTTCCTCAGCTGATGCACTGCTGATAAGTTTTACTATTCATTATCAATAAACATACACAGGGAAGCAATGAACATTCACACACACACAACACAAAAACAGTCTTTCAAGCACATACAACAATAACATACATGTCACAAAAACATAGCAGAAATGATAATGTAAAACATGTGATTACAACAATATTACAAAATTACAGACATGTTTACATGTATCAACTTTCTCTGTTAAATTTCTTCTTAAATGAATGGAATAAACAATGCAAAAACGTACACATTGACAAAAACTTTGGTCATGATCTATGGAGTCACATTCCATGACCCTTTCTTGACTCTAAGCCAAAGTACACAGGTCAAAGTGGTCCATTCCTCAGTGGACAGTCACAGCTGGTCATGACGAAATAACTTGGCAATGAACCTTTCCCGTTCTTGGCAGTTCTACACTGTTCTATCCATTAGCTGTCACGCAGAACTTAATCTAATTACATTACCCTTCTCAGAAATATCACTCCACTGATCTTTCTCTGTTGGTGTGCCTGGTGTGTGTGTGTGTGTGTGTGTGTGTGTGTGCAAGCGTGTGCATTTGTCTAGATAATGATACAGATTGCTGAGATGTGTGAGTGACATGCATACATGTGTATAATTGGGGTCTGTCTGTAATTGGGAGTTTGTGACATGCTTTAGGGGCATGCCTGGGCATGTGACTGCATGTAAGTGCATGTGCACAAGATGGTACATGTGGGCATGCACACACATAGTGTGATGCGTTTGTGAAAGCTTGCAGGTATGCATACCCCCTATGCACATGCAATGGGGTATATATGTATATATCTGATCATTTATTTGAATGTGTGTGTGTGTGTGTGTGTGTGTGTGTGTGTGTGTGTGTGTGTGTGTACACATGCATGCATGCCTGCAAGCACGCGCGCGTGTGTGTGTGTGTGTGTGTGTGTGTGTGTGTGTGTGTGTGTGTGTGTGTGAAAGAGACAGAGATAGACAGAGAGGAAATCATAGAAAGAGATTTTCTCACTGCTTTACGTGCTATTTCATATAACTTGGTAAGACGACCATAGTACTTGAGGCATTCATATTCACATCACAGAAATTATAAAGGATCACAGATTTCATACTATTATAATACAAACAAAATGCAACTACAATTATTACAATTCAAATTTTAACTGCCTTTCTACGGTACCAACATTTTTCTTTCGATCACTGAAAACAACACACAGACAGAACAGCTTGAAAAAGAAAAAAAAAGTTCTGAAAAGCATCGTTATTCACAGGCCAAACCTATGGTTTGATTACATCAGCTCCTTTCCAGCACTCAAACTCTTCTCTTCAGGAACTCTGTAAGAATCTACCATTCACAAGCTTAGCAAACTAATTTCATACTGAGCGAGTTGCCACATAATTCGCCGCCCGGAAATACAGCTGCCGTAAGTCTGAAATCAAATTTTACAGGAGACAAAAAAAAAAACTGATCATTATCCCTACAAGACACACTGCGAGCAGAGTTACGGCACAAGTATTTTGTTTACACAGCATGTTTATTGACTGGGACTTGGCTACATTATCCCCCTTGGCCTGTTCCTGTAGTATACCAAAGCCTGAAAAAAATGCAAAAAATTCGAGTTATGGCAGCTGTATTTCTGGGCGGTAATATGGTCTCAATTGTTCTACCCACACCACACCACCACCACCACCACCCCCCCACTCCCACCCTACAACTCCATTCTCCCCACCTTCTTGCAGTGACCTTTGAGCTGTCTGATCCTCTCTAAATTATGACTGTTGTTAACGTGTTTCTGTTTCCTTTGCAGTCTCAGCATCTGCATCAATTGTTTTCTCAACATCAAACTCCACTTCAAGTACTGGAAGTTCAGCACCCTGGAAGTGTTACCCACATACCCACTGCTCTTTTTCTTTTCAAAAGAGTCTCAAATGAGTTATGTTAACATGCAGTTGACCAGGTCAAAGTAACTGTGTAGGTTTCGGGGTTATCTTGTGAGTGTTTTGTTTTTTTTGAAGTACAAGCAGCAGTCTCATATTTCTTCTTTTTATTTTTTCTTTTAATGATCTTCACTACTTTTGAACCAAGCCATGGCAGGTTATATACAGTAAGATAAGATAAGATAATGTCGCTTATAGCCCAGCAAATCAATCTTTTAAGACAACAATATTTTTAGTCTAAATATGCCAGTATCTATTACATGATAAGAAAAAAAAAATCACAGGCATCTTCATGGCCTGAAATGTACCAACACTTTTTACCTATGCAAGTAACTGACTTACATTTTTCATCACTTTAAATGTATGCATGTCTGCCTGTAAAGAGCATGACTTGTTAGACAAACAGCTTCAGAAATTAAATCACTCACCTTAATCAGCTCCAGTCCAGCATTTCTGGAACACAGAATCAATAAACACTAACACACTAAATCTAAACATTGTTTCCATATTTTCTGATTCACACATCATTCAGATATTTTACAGACCTTCATCAACTGCCACTTTGGAAACTAAAAAAAATCATATTCTCTCTCTCTCACACACACACACACACACACACACACACACACACACACACACACACACACACACACACACACATGTTGAAAATGTTTTTGTTGTTGTTGAGAGTGTGAGGAAGGCACTGGGATGGAAGGAATAGGGAGGGGGGTAATTCTGAAAATAGAAATGAAACTGTGAAACTACAGTTTTTGTAACTGCTTTCACCTGAGCAAATTAACACAACACACAAAAAACAAATGATCTTAGAATGTAACCGATGCTAGAACAGATATCCCTCCTTGAGTGTTTCACTCATTCACTGCATGCCATCAGTATTCTTGATGTGAACGATCACAGTGGTGGTGGGGTTTTTTGTTGTTGTTTTTTTTAACCTCAACTGGCTCAAGTCAACGATGCATTAAGTATACGTGTTCGCAGGCATGCTGCTTTAAATGAAAGTGTTTTTCATTGTCACTAAGTAGGGCAGTCGGCTCAGGTGACATTGTTAAACTGTTTTGTAAATCCCTTCTGATGCGTACAAGGATATGTAATACAGCCCTACACTACGAATATTATTACATTTCTCTGTCTCAGCACAGATGCTGCACAAGCACACACAACTGCGTTGATAATATATCTGCAAATCTGTTACCAGCACACTTCAACAACTCCAAACATTATTAATTGAATAATTCATCATTCAGTTCATATAATCTTTAACTTCATTTTTGATATGAGTTTATCACATGATTTTTTTTTCCCGTACGACAACAGAAAAATAATCCAAAGGTCCTGAAAAAGCAACTTACTTTTCCTGGCTTTAGAGAGCTCCAGCTGTTTCTGTTCATGGGAATGCTGGGTTAAAACATCATAGTGCATACAATTTATTAACTAACTGTGACTGTAGACTAGATTATTCCCCCCCCCCCCCCCCCCACCCCCCAAGTCTTGGGAATATTGATTAAAAAAAACCTTACTAGATATATCGCGCTATTATGATGTAAGTCTAACACAGCACTGAGCTACATTTATGGCTGTCAGTTCATCCACCCATGATCATATACACAGTCTATGTACTTGCAAGGCATCAACCGGTAAGGATGAGATAAATGTTCATCAATTTACTTTATGTAACTATCAAATGTTTCTTTGTCTGTGTGTTGTTGTTTTTTTTTCTTTTTCTTTACTTACTTTGTTGACAACACTTAGTTCCATAATTGTAAAAGGCTCAGTTTTGTTCTCTCTGCACTCAGTAACTCTGCATTTTCATGTGAAAAGCATGCTGAAATCTTTACTGTTTCATACAACATCAAATGCTGACAAGCAATATGGATTATGTTTTACAAGCATATTTTGTATTTGCATGCATATCAGTGTATGAACATATCCAACACTTTTTTTTTTTTAAGGTACTAGAAGGTTGGTGTGAAGTCATGACTTGAGATATCGGAACAAACTCCAATTCTATCCCATCAGCTAACTGCATCCACCATTGATGAAAATGGCAATGGTTTGATCAAACCAGACGAATTCACACGTCCTAATCACTAGTCTTATACCTCAGTCACGACAATTTCAACAGACCCCAGCAACTGCAGTGCTGTGACTCCTGTCAAAGGTTGAAGGCTGAGAGAGGTTACTCATCATAGATACACAGTTGTGGAATAGTTCAGCCCAAACCAGTTCCTATCCCAACTGTTGAGAATGTTAAGGGTTCAAGTCAAATCATGTTACCCTCTAGCTGACCACAGCAGCTACAGGTGTAAGGGCTCAAGCAGGATAACTGGAACCACACAGATGAGTCACGAGTGTCACACCTAACAGAAGGGGTGAATGTCTTGCAGATATTTCTTCACCAACACTGCACATGTCTTTTGGGGCCTGGTTCACACTGGAATTTGATTAGAAGAAAACCATTTCACCCTCATCTGATCCCACATTAAACTGAAACTCCATCAGCATCACTAATCACCAAACTCTAACTCCTAATGGCTCCACAACTAAGGAATCACTGTTGTTGATAGGGGACTTAGCAGCTGGTGGCCTGCACATATGTTGAATCACAACTGATACCACTGATCACCATAGAAATGACTCAGCAGCAGAATAGTGTGTCATGGGAGGAATGTCACCGAGAGGGTGCATACAATGTAAAAGTTTATCAAAATATAAACATTGCAAACCTAGGCAAATACAGCCCACTGAAGCATACAAGGGTTTGGCTCTGTGTGTGTGTGTGTATGTGTGTGTGTGGGTGTGTGTGCGTGCGTGCGTGTGTGTGTCAATGCCTCTGCATGTGTGTGCATGCATGATCTATGTTTGTATTCACACTACACATTATCACAAAACAGTACGTCACATGAGTGTCCTTGTGCATGTAATTCTTGGTTTTTCTAATACCATGCTTGTATGTACAATCTGTGCATGTGTGTGTGTGCAAGTGTACATGTGTTGCTACTGACATGAATAATGTGTGTGTGTGTGTGTGTGTGTGTGTGTGTGTGTGTGTGTGTGTGTTTGTGTAAGTGTGTAAGTGTAAGTGTGTAAGTGTGTGTGTGTGTGTGTGTGTGTGTGTGTGTGTGTGTGTGTGTGTGTGTGTGTGTGTGTCTGTCTGTCTCTGTCTGTACATGCATGTTATGTCATAACTCTTATCAACACAAAAGGTTTCTCAGAGTGCAAACAGGCTGTTCTCCTTTACGAGAATCAATGTATCACCTACAGTATGGCACAACCAATATTCTTATTCTGCCTGTGTATGTTTTAATCTATAAAAGCTTGATTTTCTGACAGAATTTTAACCAGGATAACTTTTGTGTTGCAGTGGACCCTTTATTTTTTTAGATGCGCTGCTGGGTGCATGCTACATTTGGGGCATCCTAGTTTATTGTTCCATCCAATAACACAGCTGTTTCTTTTAAAAAAAAGGTTGTTTTTTTTTTTGTTTTTTTAATACAGTAAGCACAGACGACCTCTTCCAGATATGTGGAAAGGGAACAAATTTACCCCATTCAAGGCTCAGAGAGCCACAACATAATGTTTCTTAGGTGAGCATGTTAGACCATCTTTCTACACACATACATGTATTAATATGCCAATTCATGTACGTGTTCATTTGCAAAAGTGTGTGTGTGTGTGTGTGTGTGTGTGTGTGTGTGTGTGTGTGTGTGTGTGTGTGTGTGTGTGTGTGTGTCTGTGTCTGTGTGTGTCTGTGTGTGTGTGTGTGCTTGTGTGTGTGTGTCTGTCTGTGTGTATGTGTGTGTGTGTGTGTCTGTGTGTGTGTCTGTGCTTGTGTGTGTCTGTGACTGTGTACCTTGTGCTTGTTTGTATGACCAGTGACCATGGTAGTAATATTTAAATTCAGTTCTGCAAACTTGGTACAGGCAAAAGGGTAAAACAAAAACCTGAAGCCTAGTCAAAGCAATTGGTAAAAAGTGCTATGAACTGAACAGTCTACTCTCCGTTTCCCATCATCAACATCCACTGAAAAAAGATTATAAAACTCTTTAAACATATCACTGGTCCCATTGTTTTTTGTTGTTGTTGTTGTTTGTTTTTCATCATCTTAACCACAAAAATATCAGTAATTATCCGAACACAAGAACACTTATTTTGATTGCATGTGTGTTGCACTTAATGATATACTACTATGTATGTGTGTGTGTGTGTGTGTGTGTGTGTGTGTGTGTGTGTGTGTGTGTGTGTTTATATCACTCCACGGTAATCTTTTAAAAAAATGTATCTAATGATGTGCACACATATCAAATGTATCAGCACTTCATAAAGTTTACGTGTGTGTGTGTGTGTGTGTGTGTGTGTGTGTGTGTGTGTGTGTGTGTGTGTGTGACTGTGACTACACACAGTTGTCGGTGTTTATTTTCAATATATCTCCCCCACCTACGCAACTCACTAGTAAACAAACTGGCTAAAGATTACTGCTCCTTTCCCACTTGACTGATACTGCTAACCTAGATCTACACACACAGTCAACTTAGATAAACTTTCATCAGTTCATGCCTGGTTTTAAATAATTTACTGAATCGTCAGAAAACAACAGCGACAAAAACGTGCGTTTTTAAACAGACAGCCTTCCACAGAAGCTATTCAGACTTTAAGAAAAATTGCTGAACTGGAACACTGTTCACTGAATCATCCTCACCAGTCGGAAATCGATTTCCTCCTGGACGCTCCTGTTTTCTGAATGAATGAACAAGATTCTTTGGCAGAGTTGCACGCCTTACCTGAAGAGCGACGTGTGTTCCTCGAAATTCAGCTTCTTGCTCTTCTTTTCACTGATCCAGAATCCCACCCGTCTCATTGTCAGCTTGAGATCGTACTGTCTTGGTTAACGGCTGTCAACATTGCACCGTTGACTTACTTTGTCGGTAATTAGGCTAAAATGAACTGGACCGCTTGAGTTCGGGTCCTCTAGCCGCTGAGATCCGGCAGCCGTGGAGCTCGACAACAGGAGTAAACACATCAAACCTCGCACGCACGCGCAGGCTCGGGTCGCCGTAGCCAACGCCGGGTTTGGCGTGTTTTTGTCGTTTGCGGTGTTGCAATGTCAAAGTTCGAGTTCGATGTTGTAAGCCTAGTAGGTGTTAGACTTTATCTGTCCATGTTGTCTTCAGCAGCCCACCCCGACCGTATGGGGTGGGGAGAGGAGGCTAATCTCTCTCTCTCTCTCTCTCTCTCTCTCTCTCTCTCTCTCTCTTAACTAACTGCATACAGACTTTTACTTTTAGTTAAGTTATAAAGGAACATCTCTCTCTCTCTCTCTCTCTCTCTCTCTCTCTCTCTCTCTCTCTCTCTCTCTCTCTCTCTCCCTCCGCAAGACATGCCTACTTCTGAAATATTGCTGGTCCAGAGATCTCAGCATTTGCTGACTGATTCCTTTTTGCATAATTATGCCCTGCCACCGTACCCCGACCCACCACCCTACCCCCTTTCGCCGAAAAAAGTCCTTGAAACTATTCGTTGGACTCTCTCTCTCTCTCTCTCTCTCTCTCTCTCTCTCTCTCTCTCTCTCTCTCTCTCTCTCTCTCTCTGGCGTTTTGTGTTTCTTATGTACAAGAATGTTTGTTTCCAATATAGCAACTCTCTCTCTCTCTCTCTCTCTCTCTCTCTCTCTCTCTCTCTCTCTCTCTCTCTCCCTCTCGCCTCTCCCCCGCTCCTCCTCTCGCTCTCTCTCTCTCTCCAAGCTTATCTGCATACAGTGACTTTTACTTCAGTTTTTACTTAAGTTCTGTTAAGGGAACATCTCTCTCTCTCTCTGTCTCTCTCTCTCTGTCTCTCTGTCTCTGTCTCTGTCTCTGTCTCTCTCTCTCTCTCTCTCTCTCTCTCTCTGTCTCCTCTCTCTCCGGCAAGACATGCCTACTTCTGAAATATTATTGCTAGTCTATAGCAGAGATCTCCAGCATCGGCATCATATCTATACCCTGCCATCGTACCCAGATCCGTACATTACTCACCCCCTTTCGAAAAAAGTCCTTGAAACTATATGTACTCTCTCTCTCTCTCTCTGTTCTCTCTCATCTCTCGGAATGGGAATCTCTCTCTCTCTCTCTCTCTCCTTCCCTCCTCTCTCTCTCCTCCCCTCTCCTCTCTCTCTCCTCTCTCCTCTCGCTCTCTCTCTCTGGCCTTTTGATGTTTTTACTTCTGATTTAGGTCTGTGCAATTATACCGTTCGTGTCTCTATAAATTATTTCTTCTCTCCTCTCTCTCTCGCTCTCTCTCTCTCTCTCTCTCTCTCTCTCTCTCTCTCTCTCTGTCTCTCTCTCTCTGCAGAATGGAGAATAAATTTGGTGTCCAGCGTCGCAGTTGTTGTACCTGAAATGTTTTGTTCCCCATGATAGCATCTCTCTCTCTCCTCGCTCGTCTCTCTCTCTCTCCTCTCTCTCTCTCTCTCTCTCTCTCTCTGGTGTTGTGTGTGGCGTTTGTGTGTGTGTGTGTTGGTGTGTGTTTGTGGTGTGTGTTCTGGAGAATGAATTATTTCTTCTCTCTCTGTCATCATCGAAAGTCTCTCAATGTACATCTCTCGCTCATCTCTCTCTCGTCGCCCCTCTGTTCCAATAAATTTGGTGACAGCGTCTGTCTGTTTGTACGCATCTCCTCTTCTCTCTCTCTCTCTCTTCTCCCTCCTCTCTCTCTCGCCTCTCTCTCTTGTGTGTGTTGTTGTACTGGAGAATGAATCTTGTGGCACCTCCTCTCTGCTCTCTCTCTCCCTCTCTCTCTCTCTCTCTCTCTCTCTCCTCTCTTCCTCTCTTCTTCCGTCTCATCAACAACCGACACACAGAGGTCGTGACCCGGTGTATCTCCCCTCATGAGAAAAGTGCCGCTGATGTCACCGAGTGGTCATGTGCGGATTGCTGTTTTTTAGTTAGCGATCTCCTTCCCCATGAAGTTAGCGACATTCCATCTTCAGGGATTTCACCTGTTTTTGAGGAGAGAGAGAGAGAGAGAGAGAGAGAGAGAGAGAGAGAGAGCTTGAAGACAAACGGCAGGAGTACGTAAATTAAGCTTACACGACGGAAGACTCACCCACGGAGCATTTGAACTGCGCAGCAACGCCTTTGATAGGGACTAAATTATCGCGGCTGAAGGTGCTCATTGCATAGCGTAGGTTCCACTAGTATACAGGCCACAGGGCCATTTGCATGGAACACCGGCAGCTCTCTGCCTTGGCTTCAGGCTGTGTCAGGCCAGTTGACATAGGCTAGAACACAAGGCTACATCAAAATGTTGTTATGCTCTGCATATTTATGCGGGGATTGTCCCCAGTTTGTGACAAGCTCCTAGCATAACATTCTCAGCCTCCGCATCGGAGTGTGGCTGCACACATGGCGGGGTAATAAAAAACGGTCACACACGTAATGTTCTCATCCCCAGCTGATGCATTTGTACCACAGTGTTCAAGTACTGCGGCTGTTTGGATGATCCCTGGAGTCATTTAGCCTGGGTACGACAACAACAACAACTGGCAGTTCTAAAACACAGCCCAGATCTATGGGATGAACCATTTCTCTAACTCAACTGTGTCACCTGACCGCTGTCTCTGTCTCTGTTAGGCAAGGTGGTCTGTATAGGACTGTCCTCTGTTCTCTGTCAACTGTGTCTCCTGATTTCCCTGTCTGTGTGTCTGTCTCTGACTCTGTCTCTCACATTGTTCTCTTCCCTCCTGTCTCGTTTGTCTCTGTTCTTCTGGTCCCCCCTCCTCCATCTCTCTGTCTCTGTCTCTGTCTCTCCTCTCTCTCTCTCTCTCTCTCTCTCTCTCTCGTCTCTCGCCTCCTCTCTTTGACTTGGAATTTAACAAGGCATCTTTTACGTCTACACTCTTGACAGATAGGCCTTAAAACTTTCAAGGAACATTTGCATAAACATTTTATGTCTCAGTAATTTTAATTATTCGATTACAATGATTAGCGCCCATTCGCAAAGTCTTCTGTGAACCATACTTTGAATAAATCGTCTAAACATAAAACCTACTCCGTTAAAATCGCTCATCCCCACTCCCACTCTGTCTACCATCCCTTTTCTCCTCCCCCTACCTACCATTCTCTCTCCCCACCCTCCTCTGACCTCTCTCTCTGTAGTTTTTGTTTGTTTTTGTTTGTTTTTCCTTCTGTTTTACCATCCCCCATCTCATTAGTGCTTTTATGAATAGTTTGCTTATCATTGTAGAATTAGATTACCATGTTGCTATGTTGAATTGTCAGTATGAATGATATGTGCTTGAAATAATGTATGCATGACAAGGACAGATTTTAAGACTAGGCTTTGGCCTAAAATCTCCATCCTTGTGTATTAAGATCAATCAATCAATCAATCAATCAATCACCTCTTCCTTCATCATCATCATCATCTTCTTCTTTTTCGTTGTCGTCGTCATCATCGTCGTCGTCAGTGTATTCTTCTTACTCTTCACAATCCTTTTTCCTTGCTCCTCCTCCTCTTCTTCTCCCAGCAGGTTCTCGTGGTCACTCAGTGCGAGCAAATATCATGTCATCGTTCACGCAGCTTTTGACTAAAATCATCGCTTTTGTGACCTGTTCCACTTGCCTATTGTCTCTTATCTGTTTGAAGCAATACTGTCCCTGTTTCTGCCCCCACCCCCACCCAGTCTCTCCCACCTGCCCGTCTCCTGTCACCTATACGCAAAAGCGTGTGCGTAGCGCAAACGCACACACATAAACAGGACGGGGCGTTGATACGAATGTTGTAAAGTGAGGGCGTGGGGGTGGAGGGGGGGGGGGGGGGGGGGGGGGAGAATACGAATACGAATATTTTTAATGAGGGTAAAATGGATAAGCTTACAGCTTTTTTACACCATGCCCTCAAGAACAAAAACAGTAACTAACAATATCCAAAGAGAGAGAGAGAGGGAGAGAGACAGAGACAGAGACAGAGATAGACAGATAGACATACAGACACGCAGATGGACAGAGATATTGGGATAGGTAGGAAGAAACAGAGAGGAGGGAAGGGAGCGTTTCTAGAATACTTAATTAAGAGCTTGGGAAATTTGAGGCGAAGGAGAGGTAGAAGGCTAAAATGGAGGGGGGGGGGGGGGGGGGGGGGGGGGGGGGGGGGGGGGGGAAGAGGGGAGAGCTGGGGTGGTATAAGGGATATATTGTGTGTATCTGCATTTGGTGCGAAGGGAGCGCAGGCACGGTCAGCCGTGTCTCCATGATGAGTTAGATCCAGCGGACGAATGGCCTAGGAGCAGGCAATATGAATAGTTCAGTCTTCAAGAGCTGTTATAATGGTTCCCATATGCTGCTTGTGAAGGGTTTAACATTTATCATATATTTTCGTAATTTCATGTTCTCATTTTATTCTTTTCGTCTTAAGTTTCATTTTACTTTATTTCTCCTCATATTCTGTCCCCTTAACTGTAATTCTACTGTAGAAGTGCTTCCTTTGTGAGGGAGTGTATATTTTTATTTCAGAAGGTGTACCCATAAGTATACCATCTGGCCAAGGAGCCTACGGACATTTACTGTGAAGATTTTCTTTGTATATTGGGCTTTTTTTTTCCCTGTTTTTGTGGCTTCTCATACGCTTCTAGTTTACTAAAGTTGTTACGGTGTGTAAACTAGCCCCGTTTTCTCTCCCTTTTATGTAATTTTTATGTGTTTCCTTGATTACACAAAACTTAACGTCGATTAACGTGCAAAATCGTCATCTCCTCTTATCATCACATCAGCACACAACTAGAAATGAGCAAGAACCAGTCTGCATGGCCATGCAAAGAAGGACTCCGAATCTGTCACCTTAATATCCAACATGCAGTTAACAAGACATCAGATACATCAACACTGATTTGGAATCATGGTAAACCTTTTCATATCTTAGGACTCTCTGAATCCAGATTAGCTGCACACATTAGCGACAATGATGTAACTATTCCAGGATACAACACAATCCGGAAAGATCCTACACTTGCGAAAGAGACGGGTCTTCTTATCTACATCAGCGAAACCCTCAGCTTCAAACGACTTCTACACCTAGAAAATAACGGTGTAGAATGTGTTTGGATAGAAGTTAAGCTGAAAGAAAACCCTCCTATTTTGGTTGGTTTCTGTTACCCAGGAACCCATCTGAAAGAATAAACTGGGTCGACAAATTTATTACGATGATGGATGCAGTCTCGCTTGAATCCAAGGAAATCATTTTACTTGGAGACTTTAACATAGACCTTTTGAAAGTACAAAACCAATGGACCCAAGCATTCAGTCTATCAATCTGCATCAGCTCATCGAATCTCCAACGAGAATTACACCAAACTCCAAGACACTTATCGACCATATTTATGTTTCAGATAAAACTAACATAACAGAAGTCTGCGTCCCCTGTTCTAAACTGTAGCGATCATTATCCAGTTTGTGTCACATGGTCAAAAAAAGGAGTAAAAATTCCCAAACGGGACACAAGACAATGACCTACCGTTGCTTTACAAGCTTTAACAACCAAGACTTTCTACATGACTTGCTCAACTCAAATCTCTCTTCAGTTTTCAAACATAACTAATCCAGATCTTGCAGTAGAATTTTGGATCAAAACATTTACTGAAATTTATGATAAACACGCTCCTCTAAAACGATTAGAGTGCGACATGATCCTAAGCCGGCATGGTACACTAAAGAGTTACAGGAGGCAGGTTACCTTAGAGATATGCTTAAACAACATGGCTATGAAGAGGAATCTAGAAAACTGAGAAATGCAATAAATTCACAGAAGCGCAGAGAAAAAATGAAATATTATCGAGAACTAATATCGTCAAACCAGAACCCAAAATTGCTATGGAGAGCTATTAACGAGCTTACAAACAATCAATCTTCAAAATCAACTGTAATTAAAGACATCTCTGTCGAACAGCTGAACACCCACTTTTGTACTATTGCCAATAAAATTGTCACGACAGATTCATCCAGATCAAACGACCTACAAAAACTGAAACAATATTGCCAAGATAAAAACATCAAGTCTGAACTTTATATTCCACCAATAACAGTTTTTGAAGTTTATCACTACCTAACGCACCTAAAACAGTCAGGTACCTGCGGGGTGGATGGCCTAGACGGCAAAAATCGCAAATCCTCAAACTATCAGCTCCAGCAATTACAGATACGTTAACATACGTCTTCAATTTATGCATCGACAAAAATCATTTTCCCCGACAGTTTCAAAAAGGCGAAAGTCATACCTATCTACAAAGCAGGTGACAGCTCAGACCCTGCAAACTACAGACCAATCTCAATCATTTCCACTATTTCCAAACCTTTGGAAAAAACATACACAAACACACATTACACCACCTAAATACATACCACTTGCTTCATCCAAGACAGTCCGGGTTTCGACACAACCATTCATGCCACTCAGCCCTAATCAACCTGGTTGATGACTGGCTAAATAGCATTAACAACAACAGATATTGTGGTGTCCTATTCATTGATTTCAAAAAAGCATTTGATGTAATAGACCATAACCTTCTTCTTAGAAAATTAAAATTGTATGGCTTATCCACAAAAAAACTCTTACGCTTTTTTCACTCATATCTCACAAATAGACAACAATGTGTAAAAATTAATACAACTTACTCTTCATTTCAAACACTTTCCTATGGCGTACCACAAGGCTCTATCCTGGGTCCCTTACTGTTCACAATTTACATCAATGATTTTCTCTCTCCTCTCCATATCACATCCACCTGTGAACTCTTTGCTGATGATACAACAATACATACAAATCATTCTGATGTTACTGTTCTTGCACAAACTTTACAAGAAAGTGCGAATGACCTCGTCAAATGGACTGAACTAAATCACATGTCGCTTCACCCTCAAAAAAAACTAATCCATGCTCATCACAACCAGGCAAAAAAAGACAAAATCTCACTATTAAGTTTCCTCCTGTACATCTTAAAAATGAACCCGTTGAACAGGTTAAAATACCTCAAAGTGCTAGGAATAACAATTGATAATAATATGAGTTGGCAAGCTCACATAACCTCACTATGCAAAAAAGTTTCACAGAAAATTTATCAACTCTCCAAAATCAAACGCTTCCTCGACCTGCATTCACGCAAGCTCTTTTTCCAGTCTCATATTCAATCATACATAGACTATGGATCTACTCTATGGGACTGTGCTAGCGCTAACACCCTCAAACCATTGTTAGCCTACACAACAAGCGAGCTCTCAAATTAGTCCTCCTAAAAAGCAGTAGTCTTCTGGACTCGGACTATAAAAAGATTCAAGTTCTCCCCCTTAAGTCTGAGATTAGAATACAACAAAGGGATCATAATGCATAAGATTGTGTCTGGGAAGGCACCCTCAACATTAGTTCACAGATTCTCAATAAATTCCTCAAGGACTCTACACAAACTACATGTCCCTGTTCCTAATTGACTTATTCAAATCCAGTTTAACATATTCAGGTTCCCGTCAATGGAACTCGCTCCCTGAATCAACCAAGCAACGCCAATGCATATCAACCTTCAAACACCATTACTTCAACCATCTTATGTGCCAGTACTTGCATACTCCACCATAAATCTTGAAATGCACATGCATGTTATTTTTTGTTTAGTAAGAATGTCTTATGTGAGTACGATCGCGCGCGCGCGCGTATGTGTGTGTGTGTGTGTGTGGTGTGTGTGTGTGTGTGTGTGTGTGTGTGTGTGTGTGTGTGTGTGTGTGTGTGTGTGTGTGTGTGTGTGTGTGTGTGTGTGTGTGTGTGTGTGTGTGTGTGTGTGTGTGTGTGTATCTATCCTTTACCTACTCTCTCCTGCCCTCTCTTCTCATTCTCGATCGATCTTATATCTTATGTGATCTCTCTCTCTCTCTCTTCTCTCTCTCTCTCTCTCTCTCTCTCTCTCTCTCTCTCTCTCTCTCTCTCTCTCTCTCTCTCTCTCTCTCTCTCTCTCTCTCACGGTTCGGCTTGAATAACTTGATTTATTATCCATATGGCATCCCCTCCTACCCGTGGCGACTGGGCTATCATTATGCATTCCCCCCCCCCCATTTGTGCTTTATTTCTATCCCCCCCCCCCCCCCCCCCCCCAGCTTCAAAATCGATTGTCTTGTATCTCTATTTTATTTTTTTTTTTTGTTCTAAGTTTAATCCCGTATTGTATTGTAGTTCTAGTCACTTTTGCATGCTTCCTTTGTTACCTCATCTTATTTTTTATATGTGTTGACCCTATTCAGGGCGAGGAATGGATGTAAAAAAAGCACATCAGTGCTTATCTATTATCCTTGTAAATAAAGAATTTGTCTTGTCTTGTCTTGTCTCTCTCGGCGTGTGTGTGTGTGTGTGTGTGTGGGTGTGTGTGCGTGCGTGCGTGCGTGCGTGCGTGCGTGCGTGTGTGTGTGGTGTGTGCGCGCGCGCATTTTTAATGGAAAAATGTATTTCATCATGCACGGAAAAGCCTACATACTGTTGTAGGCCCTATCATAGGATACTGCATACGACTGTTTATTGTGCCGAGTACAACTGTTGCTTTAGGATTGTGCTTTAGGAAATTATGTTTTGTTTTCGTTGTTAGCTTGTTTTTTATGTTTACTGTCGTTATTGTCTGCCCCCCCCCCCCCCCCCCCCCCCCCCCCCCCCCCCCCCCCCCCCCCCCCCGCTTTTTTTTTTTTTTTTTTGGCAGTGCATTTGTTTTCCTTTACAGTGGGGGGCCATGGCCTTAACCTGAATAATCAGTTTTCTTTCTTATTCGCTCCCAGTCCCTTACACACACACATGCCACATACATGTGCGCGCGTGGACCACACACACACACACACACACTCTCTCTCTCTCTCTCTCTCTCACACACACACACACACACACAATCTCTCTCCCTTTTCGCCCCCCCTCCACCCCCCCCAACACTGTAACAGAAAATGGTTTGGGATAGCATGGTTGTGTCAAGGTGTTGGCTCCGAGGATGAGTTTATATCAGAATTCAAGGAAAGACTTGTTTCGTGTTACAACAAAACGGACATTCTGAAAAATGGGTGGTATCGTTCTTTGAAAATTACGTTTGAAGCGGAGAGGTATCTTTCTTTAATAACGAATAAAAAGATGAGAGAAGATCTGGTAAAGTTTAGATTAAAAATTCATGGTGTAGGCGCCGCAAAACACTCGTTTGTGACCAGTGAACGAAGTGCTGACTGCCCAATGTGCGGATTTGACCGAGCAACAAATTTGACCGAAACATGCAGTCACAATAAGGGAGATGGAGTGTACTTTCCTTCCCAATGTTGCTTCTTTTCAGATAATCGCCGAAAATACTCATTTTTCAATATGACCCATGTTGAGCCTACATTAAGTGGTATAATAAATCTTTTGTCAACAAATAACACTACAACTATTATTGCCCTTGCTAAGTATTTAACTGAAGCTACCAATGCAAGAAAAAAGAAAACAGAACTTAACGACAATAGTATTGTAATCTAATTTTCCTTGTTTTGTCTTGGTATGTTCTTTTGTTATAAGTGGATGGCCATGTAGGCTCAGTGTGTGTATGTATGTGTGTGTGTGCGCGCGCGCGCGCGCGTTTGCGCATTGGCCTGCATGCATTTGAAACAGTGAGGTGGGGAGTAGAGAAGGGGAGGGGGGAGGGCGGTCTGGCGGCAGGGATCCGTCGGATTAGAGGGTGAGGTTGGAAGAAAAGGAGGAATGGAAAAAGTGTGAGTTTGTGTTTACTGTTTATGTTTATTCGTGCAGTGGAGAGAAGGGAATGGGAACTGTGTTTCCGGGAGTAAAGGGGCGGAAACGGTAGCGTAGAAAAGAATGTTCTATACGAAAGTTCTTAATTCTAATTAGAGTTTGATCATTCATGTGTGAGTTATGCTAAATATCTTGCCATACTAAATATCTATGCCATCCTAACAAATGTGAGCGATACTTATACTCAGGGTTGACGTCCTGATAGTTTTGTTAATTTAATCATGACTTTTTTCCCTACACTTTAATGAACAATATGTATTGTATATATACTTTATTGATACAATATGTCCCCCAACCCGTATATGTGTACTCTTGCTTTAATGGCCCCTGTAGCTGAAAGACGATCTCGTGTAGGCCGTGCACGTGAAATATGTGGGTCTGTCTCTCTGCAACATCTCTCTCTCTCTCTCTTCAAAAAATTTAACAGGGTTGTTAGATACACGTCGGGGGGGGGCTGGGAAAAGACAGAATGGTGACGCCATGCCCGGGGGGCCCTGTAGAGTTAGAAGGGGCGCCCCGCACCTCTAAAAAACCCAAACCAACGCACTAGGCTCCATCTCGAACGTCAGTCTCTGAGTGGCGTGCACGGTTGGCGGGGGACCACCACCACAGGGCAGAAAGCCCACACCCACCGGTCCGCATCCCCCCACACAAGTGACCCACCCGAACACAACGCATATAGAGGCGAATCGCGCGCTGGTACGAAAGCACGCTCGCACACGCACTGGCGTTCACACACAAGGAACACACACACAAACACACACACACACAATACGCAAGGAGGACACACAGCGCACACTAACATACCCGCAATCTCTTTGTCTGTCCGTGTCTGTCTGGTTTGTTGTCCTCTCTCCGTCTCTCTCTCTATCTCACTCTCTCTCTCATCTCTCTCTCTGTGTGTGTTTAACAGGGTAGATGACACAAATGGAAAAGATGTTTGACGCCATGTCCTCCTGTAGAAGGGGTCCTCCAACGCACCTAAAAAAACAAACCAACCTAGGCCTAAATCAACGTCAGTCTCTGAGGGGAAGCTATGCCACAGGACACTGGCTTCCCATCGCTGCAGGAAAGAAGACGACAACACCGGCTCACCTCCTTGTTTAAGATAATTGAAGGACATCCTCCTGGCATAGAGGCGGATAAATACCTGAGACGCCTGTCCGAAAGAAAAAAGACTTGTAAGACCCACAAGAGCGGAAAATTAAGAAAGGAAAAACATAGTGGAGCAATACGCAAGGAACCACCAGCGCTGTTTTAACATCCAGCACACTGCAACACTAGTCTTCAAGAACAGCTTTTTCCCACGAACCATCAGGAAATGGAACAACCTAGACAACAGTGTTCTTTCCGCAGGGACTGTGGAGGAATTCAAGAACCTCCTCCAACAGCCCCCCAAAGAGAAGGTAAACAAAAACCTCTCCCCCCCTCACCCCCCCCCCCCCCCCCCCCCCCCCCCCCCCCCCCCCCCTTCTCCCCTCTTCTACCCCTGCCCCCCTCCAATCCCTTCCTTTCTCCCCTCTTCTACGACTGCTGCAGTGAGGTTGGCTCATGTCGTGCACGCTGAACGTGCCTGGCCAGACCATCAAACATGTAGCTTTTTTTTTTTTTTTTTTTTTTTTGTGGTGCTCTCCCAAAGTTCTTCCGTCGATGTTATGCCACAGTGTGGCCTTATCGACTATGCATCAAGAAGAAGATCAAGAAGTTGCCTGCCACCTGATCAGAACGCTATCTCCGCACTTCTCCATGGTCTAGGTGGGCCCCTTCAATGCAGTCTCTTGGTTGGAATAGTTGACTTTTGCGTCATCACAGCAGAAGCTTTTAGGGACAAGTTGTCTTGTTTGGACCCTTCCCCTCCTTTAGTATCAGTCAATCCGCCTCTGGATACCCCCTCTCTCTAGCAAAAACTGTCTTTTCCTTTTTTTTTCATCTTCTAAACATTCTCTTATGCTTAGATCGATCTTCTTCTTCTTCTTCTTCTTCTTCTTCTTCTGGTATGTGGCCACAATCACCACTCTGAATATTTTTCCACAGAATAGGGGGTTTCCACGAACCGACTGCCTGACTTAAAAAAGAATCCTTTTCTCTTTTTTTTTTTTTTATTTTTTTTTTCCATGTCGGCTTGAAATCTGCATATTGACTGATTTTTCTTAACCTGGCCATTGCTTTTAAACTGTTTGAATATTGTGTGCGACCCCTTGTTGCCAAATTTGCTCCAGGGGCCAACAGGCTAAGTCGCACTGTATTTTATTTTATTTTACTTTTTAACATGCGCGCGCTGGTGACCTACTCTTTTTTTGAGTGAACCAGCCTTTTAGAAAGAAGAAGAAGAAATCGCTCTTCAGGTTGCATGTGTGAAATCACAATATTTGCTCTGGTTCACATTTACACATTCCAGCCAACTAACTGGATCAGAGGGGACGAGAAGTGATGAGCAGGCATCCTAGTGACGGCCCCCGGCACCCCTCGCTGCAGCGGCCCTCCTACCAGCACACCCCCTACCCCCTGCCTACCTAACCAAGCACTCTCACATTCATACAGGACAGTTTGTGTTTGTAGATAGATCAATAGATAATACGGATTGATAGGTAAGATGGACTGATGTACTGACAGATAGATAAATAGACAGACAGACACACATACATAAACACAGGTCCTAATAATAATGTGTCGGGCAACGCCGCGCACGTTGGACCGTGTTCGTCTGTCCCAAGCAAGGGACGTTACTCGCAACAAGTTTGTCTGTGTTGCCAACAGCGACCGGAAGCTGATTTCGACTTCAGGAGAAAGGCTGACTGGAATCGCTTCGCTCCTAATCGGTGAGGAAAATTGAGAGTGGCTAAATTCACCTAATCACTGCAGAGCATTTGAACAAAGAAATGGATTTCCACACAAATTTCACCCTAACCCCATTGATGACGATTTTATGAAATAAATCTGATGCTTGAACGGCGACTTTAAAGTGAATCAATGTTGATAACAGCATGGGCATGACCTCTCACGCTGTCAAATAAATTGCAATCAGTATTACTGTGTCAGTGTGTGAGAGAAGATTTGGTAGCAATGTTTTAAATCAGTGCATCATCTTCTGCCGGAGAATAGTGTTCTTGTTAGTAGTACCAGGGCCAGGGGCCACAGCCTCGAGCTTTGGAAACACAGATTAGTTCCACCCAGAGAGTGCTCCCAAAGAATTTACAGAAAAAAAATCTCGAATCTACCGGTTCAAGATGATGAAGTAGCAGAACAAATCTCACAGCAAGAATGCTGCAGGGGAAAAAGGTATTGAGATGCCTTTTATGAGCGCTCAATGATGTACAGGTTTAAAGAACTTTCAGACCAGTTACCAGTTTGTCTGTCTCTCTGTTTGTCTGTCTCTCTCCCTCTCTCTCTCTCTCTCTCTCTCTCTCTCTCACTCTCACACACTCTCACTCACACACACACACACACACACACACACACACACACACACACACACACATGGTACTGAACACATTCGCCTGTGCATACACACAACCCCACACTAAGAAGCGCTGAAGATTCTCAATCAGAAATACCATGTCAGCTTTTGAGCGCTTGATCAAGTAGACCATGCCTGGATGTTGTTCAGGAGGAGCATTGGACATAGGCAGGTAGTAGTGATCAAATGTCTAATTGATTTGATCAAAAAGAGATGAAATGTTCAACGAAATCAGAGCCGTCAGTGTCTGATTCATATTTGTTCACAGTGGATACACAAAAGTAATTCCAG
Source organism: Conus betulinus (assembly GCA_016801955.1). NCBI lineage: Eukaryota > Metazoa > Mollusca > Gastropoda > Neogastropoda > Conidae > Conus > Conus betulinus. The sequence goes on along the minus strand of JADBJO010000329.1, from coordinate 165,457 downwards.
TTATCATTTCATGGAAACAGTCTCTCAGATAACCATGATAACACTTTTGTTTTGAGACAGGCTCATCACTGATCTACTTACTCAAGCCATGCATTCCTCTTCTTTTTTTTTTTCGTAACCTTGTGACCATTTCAGAATATTTTGCAGTGAGATAACTTCAGTTGCATGGATGTATGCACCTCTCAGCAAGTATATAAAAAAAGGAAAAAAAAAAAAAAAAAAAAAGCAAAAACAAAATGTAGTTTCCAGGTTTACTGGATGATAGGTAAATGAAAGCAGATTGTTGCACATTTCCCTGTGCATTACTTGGTAAGCATCATTGTTCTATGTATTGGGTGCTATTTAGAAACATCATTGTTCTATGTTGAACTTGGGTGCTATTTAGAAACAGTCTGACAATTAGCCTGATGTATCAGTAAAACCAAATAAAATCTGAAATACACAGCTTGTTAGCTCATGATTCTCTCATTTTTTTGTCATCAGTTACTCTGTGTGTGGTGTGTGTGTGTGTGTGATTGTGTGTGTGTTTGTGTGTGTGTCGCGCGTCAGTGTGTGTGTGTGTGTGTGTGTGTGCGTGTGTGTGTGTCTGTGTGTGTGTGTGTGTGTGTGTGTGTGTGTGTGTGTGTGTGTGTGTGTGTGTGTGTGAATGCTTCACATCTTCAATATCCTATTGACATTTTGTTTGTTATTGATCCATCTCAATGCCATTTTATAGTCCTCTTGAACTGGCTGATGCCAGCAACCTTGACATGAACTCACCAAAGGCATATGCATGGAGAGGAAATCAAAACTAAGGTCACCATTAGAGCAGCACATAAAGGGCCATAGAATTTGAAACTTTTTTGTCTATGCTGATCAGTGATGATGATGATCATGCTACAGAGTTCCATTCTTTTCTGAGACTGGATGATAGGGCTGTACTTGCCCCACACTTAACTTTCATAGTATGTCTAGCATCAACCAGGACAGAGAGATGCAGACACCTGCAGTATTTGTTAGGAAGTTTGAGTAACACTCTCAGAGACACATTCTTGAAGTGGATAAAACTTGTGTGGTTCTTGTTGCCCCACTTGAGCCAAAAGTGAATTGAACCCTGGATGGGAGGTATTCAGGGCAGAGAAACCACACACAAAATGGCTCTGATGAGAATCAACCTCACAAACTCCGAACCCAAAACTCATAATGTTTGCCATTACGCCACAGTGCCTGATATAAGATTGAAATTAACTGAAGTCATCAAATGGGCTGTTCTTTCAGGTGGATATAGGACATTTGTCCTATTCATGCACTTAGGTGGGAACAGCCTGCCATTGTTAGTTTTTAGTCTGAAACAAATATGACTGTAGTGTGGGTTTCCACTGCAGACCATCTGGTATTAATGTGGGGAGATATTACCAAGCTCCTCACGTTTCATCAATTTAATAGATAAATCAAAAGATTCCCAGAGTATTGAGGGACAACATCAGTTTGATATGTGATAACAATTGTAAAATACAGGATCCAAACATTGAGATTTATAAACCATATGTATACATACACATCCACTCTCTCTCTCTCTCTCTCTCTCTCTCTCTCTCTCTCTCTCTCTCTCTCTCTCTCTTCTCTCTCTCTCTTCTCTCTCTCCCCCCTCCCCCCCCCCCCTTTCTGTTCACACACACACACACACACACACACACACACACACACACCACACACACACACGCACGCACACACACACACTCGCACGCACACACACACACACACGCACGCACACACACACACGCACGCACGCACACACACACACACAAACAAACTTAAAGTTTAAGCTAAACCTTCACTTCTTTTCCTTCCATGAAGTAAACACAGCCATCATGTACTATTATTTGTAATGCATGGAAATCAGCACAGATGGAATGATCTGAAGTTCAGAAAATTAATTGATCATCCTCACACATCCTTCCATGCCACATTCTACATGCAAAACACTGCTCAGCATTTGGGTGTATATATCCTAAGTGCAACGCAGAGCATACTGTCTGCCAATGGGTGGCATGTGTACATAAACACTGCCTAGCTTTCTTTTTTTTTATGCGCACCATCAGAAACTGTCCCAGCCAAAACTATCACAGACGCATACACTGTTTACTTAGTTCTCAAGGTTTGCTCTAAGTCAATAGTTTGCTCTACGATTAAAGCTTGGAAGCTGCGGAAAAATAGGGCATTAGCTGTGCAGTGGAACTTCTCTACAAGGAACTTGAAAATGTCATTAAAACTAGGTCTTTGAAGAGAGGGGTTCGTGCAGGGACTGACTTGCATAACCACTTATCACATGAACAAGTCGGCGCTGACCTTGCCCTGTTTCTAGTTGAGAACAGACGCTGTTGTGTAGTTTCTCTTTAAACTACATTTCCAACCAATGATTTAGAAGCAGCGACATCATCATGCCATATTTCAAATGAAAACACAGGGTGTTGCAGTGTTCAGTACTGTATTTTTTTGTTTTCTTTTGTCTTGTCTTCTGTAGCCTTCAGCTTGGGATCAAGATGGCAGAGCTGGATGCTGTAAACGTGCGCCCTCCAGAACCCATCATCATCTCAATATGCAGAGCACGCAATTTGGTACAGACAGCAGTGATTATTCTTTGGACTTTGAACATAGAATCATTACCTACAGAATTGCATGGATTAATTAAGCCTCGAGAATGATAATGGCTTACATGGAATGATATGAATGTGTTGATCTCAATGAGTTTAAAATGACAAAGAGAGAGATTGCATTAATAAGTTTTATTTCTCTTTCTGTCTTTCTGTGTGTGTGTGTGTGTGTGTGTGTGTGTGTGTGTGTGTGTGTGTGTGTGTGTGTGAGAAAAGACAGAGAGAGATTAATTTCTAGTTGATTAGTTGATAAAAGAATATGGTGTGAATTGTGTGTGGGAGGAGAGGAGTGGAATGTTTATATGCTAATGTAAGAGAGAGAGGGGAAGAGAGAAACAGAGAAAAGCATGTAGACACACTTGAGAGAGTGTGACATATCCTTGAAAAATCAGTATATGCTATGGCTGTAACTAAGCAAAATGGGCACTTAATAGCTTTAGGAAGCGCTTTTTTTTTCTATGTTTACTTCCTTTCATGCTCTTATCTGTTAGCGTCCCCTCCCCCCCCCCCCCCCCATCCCACCTACACCTGCCTACAATCCTTCCTCCATGAACCAAAAATTGAATCAGAAATGCAAGTATGTTAATGTGTGTATGTGTGTGTGTGTGTGTGTGTGTGTGTGTGTGTGTGTGTGTGTGTGTGTGTGTGTGTGTGTGTGTGTGTGTGTGTGTGTGTGCGTGCATACATGCTCGTGTATGTATGTTTTTTTTTTTTCAATGTTCTAGCGTGGATCAAAGGGTGACGCTGTCACTGTCATGGTGAAAGTGGAATTTTCGGAGAAGGTGCTAGGAGAAACCCCGAAGGTGGACTGCCAGCCTGACACTCCAGCAGAATTCAACTTCAATGCCACACTGAACTGTACTTACGAAGATCCTCTGGCCATCGATGACATTGCTCATAAACCAGTGGTCTGTAAGTTGCTGTGATGGATGTTGGTTGTGGTGGTGGTGGTGGTGGTAGCGCGCGTGTGTGTGTGTGTGTGTGTGTGTGTGTGTGTGTGTGTGTGTGTGTGTGTGTGTGTGTGTTAGGGGAAAGGGAGTGGAGGGTGTGTGTGTGTGTGTGTGTGTGTGTGTGTGTGTGTGTGTGTGTGTGTGTGTGTGTGTGTTGTGTGGAGTACAGATGAGTGTTGGTGTGAGTATATGTGTATGTGTGAGTGTGTGTAAGTAATTACAGATGTGTGCTGTGTGGTAGTGTGTGTGTGTGTGTGTGTGTGTGTGTGTGTGTGTGTGTGTGTGTGTGTGTGTGTGTGTGTTAGGAGAAAGGGAGTGGATGTGTGTGTGTGTGTGTGTGTGTGTGTGTGTGTGTGTGTGTGTGTGTGTGTGTGTGTGTGTGTGTGATTACAGATGAGTGTTGGTGTGAGTATATGTGTATGTGTGAGTGTGTGTAAATAATTACAGATGTGTGCTGGTGTGGTAGGGTGTGTGTGTGTGTGTGTGTGTGTGTGTGTGTGTGTGTGTGTGTGTGTGTGTTTTCAAGGATGATGATTTTGTGTCAAGTAGCTAACCAGGCTAGCTCAGAGTAAAAGTTTGCAGCCATGTGTAAAATGTAGCTAAAGTTTATTTTATGTGCTATTAAGCAGTAGAACTCTCTCTTTCTTTCTCTGTCACACACACACACACACACACACACACACACACACACACACACACACACACACACACACACACACACCACTAGAACACACTCTCTCTCCTCTCTCTCTCTCTCAGAAAGTTTAGAAGTTCCAGAACAGAAAGTTTGAGAAAATAGTTTGCAATCTGTCGTGCAAATATAAAGTAATTGTTCAAAAACACCTTCAACAATGTCACCAAGATTCAGTGACATGAAAACAAATGTAACATTCTAAGTGCTACAAAGAGAGCAATAAGAACATTGCAGCTGTTGGGGCAAAAGAAAGTAAAAAAAAAAAAAAAAAAAAAAAAAAAGAAGAAAAGCCACACAGAGTGCTTTCCCTTGTCTGCCTGAATTTTTGAGAGAGAGCAGTCAATGCTTCATGCTAAAATAAAACCAGCAAAAAGTGGTGTTTTTTTTTTTTTTTTTTTTGTTTTTTTTTTTTTTGCTCCCCAACCTCTGCGCCACCCCAGAGGCAGTGCACCCACGCCACTCATTCCGACACCCAGTCCACAGCCACAGCCTGGTCGGCCCCGCTGCAGCCCCGCCACTGGCAATCCACAGGGAGCAATCAATGTCAAGTCGTCAAGAGGCAACCAACCGGACGAGACACTGCACTGCTGCCGAGTCACTTCGGTGGTGTTCAGTGGCGCCTGTTCTGATCTAACATACGCAGGACACCCACCTCCTAAGCCACCTACTGACGACAATAATTGCTTAGTTGCGGAGTCGGCGTGAGTGAGCTCCCCCTCCAGAGAGCACCACCACATCCGTTCAGTGACAGCCCCCATAGACTCGCCAATACTGGTGACCCCGACGGAACCAAACCAAGTCCATAGATGTGGAGAGGACATCGAAATTGAGGTCACCGTGAGAGCAGGGCATGAAGGGCTACAGAATTTGAGACTTTTTTTTTTTTTATGCTGATCGATGAGAATGAGGATGATTGAGATGATGCTACGGATTTCCATTTCAGTCTGAGACTACATGGCAGGGCTGTCTCTATGCTCCTTTGATAATATATCCCGGCGTCAACCAGGCCCGAGAGATACAGGCACCTGCAGTATTGGTCAGGAAATTTGAGCAACACTCTCAGAAACGCATCCATTAAGTGGACAAAACTCGACTGTGTGGTCCCAGTCTTCCCAACTGAGTCCGCAGCAAACTCAACTCTGGGTAGGAGCCGGTCGGGGCAGAAAAAAAACCCACATGACGCTGATGGGATTTGAACCCACGACCTCCCAGCCGGGAGTTCGCGATGCAAACCACCTCACCACGACGGCCGGTAAAAGTGCTGTTCTTTTATCTGTGGTGCCACCAGAGAGTTTGAATTCGACCAGATTTCTCCTCTTTTCATAGCTTAGGAAAGGGAGGAAGGTGGGGGAGATGTAGTCCTGAATTTGAGGCAGGAAGAAGCGGCATCACCATCCTTGCTAACTGAAGGAAAGTGTTGCAAGCTATACAGATTTTCTGATCACATTTGGTTACCAGTGTACAAGTTTGATTACTTCTGATTTGTGTATACATAAATTTGTGTGCATGTGTGTGTGTGTGTGTGTGTGTGTGTGTGTGTGTGTGTGTGTGTGTGTGTGTGTGTGTGTGTGTGTGTGTGTGTGTGTGTGTGTGTGTGAGAGAGAGAGAGAGAGAGAGAGAGAGAGTGTGTGTGTGTGTGTGTGTGTGTGTATGAGTGTGTGTGTGTGTGTGTGTGAGAGAGAGAGAGAGAGAGAGAGAGAGAGAGACTTCACATGTAGATATCATCGGGTTTGTGTATATGTAATTGTGTGTGTGTGTGTATGTGTTGGTATGTTTGCTATGCATGAATGTCTGTGGGTAGGTGTGTGTGACTGTGCATTTTTTCATGTTCATGTCTATGTTTTATGACAGTGACGGTGATAGAAGTTATGCCGAAAGAAAGACGACGCCAGAAAGAAGAGAAGACCAACACGCTGGGACAGTGTACAGTGGACTTGTTACCTTTAGTCAAAGGTATTAGGACATTGAAAAAAAAAAAAAAAAAAAAAGAAAGAAAGAAGAAAAGGAACAAATAACCCTTTAATGATAAAAAGGATAGACTCAAACTGAAATATGTTTGTGTGAAACCTTTATGCTGTGATTTCATTTTCCTGTTTTTTTTTCTCTTTTTTTTTTGCTCTCTCCTTATGTGTCATGTCAGTGCTATTGTTGATGTTGCTGTTGTTGTGTTGTCTCATTGTCTGTGCTGCTTCAGAGGTGTTAATGTCTCACCATCCATTCTGGCACATATTCACAACCACACCAGGCTTGTCAGTATCACGTCGTCAGGAGACCACCCACTCCAGTGGGACATTACACGACTAACTGATGCTGAGTCACTTTGGTGATGTTCACTAGTGCCTGTTCTAATCCAGCACATGCAGGCCAGTTCATTCCAAGCCCCATGCTGATGACACATAATTGCTTGGTCGTGGAGCCAGCTTGCTTCAGCATCCCCTTCAAGAGGGCGCCACCATGTCATTCCACAGACTGTGCCATGAACTTGCTGATACCAGTGACCTCAGTGCAAACTCACCAAGAGCATAGACACAGAGAGGAAGTTGAAACTTAGGACACCATGATAGCAGGGCATGAAGAGCCAAAGAATTTGAGACTTTTTAACCCTGATGTTGATTGTCGACAATCAGGATGATGAAGATGATGCTGTGGAAATTCCATTAAGGTCAGAGATTACGTGATAGGACTAAACTCCACTTTCACTTTCATATTCATCCTGGCATTAAGATACTGACACCTGCAATGCAGGTCAGAAAATTTTAGCAACATTCTCAGAGGTGCACCTATTAAGAGGATGAAACTTATGTGTGTGGTTCCGATCTTCCCATTTGACCCCATAAGGAACTCAGCTGTAGGCAGGGGTTGATCAGGGCAGAAAATTCCATAAATAATGGCTCTGAAGAGGATTGAACCCATGATTTCTCAGCCCACAAAAACTGTGATGCTAACCACTGCGCGAAGGTTGATGGTACTTAAGTGGCATCTTTTCTGTGTCATTTTTTCTGGCTTCCTTTTTCAGCCACACTCTGTCTCATCTGATAGCAGCTGCAGCACAGCCATCCACCGGAAGCAGCGCGTATTTCAGCATCTTTAGGTAGCATGCAAGAGGAAACAGTGCACTGCTGACACGTCTTTCTGGTAGTATCCAGTGATGCCTGTTCTTATTCAACATATACAGGACACCACCTACTAAACCCTTTCTTTAAGGTAGCAATCGCTTAATCACAGAGTCGGTGAGCTTTGCTAATGGAGGATAGAAAGGATGATCGTGATAATATCAAAAATCCATTTCAATTTATGTTGCTTATAGCCAAGCTGATGGCAAAGGCCAGATCAAAAGTCTTCTTGATGTAAGTGATACACCAGTACAAACCAGATAGTGCATCTGAACTACATGTCTGGCTCTGTGTAAGTATTTGATATTGTTCATCAGCAGGTTACTATTTGGGAAGATGTACATGATCTGACATGCCATTAAGAGAGAGAAAGAGGGAGAGGGTCACTGACACACTGTGTGTCCCTTGTGCTCAGGAGAAACCAGCTTCAAGCAGACCTTGATGATCAACCCCATACCTGGCTCTTCACTTGAAGGGATCCCCCCTGAAAACCCCAGAGTAAGTACCCACTGCAGGATGAGGGGGGGGGAAGGCAGGGTTAGATACAGATGAGGGGCCTTATGGCCA
>JADBJO010000329.1:152500-155000 GCA_016801955.1 Conus betulinus | reverse complement strand
AGCATCTTTCCACAAAACAAGCCAGTCAGTAAGCAGATTTAGCATGATCTCGTTAATATTCTTGAAATGTGTGCAAGGTCTTGTCCAGAAACTGAACGAGTAGGTGTTCATGTGTTTCAACTGCCGTGATGTGCAGTTTCGACATGGAAGGCATAGACTGTGCTTTGTAAGGGTGGTCTTCAACCCTGCTGTGTGAAGATTACCCTTTGTGTGACAGCAGGTCTTTCACTTTTTTGTCACACATCTTCTGAAATTCTTATTGATGGCAGCTTAATAGTTAAAAAAAGAACTTCACTGTAAAGGATTAATGTTGGTGCATAGTTACACCATTGTCACGCAGTCGTCAGGTATGATTGTGTATGTTTTTTCTCCTGAGAAGCTTTTTTTTTTTTAAAAAATGACAATATTAATTTTTATTAGGCATTCTTAGCTTGTGCATAGTGAAAGTGAGAACAATTTGACAGAGCAATATTTGTGTTTGTTTGTGTGTTTGTTATTGTATAGACATCACATACTACCAAAGAAAAGACATACTAGTGTTTTGAAAAATCCATTTACTAGTAAAAAAAAAAATGAACTTGTGTTGATGAAATCGAATATTGATGATTAAGGAAAATACATCGCCGAACTGTGAAGATAACAATTTGTTGATAATGAGGAAATTCACAGCGATAGTTAAGAAAAAAAAATCAATGTCACTGATCAAAGAAAACAACTATTGACGGGGGAACAAATCTGTTGATGATGAGAAAACTCTTGGTTAAGGATCTCCATCTGATGATGATAAAGAAAAAAAAAAAAAATCAACAGATGAATTTTAGAAAATCCTACTAATGCCAGTAACTAAAAAAAAAATTGTCTATGACAAAAAATAACCCATACTGCTGGTAACTGAAAGAAGACAAGAAATAAACTTTTTATACATCAATGTAAGAAAAGAAAGAAGAAAAAAGAAAAAAAATAATATACTGGTGGCGATGAAGAGAAAGAACTCCAGCTGATACGTGTGTGTGTGTGTGTGTGTATTAACAGAAAGAAATGCCAGTGGTGTTCCCGGCGGGTCATCTGAAACCAGGAGCCGATAAAGAGCTGCCCCAAAAGCAGAAGAAATGGGCTGTCCCTGGATCGGGCTGTTGCCAATTCCATCTTCATTCCTGAAAGGTGAGTCATGTAGCATATGTTGTTTTAACTACATTATGTGAGGCTGAGTCAGTCATGTGGTGTAACTTGCTTCGACGACAGTGTATGAGGCTGAGTCAGTCATGGTGTAAACTTGCTTCCACGACAGTGTATGAGGCTGAGTCAGTCATGTGGTGTAACTTGTTTCCAGGGCAATGTATGAGGCTGAGTCAGTCATGTGGTGTAACTTGTTCCATCCACAGTGTATGAGGCTGAGTCAGTCATGTGGTGTAACTTGTTTCCACGACAATGTATGAGGCTGAGTCAGTCATGTGGTGTAACTTGTTTCCATGACAATGTATGAGGCTGAGTCAGTCATGTGGTGTAACTTGTTTCCACGACAATGTTTGAGGCTGAGTCAGTCAGTGTCCTGTTTCCTGCAAAGAAATTAATCTTTGTGGTTCACTGTAAGTAGAGGGAATGTTGTAAAATGTCCTGCAGTGAGAGAAATTAATGTGAATTTATCATAATGAAAAGAATAGTATTATAATTTTCAGGGATGAAAGGAATATTAAGTTAATGTAATGACAGAGAATATCACTGATTTTTTTTTTTTCTGTCAGTCAGAGTATTGTGATTTCCAGTAAAAAGAGAGTATAAATAAGTATTATAATTTTCAGGGATGAAAGGAAATATTAAGTTAAAGTAATGACAGAGAATATCACTGATTTTTTTTTCTTTTCTTCTGTCAGTTATTGTGATTTCCAGTAAAAAGAGAGTATATTGTAATTTCCAGTTCTAAAGGAGAACGCTGTTGTTTCCATCAATCACTCAAGACTTGATTTCTCAAGACTTCTGTAATAATGATATGGTAAAGTCATATTTTGTATTACTGTATGAATCATTTTTCTGTATTTCATAAGACAGGTTATTTACACATTGCGATTTTGTTGCTATGAAATGCTACATTGTATTACAAGAAGGAGTTCCTGATGTTACTCCAATTACCCATTGTAAACTGTTTACGCACTTGTGTCAGTACTTCTTTCTCAAGCTGTTTTAATCATATGAGAAAGGCTGAGTTGATGAAGAAGAAGATGAAATGACTGGCATAATGAAAGTGCTTTTCACTTTTTTTTTCTTGGTCTATTTAAACAGTTATGAACATGCTTGCAGAGTATTAACATATGTTAACAAGCACACATTATGTATAAATAACCTGTCTTATGAAATACAGAAAGTGATTCATACAATAAAACAAAATATGACTGTTATTGTGTGCCATCGTATACCGGTGGAAATGGAGGACATGTATAAAACATCGTTTGCATCCAATGTGAGAAACTGGAGGAATAAGTGAGATAAATGAAAATGAGTGACT
>JADBJO010000329.1:140000-147500 GCA_016801955.1 Conus betulinus | reverse complement strand
CTGTTACGGGTGTATTGCTTGAATGCTCTTTTGATTGCACCATTGTTGTTAATAGAAGAGTTAAGAAAACAGATGGATGAGTGGCTGGGTGACTTAGTTTAATGGCTGAAAGGTTGGATTGATGGACAAACAAATTTACAACTGACTGGCTAACTATCAAATTGATTGATTAGTCAGTGACTGGCTGATTGCTGTGTTTATCTCTTCCATCCATCCTTCAACCCCAAACCATGTTTCTGTTGTAACATGTGAGTTCTCTATCTCCTGTGTCTTCTTAGTGCTGTCTTGTTAAAAGTTGTACAGTTTGGTACTTATATCAGTCATTTCGTTAACAATGGTTGTACTGCAGTGAAACCCTCCAAGTGTAGATTCCCTCTCTTTAGAGACATGTTTTTCTGCAGTGCTTTTGTCTTTCTCTGTACCCCCCAGTTAAAGGACATTTCGTGTTTGTCATTGAGAAGTTCTCATCTAGTATTGTTTGCAGTCTTAACTGCTTCCCAGGCAGAAAAAGCTTTAATTGTAATGTGGACAACAAATCAGATTGGTTTGATGTGTGTGTGTGTGTGTGTGTGTGTGTGTGTGTGTGTGTGTGTGTGCGCGCGCGCGAGCAATGCGTACATGCATGCGTATGTGTTTGTGTGCATGCAAATGTTTGTGTGTGTATGTGTACTTAATTGTGTTTGACAGTGTGTGAGTATACAGGCAGAGATTTGCATCAACAGTGTATGAAAAATGTCTTAAATGATTTCCACTGCAGACCACTGTGTCATAATGTTTGTTTTTCTTTTGTAAAGATTTGTTTTAACTGGTTATAGTTTTTGAGCAGTGGGAAAGGAGGAGGAGTGAGGACAGGACATTGAATATAAACATGTGTATCGCTTTGAAGCTTCCTGTTGTGCAAATTTTTTTCTGTCTCTGTAAATATATTTCTATCATTTTTTAAAATCTATAGTTTGTGTGAGCTTGGGTGTGAGTGTGTGTGTGTGTTTTTTCCTGTCTGTTTGTAAGTCTTAACTGTCATTCTTTCATCTGTGTGTGTGTGTGTGTGTGTGTGTGTGTGTGTGTGTGTGTGTTTGGTTCTGGTTGTGCAGGAGGATGAAGGCACTATCACCTTTCACGGTGTGGCCTTTCTCAACCTTGCACCTCTCCTTTATCCTGGAGGTAGGGAAAGAGGACTGTTCACTCAGTCTTATTGTGCAATGTGTAGAATTTTGGAAAAAGAACAAGGAAAACAGTACACTACATTGTATAGTATAATGTCATGATCATGTTTTTTTATTGTGTTGTAATGTGTCTGTTTTGTGTAATCTTTGCTTGAAAAAACACGATTTCACAGAAAATGTGTGTTTTCCTTCAGGATGATCTTTTTTTTCATTTTTATTAGGTAGTAATCATGCACTAGTTCTGAAAATACAAAAAGAAAAAAGAAATTCATTATTTATATCTGCTGTTATCTTACTTTACAGGTGTGGTACTAAGCTGTTATTCAACTGTTGCATTTGCTCGTTTATTTATGTAGGTGATCACTTCTGTTTGTTTGTTTGTTTTTTTTTTTTCTCAAGTCAAACGAATTCGAGGTGCCTACAAAGTGCTGCCATACACGGACCACTTCCTGCATGAAAAGGTGAGCACGAAGGATTTTTTTTGATGAATGGGTCTTACAGCAAAGCGAAATATGTTAACGAGTTACATCACATTAATCTAGGTTGATAGGGTCATGGTTCCCCATGGGGATACTGAGAGGTCTTTCGTACAAATAGTTCCCCCTCCTTCTGGACATTCTGTGCTAGTAACGTCCCCTTTTCCTTTCGCTCTCAGTAACTCTGTCTCCTCCTTTGCTGTACTGTCGTCTACTGTCCTTTCTGTCTACCATAGCTTTTATCTATCTTTTTCCACAACCTCTTCCCACAAATTTCTGCACTCAACGAAGTCGGAGTGAATTGACTATACTCCTGAGTATAGTGAAAGTATCCCAACAGGGTAAACGAGTTCACTCGCTACCAGATACTGGAATGCTGAAGAAGAAGAAGAAGAAGAAGAAAGATAGGGTCATGTCAGTCATATAAGAAACTTGAAATCAGTGTTCTAATGACTGTGATCTGAAACCCAGGTTACTTAGAAAAGTCACACTGGGAAAGCGCTTAATTGTGAGGTCTGTCACAATGATCATAGCTATGTCAGGCATTTTCATGGTCTGTTCAGTGTGTGAGTTGGCATTAAAGGCGTACCTTCTTTGTCACATTGAGTAGCGTGAAAAAGGATCTTTTGAGAAGTTTGAGGACTCACAATGTTTCCATCTATTTGTCAAGTTTGATCAAATTTGGTCACTTGATTTTCTGATAAACATGTTTGAATGATAAAATGAGTTTATCATGATATGATACAGTGAGTGTGAAGGAAGATATCTGTCCTGTTCACAGTTCTTGTGCTGCTTTTAGATAAAAAAAAAATGTGAATGGGTATTAGTGCTTTTTTTTTACTTAACTGAATCTTTATTTTCAAAGCGTCTGTGTGTATGTGTATGTATGAACCTGTGTGTGCGTGTGTGTGTGTGTGTGTGTGTGTGTGTGCGTGTGTGTGTGTGTGTGTGTGTTTATGTGCGTGTGTGTGTGTGTGTGTGTGTGTGTGTGTGTGTGTATGTATGCAAGTGTATATGCATATGTGTGTATATGTACATGTCATTGTCTTAAACATATCTACACATGTATTTCAGTGTCTTTGATTGTGGGATGAGCTGAAAATGTGCATGCTTGTGCTAACGGATCTGCTTACATAATTAAGGTTACTTAGGTGCTTCTTATCCTGCATTCCCTGCTACGCTGAATTGGCAGCCATTAGTGCTAAATCTTTCTCACCTCTTTTCCTTTTTTTTTGCAAATACATCTGTATAGATCCAAAGCATTTGACTTGCACAGCATATTTGTTTCCAGACAAAGCGCAGATCTGGCATTTGTGAGGAAGCCGCCCGCATTGCTTTGAATCAGCTGAATCGAAACAGCAGTTCCCCCGCCCCAAAGAAAGGGGGTGGTGGTGGCAAGGAGAAAGAGGCTGACAAGAAAGATGCCAAGAAAGGAGGAGGGGTAGGTCTTGTGGTGGACAACTGTGTGTGTGTGTGTGTGTGTGTGTGTGTGTGTGTGTGTGTGTGTTGTGTGTATGTGTGTGTGTGTGTGTTATGTGTGTGTGTGTGCGATGTTAGGCATGTGTGTGTGTGTGTGTGTGTGTGTTTTGTGTGTGTGTGTGTGCATGTGTGTGTGTGTGTGTATGTGCGCGGGCATGTGTGTGTGTGTGTGTGTGTGTGTGTGTGTGTGTGTGTGTGTTGTGTGTGTGTCTTGTGTGTGTATGTGTGTGTTTGTGTGTGTGTGTGTGTGTGTGTGTGTGTGTGTGTGTGTGTGTGTGTGTGTGTGTGTGTTTTTGTGCACGTGCATGTGCTTGTGTGTGTGTGTGTGTGTGTGTGTGTGTGTGTGTGTGTGTGTGTGCATGCTTGTGAGCCCTTGTGCGTGTGTGCATGCATGTATGAGTGCATGCATGCATGTTTGTGCTCTCCATCATGTGCATGAACTCAGGGAGGAAGAACGTATATTAATGAAATGATTGATTTTGATCATTGCACATTGTTTTCTTTCTGTTCTTTTTTTTTTTTTCATTATTTATCCCACCTTTGCATCTCTCTTTTCATGATCTTTCTTGATGAATTTATTCATTGGTTAAATAATACACTAGTGCACTTATTGTGTTATTTCTTTGGTTTGACTTAATGAGCGTTTAGAATATCTGTATAGTAGCAGTGTGCACAGTAAATTTTTTGTAGTGTGTATGAACATGTCGGTGTGTGAAAACACCGACTGAACCTCCATTCTGGTCCACCAACATACCTCTGTGTTTGCCATGTTTATCTGTTTCAGTTTTTATGTCTAGGGTTTTTCTGTCTGCGTGTGTGGGTTTTTTCCTATATTCTATTCAATCCCACTCCCACTCACACCCCCACCATTCCTTTCTTCCATTCCCCTTCTCCATTTCTTCCACCTTGGGCAGCCACGAAATGCACAGCCTGAGTTGGCACTGATCTTTTAGTTCACCCTTGTTTGTCTACCACATGTACACTCCATTGATGAAATACTCAGTGCACACTTGTTTTACCTTAAATCCCCCAACCACAGTCCCATGTCAAAGCATTGCACAAAGGGACAAAGCTCACAATGTATGTGCTGTCATTTTTCATTTGATGGCATTATTACAGGTAGCATCTGACAAGGAATCCATTCCCCCACCCATTCTGAAAGTTAACTGTGGTTGTCTTCTTGTTCTTCTCTGTTGTCCTCTTTACAGTCATTTTTGCCATCATTTCCAAATGTTACATGGTCAGTTACTTCTTCAGACTCTTCTTTCTCAAGCTTCGTGTTTAACTGGGGTGTTGGTCAGTAGTTTGCCAGTTAGAATTTTCTTTGACGATGCAACGAAGATTTTATGTGGATACAACAGAACAAACATTGTTTATTCCTTTACTTTCATTTCTGCATAAAATCTTTAGTGCATCCTCAAAGAAAGTTTGTGAAAAAGATGATTGACAGTCAAGTAATCATTTGTAGTTTGCAGTTATCTTGTTGCTTGGTTCATTTTTTTCTTCAGTTGATTTCTTAATTAGTCAGTTCATTCAATAGATAGGTTGTTTGCTTGTTTTTGGACAAGTAGAGACAGGTGTTTAGATAGTCTAAAGTTGATGATGATTTTGCCTCAACTGCTGGGCTGTTTTCAGAGGTCCAATAGTGTTATGCAAAGTCATGACCCTGAGGTCGGTATGGGGACTGTGGTGCTGTGCTCTTCTTCTCTTCTGGATTGCGGTGGTCTTTCTTGTCCCAGCTGTGTCTTCATTCTCCCCTAACTTCCTCATCGGCTGTCTCAGGGCACCACTTTCTCCTCTAAGAACACAAGTTTGTTTTTTTCCTCATCCAGTGTGTCAGTTCTGTGATCTTCTCAGTGTGTACATGTGTAATTGGATTGGACTGCATTGCTTGTCTGTTCCTGTAAATCAAGCTTGTTGAATCACAGCAGGGATCATCTTATCTACAAGACTAGCACACCCGTACACTCCCTGCTTATGTTTGAGGCTGAGATTGTTTGCGTTACAAAGGGTTGCTTTAAACGCTAGGCAACCAGGTGAGTTAACAATTCATTCTGTGTGTAAATAATAATCTTCCCTGCATAATCCACTTAGTTTGTGACTTTCATTCAGCAGGCATATCAGTGTGTGTGATATGAGTGACAGAGTGTGACGATGTAAACCAGCTTGTGTGTCAATTTGTGATCTGCTCAGAATGAGACCATTCAAACCGCGTCATGAGTAAATTTGTATTCTATGGAGAAGGAGGCTTCATAAACCACATCATGTGTCAGTTTGTAGTCCACTTTGAGTGTAAACTATTTCATGTGTCGATCTGTTTTCCAGAGTCAGACTTTCTGAATGATTTTATGTGTCACTTTACATTTAACTTAGAGTCAGACTTGAAAATAATTTTATGAGTCAGGTTTTTTTCTTCCAATTCAGACTAGAACTTTATAAACCACTTCATGTACCAATTTGTATCAATTTTATATAGAGTGCAACATTATAAACTGTGTCATGTGTCAGTTTGTGTTGCACTTATGGTGAGATTTTTAAAAAAAAAACATTTCATCTGTTCATTCTTTTATCATTACTTTGTTATAAACTGGTTGTGCAACTGTTTGCATTCCATTCAGAGTGAAACTGTATAAATCCCTTTGTTTGTCCATTTGTAATCTCCCACAGAATATGACTTTAGATATCGCTTCATGCGTCAGTTTGTATTCCACTCAAAGAGTTGACTGTGTGTCTGTTTTTAGTGTTGATATATAATCCTTCAGACCATAGCTTTATGCTTCAGTCTGTTTTCTGATATGTGCATTTCACTGTGGACATGCATTTAGAACCTTTCATGTGAAATGAAGCGTTGAACTAAAGCATTGCTGAGGTTTGTTTTTTTCTGCCCTGCCTAGTAACCAGCACCAGGAGAAATCATCTGAGGTCAGTTCAGTCTTTTCTGATCTGCTCAATGGGCTGAAGAAGGAAAAAGCATTTTGTTGAGTTTCGGCTTTTCTGATCTGCTCAATATTTAGAACAAGAAGAAAGCATGTGTTAAAAGTTTTTTGTTTCTTTGTTTTTGTTTTTTTTTGATTGTTTGTTTGTTTGCTTTATGACTGCTCAGTGTGCAGAAGAAGAAAAAAAAACCTTTTGTTGAGTTTTGTCTGTTGAGTACTGCTCAGTGCTCAAAACAAAAGGAAAACCTATGCTGAAGTATGTTTTCCTGATATGCACATTGTTCAGAGCAAGGAGAAAAGACTTGTTGAAGTTTGCCTTTTCCAGTCTGCCCCATTGTTCTGAACAGAAGGAAGCACAAGTTTAGGTTTGTCTTTCTGATTTACTCAGTGTTCAGAACAAACAAAAAAAAAATTTTGGGGGGCTTTGCCTTTTGTGATCAGCTCATTGCTCAGAAAAAGAAGGAAGCATATGTTGAGCTTTGTCTTTTTGATCTGTTCTGTGGTCAGAACAGGAAGAAATCCCTTGTTGACATATGTATTTTCTGATCAGCTCTGTGTTCAGAACAAGGAGAAATGTGTGTGAGTTTTTTGCTTTACTGATCTGTTCAGTGCTTGAAACAGAAAGAATGAGAATGTGGAGGTTTGTCTTTTGTCAGCTGCTCAGTGCTCAGAACAGAAAGGATGAGCATGTAGAGGCTTGTCTTTTCTCATTTGCTCAGTACTAAAAACATACGGAAAAAAAAAATGTTGAGTTTTATCTTTTCTGACCTGCTAACTGTTCAGGACAAGAAAAAAGCATGTGCTGAGGTTTATCTTTCCTGAGCTGTTTGTGCATGTTGAGGCTTGCCTTTCAATGGTTCAGTGGTCAAAATGTGGAGAAAACTTTAGGTACTTGGAGTGGTGATCACAATAGCATGCACCAAGCTGCTTAATAGAAGTGCTGTATTATTGCTGATCTCCTCCAAGTTGGAGCAAGTAGAAGAGATGATGTTCATGACATTTTGAGGTCTGGGTGTATGGACATGACCTTGTGCTGGATGTGGGATGGATTTTTGTGGTCTGTGTCTTTTCCCCTGTTGGGGTGGGGCTTCCTGCCACAATGTTCACCATCTGAAAGACCTTGCAGGTGACTGAACGCTTGCCATGGAGTAAGATCATAGCGTGTGTGTACCTTTGGTCTCAGCAGCAGTATTCTGCTTCCATCTTAGACTAGGTTTCTGTGGTGTGTTTTTTTTATATATGTTTTTGAGTTGTGTGGTTGGTGGTGAGTGTGTGTGTGTGTGTGTGTGTGTGTGTGTGTGTGTGTGTGTGTGTGTGTGTGTGTGTGTGTGTGTGTGTGTATGCACATGTGGCCTTGTATATGTGTGTATGTGTGTGTATTAAACGGAGAAAGAAAGAGAGAGAGCGTGTGTATATTATGTGTGTGTAAGAGTTTGTGTGTGTGTG
>JADBJO010000329.1:125000-137500 GCA_016801955.1 Conus betulinus | reverse complement strand
CGCTGACTCCAAGTCCTATCTGATGATAGACATCACTCTGACAAGCCCCCTTGTCCCCAAACGACCCCCAGAGGAGCTGGCCAGAAGTAAGTGGTCAGCGAGGATGGCGTGTTGGTGGTAGTGATGATGTGGTGGAAGGAGACTGATGCTGAACATGGATTTGAGATTGTGTTGCATTAAAGTGTATTGTTGTGCTGTGTACTTTGCTGTACTGCACTGTATTCATTTGCACTATGTTGTGTTCCCATTGATATATTGCATCAGTTGCATTGAGTACTGCAGGTTAGGATAGGGTAGGGTAGTGAAGTGCTGTGTACTGTAGCACAATGTAGTAGTGTGGTGTACTGTAGCATAGTGTAGTGTAGTGTAGTGTCCTGCCATATAGTGTAAAGTAGTGTATTATCATTTAATGTCATAGAGTGCAGCACAGCATTTTGTGTCCTATTTCAGGAGACAGGTGATTGCTCGTTCTTCATTTTCATTATCCTGAATGCTGTTTATCTTGCCTGAAGGAGACCTAAGAGGTTGAAAATGCACCATTTCTTGTAATGTGTTTGCCCCTTTTGTCCGGCGGAATGGCAATTTCTCTTTTAAGTTTGTTTCAGTTTTCCACCAGCAGTCACCTCACTTTGGAACAGACGTTTTTATGTTGGGTGTCAGCGAGATTCCAGCATGGCATGTCAGACTATGCCCTCAGTGGTGTTCCACTGAGCTGAGCTGCCACGGAAGATCTCACTGGCAAAAGTGTTTTATATAACTGGTTGCTATGTTGGCAGGGTGGCTGAGCTAATCCCTCCCCGACCCGCCTTCCCCCAAGAGGACCGACAGTGCTGACAAGGTGATGCACCTCTTTTGTCTAGTGCTGGTTTAAGTTGATGCACAGGATTAGTTGCATATGGTTTGATAGAAATTTTGTATGCATATATATGTGTACACACATGAGACGTGCACAAGCCATGCACACATGTGCTTGCATGAACACACGCATACATACTTGTACTTTGGGGGGGAGCTCCCCCCCTACCCGACCCTCCCCCTCAGCCCCCTTGCCCCCAGTTATAGAGGGGTTTACACTGTAAACACGCTTAAACAGGGGCTTACACGCATGTGCACACACACACATACACACAGACACACACACAGCTTACACACACACACACACGCACAGACACACACACACACACACACACACACACACACACAATGCACATGCATGCATGCACACACACACACACACACACACACACACACACATGCAAACACACAAGCATTCACACACACACTCTCTCTCACACACACACACACACACACACACACACGCACACACATGCGCACGCATGCTTGCCCCCACATGCACACACACACACACACACACTTCACACACACACACACACACACACACACACACACACACACACACACACACACACACAGAGTCAAAGAAAAGTGCAGGTTTTTTGTTTGTTGTTTGTTTTTTTTCCCTTATAGGCATTGCCATGTAGATAGTCTGATAAAAGATAACAATGTGGATGATTATGCAAACAATCAAGCCTTTTTTTTTGGTTGTTTTTTCCTTGCAGGCGGTGGAGGACTACCAAGGCCAGATTGCCTGTGTGGGCTTCCCTGATCCTCGAAGAGTTCAGGTAGAATTCTCGTCAGACATCTTGTGGTTATGTGACCTCTTGTAGGGTTTAGCAGGCTCAGTTCAGAAAGAGGGGGGGGGGGGTAAGGGTAAGGGATGGGGTGGGATGAGGGGAGGGGGCAGGAGGAGGATTCTAGGGTCTCTGGAACACCGCCACCTGGCCCTATTCTGATAAAAAAAAAAAAAAAAAAATCTGAAAACGACAACAGCATTCAACAGAAAAACATCAACAAAAATTATAGGCAGTACACAGACTATGCATTGTCCTTCTGGGGACCCTTGACCCCCCCCCCCCCCCCCCCCCCCCCCCCCTCTTTCTTCTTCTATTTCTCTCTTTCAGTTGACAGTCTGTTGGTGAGAATTCTTCATTTGGTTAAACAGAACTCTTCTCCTCACTGTTGCTCATCGGTCGTGGTCAGCAGCTCCTATGTTGATCTGATTTGAAACAGATACCAAATACTGAACTTCTACGCTAACAATGACAGCCTGGTCATGGATTCAGACTAAGAAGCATCCCCTGGAAGTTGTGAATCCAAGTAGATGGGACTCGTTTTGCTTAAAACTCTTACTGATGTCACTGACAGCTCAGTCATCAAGCCAGGCTAAAGGAGTGTCCCTGTCAGAAGTGCAGACTGTACTTGTGACCTTCATCAAGAGCCGATATTTAATCTGCTGGCATGAATCAGGAACTCGTCTCTCAGGCATGGGGGTGGAGGGGGAATCAGACCAGGAGTCATCAAGAGGGCAGGGAATCCAGGATTCTTTCTTTACTCCCAGTTTCACAGCATTGAATCTTCTCCATGTCCATTTTGTTATAATCTATCCTTTTTGATATATATATATATATATATATATATATATATATATATAATTCTTTGACTAATTGAAAATCACAAGTACATTTGCTGATCGTTTTGCAAGTTTGTACGCTCATTTGACTTGTTTTGAACTTAAGTTGTTAGTTTTAAATGTAAGTAACAGCAAACCACCTAGAAAACATGAACAGACAAATCACAAGACAAAACACAATGCGTTTTGACTTCCTAGGTCTTCTTCAGGCAAGATACAAAACAATTATTACAACGAAAATGAACAAGCAATCACTTACCGTCATTCACTTCAGCGCAAGATGGGCGTTGAATCTTGCGCTGAATTGAATGAAGGTAAGTGATTGCTCGTTCGTTTTCATTGTCCTGAGTGTTTTGTATCTTGCCTGAAGAAGACCTAAGAGGTCAAAACGCCTCATGTTTTGTCTTGTGATTCGTTTGTCACGTTTTCTTGGCAGTTCACCATTAATACATTTAAAATTTGTTTAGATTCCCACCTGCAGTGGCCTCACTTTGCAACTAGATTGAAGTTGTTAAGTATATTCATTTGACTGGTTTTGAGCTTAAGTTAGATTTTCTTTTCTCTGACTGACATTCTTATGTTCATCAGAATGTATTTTGTGACCAGGGATATTTGGGGAGGAGATGAAGAGTGGAGAGAGACTCAGACCAACGAAGCCATGGAGGAAAGGTGGGTGACACTATGACATGCCAAATGTATGAGGTAAAGATACTCTGAGGCTGCCAGATCTTTGCTACCTGTTTCATGATCACCGCTGTCATTGTCATGGGGTGTTGGAGATTGTTGTCGTGTTCTTCATTGCCTTCTCCAAAATTTTTTTTCTGTTTCC
This sequence comes from Conus betulinus, assembly GCA_016801955.1. NCBI lineage: Eukaryota > Metazoa > Mollusca > Gastropoda > Neogastropoda > Conidae > Conus > Conus betulinus. The sequence goes on along the minus strand of JADBJO010000329.1, from coordinate 134,180 downwards.
TTTTTTTATTTATATATATATATATATATTTGTTTTGTTGATTATTCAAAAGATAATATGATGATCATCATCATTCTTTACCTCATTGAGAAGAATTGTCATCTGAATTTTGGTACAGAAATTACTTGAATCTGTTAACTATGATCTGAGGTAAAAAGGTATGATCAGTAACTGCTTTGACAGAAGTTGAGTTCTATTTCAAGGATAAGTGTGACTTGAGTGATTTTTGTTGTTGTTGTTTTCTATTAAAGTTTCTTGTCAAGATTCAAAGCAATCTTCCATTAGTGGCATAAATCTAATTCATGTCAAGCTTGTTCTTGTTACCTCGACATTTTTTTGTCCTGAATTTTGCAGCTACTGTGCATTTTTGTACATAAACGTGTCGTTGCCATGTTCTGTGGTAACAGACGGCAGAGTAATGATGTACAGACCTCAACTCCTCAGGCAACATACTTCACTTTCAAGGAGCAGTTGAAACACTTTCAGTCATCAAAATTGTGCGGGAGAGAAATATTCAAGCACGACAACTTTGATGACAGACATCGCAGCTTCAGGTGATGGAGATAACCTCGCTTAATGAGAGTTTAGATGGTTGTTTGTGATTAGGGAGTGATGGTTTTATTGTTGTTGTCGTTGTTGTTATTGTTGTTGTCGTTGGTGTTGTACCACCTAACAAGCACTTATTTTTTCACCTTCAAGGAGCAGCTCACAAGATTCAGTCATCAAATGCATACCTGTAGAAATGTTCAGTCTGTATGGTTGATGACAGACTTAGCAAGAGTGTGATGGAGATAAGTGATCCAATAATGAACAGTTACAAACGGTTTCTTGAACAAGTGCATAGTATATGCTTGTGATTGTTGTTACAGTTTTCTGAGCAAATGCATAGTGTATAACAAGCTTAGTTCTATACAGTTACGACATTTCTGAGACAAGTCAGCATAGTGTACCTGTATGCCTGTGTTCAATCTATACAGTTGCAGACATTTCTTAGCAAGAGTGCATAGTGTATGCCTGTGTTCAATCTTACAGTTACAGACATTTCTGAGCAAGTGCATAGTGTATGCATGTGTTCAGTCTAAGCAGTTACAGACATTTCTGAGCAAAATGCATAGCTGTATGCAGGTGTGAATCTGTATGGCTGCAAACATTTCTGAGCAAATGCATACCTATATGCATGTGTTCAATCTGTACGATTAAAGGCATTTCTAAGCAAGTGCATAGCTGTATGCATGTGTTCAATCTGTATGTATAGCTGCAAATATTTCTGAGTAAGTGCATACCCATATGCATGTATTCAATAGGTATGGCTGCAGACATATCTCAGCAAGTGCATAGCTGTATGCATGTGTACAACCTGTGTGGTTGCAGACATTTCTGAGCGAGCTGTACGTGTACCTGGTGGATCAGATGCATGAGTCGCTGAACAAGGTGCTGCAGATTGAGGACCAGCCCCCTATCCCCCCTCCCTCACCACCAGCGCCCAGCTCAAGCACTTTGCCCCATGAGGCGGAGGTCAACAAGAACTATGAGCTGGCCACCAAGTATTATCAGGAGGTCAGTGAAGGGGGACCAGGAGGTTGTTGTGGTGTTTGGGTGTGTGTGTGTGTGTGTGTGTGTGTGTGTGTGTGTGTGTGTGTGTGTGTAGGAGTGTTTGTATGTGCATGTGTGTGTGTGTGTGTGTGTGTGTGTGGTGTGTGTGTGTGTGTGTGTGTGTGTGTGTACGTGCGTGTGTGTACATGTGTGTGCGTGCATGCGTGCATGCATGTGTGTGTTTGTAAAGGGGAGATGTGTGTAAATGCATGTGTGTGTGTGTGTGTGTGTGTGTGTGTGTGTGTGTGTGTGTGTGTGTGTTTAGTTTTAATATTTTTGGCCTTGAATAATTGAGACAGGGAATTAAAAGGCAGACAATTTCAAATAGAATTGTATATTCCTGCGTCTCAACATACACCTTCTATTATTAAAGAAAGCAAATGAGCAATGAACCTTTCTTAAATTCTTTCAGCAATGCATACGTGTCCTCTCTCTGTACTATATTCTCTGTTGCTGATGTCTGATAAGGTATGAGTTTTCAAAACGCTGCGCACACTTATGCCTCAAATCATTGTTTGTTTAGGTTTACTCGGTGAATTAGTCATACTGCACAGTGCCAAGAGGGGGTTACAATTTTGTATTGGTACTTTTTTTTTTTTTTTTTGTTTTTTTATTTATTCATTCCCCTGCATTTTAGTGTGAAGAATTTCCATTGGAGCCTTCCTTCCTTGTCCTCCAACTGAATGGTGGCGATATGCTTGAAGTCTGTGCTCTGTTCAGCCCAAAGTCTTCATGTCTTTTGCAGAGAATTATCAGAGAAGAAGGAAACGCAGACAACTGGTTTGACTTTGGCACCTTCTGCCTTCTGATCAACAATGTGTCTAAGGTAATGTTGATGTACAATGTGTATGTCAAGGGCAGCCGTATTTCATCCTCTCTGCTTATTGTTGAAGTGAAAGGTTATCAACGTGAGAAGGGTTTTGTTGGGTGGGTTGTTGTTGTTGTTGTTGTTTGTTGAAAAGTTGACAGCCATATGAATATCTGAGAATCCCCAGTTTTACATGACAAAACATGGCTTGCATTGTCTCAGAGACTGTATATTGTGTTTGTTGTATCACGTTGTATTTTGTTGTGTATTGTGCTCTGTTTGTGCTGTATCCATTTATTATTGCACAAAGTGTAGTGTCTTCTGAACACTAGTGTCAGATCACCCTTCAAATATAGGGATAGAGAAGAAAAAAAAAAAGCTTGTCTTGCCCGGAGTTGGAACACGACTTTTATTATATATATGTGTGTCACTATTTAATGTTTTCTACCACAACACTTTTACATCCTTTTCCAGTGAAAAGTTTTGGCATGTGCACATAGTTGGCCCCTTGACAGAAACCTGTTCAGTGCTGTAGTTTCATGTATTTCTTTTGAAGATGCAATTTAGTTCGACTTTGAAAAGTAAATTTATCTATTTTGATATGAAATAAGACATTGACCCTGTCTGTTTCTCACCTTTCTCAGCTGAAGAGGGCTATACAAGAGAAAAATTAAAATATACGATGGGATTTTTTTTCTCACTTAGATCAACTTTCTCACTATTTCAACAACATTCATTATATTTTCAAGTTGTACAAGAGTGAAATTGAAATATGATTTTTTTTTCTCTCAATAGATCATCTATTTTCACTACTTTGACAACATTCATTGTATTCACAGGCTTTTGTGGTATTGTTTTCTCGGTCATTGAGCAGCCACAGAAGGTTGTGTTGTATGTTTTGTGTTTGTGTTTACAGGCGGAGGAGTGCTTCCAGAAGTGCATCTCCATCAATCAGAGACACATGGAGGGGTGAGTACATGGAACACAGGTGCTGTGAAATCGAGGGTCACTCACACGCAAAAGCTTGCACTCTCTGTCCCAACACTGACAGTTGTTCATATCCTGGCAAACCACAGTCATTTCCATCAGTGCACATAACATTTCAAAGAATGACAGCTGATTAGTGATTGACTGTTTGTCATACAAACTGCCCCCGACAAAGTAACAGTTTGCTGATTTTATGAAAGATTGATGACTTCACTGGTCCCAAGAAAAAGAACTCGAAGAAAGTGCATGCTTGTGATGATTTCTGCTTCTTACTGATAAACTGAAGTTTGACATAACAACAGTCGGAACGTGTGAATCATCAGCTACTTCACAGTACCTGCAGGACCCTGGATGGTGTAGTGGATAAAGTGTAGTTCTCGTGACTCAAGAGTCCTGGGTTCAACTCTGTTTAAGACAGGCAGGTCAGAGGAGATTTTGACTCTACAGTCAACATCTGCGCTGATTTCAGGTGCTTCTGGTGCTTCTGATGAAACTTTAGTCTGACATCCAGTGTGTGAATGTACTTATCCAAAGAAAGAAAACCAGACAAACCCTCCATGCTGTTTATTCCATCCTTAGCCATCCTATGTTGGTGTGGGATGGGTGTCACACGCACGTGCACACACACACACACACACACACACACACACACACACACACACACACACACACACACACACACACACGTCAGTGGCGTATGTGAACATCATGCATGAAGACAGTATATGGCTGCCTTAACTCTTACATCCCTGCTCTTACAGTCAACCTGAACTGTGCAAAACGAGGCATGCTTAGGCCAGGTACAGCTCAGACATTGACTAAAGTAGATTGAGGCTAAAGTGGAGAGACTGGATTGCATTGCGCACCATTTAAACATAATGACATCAAAGTTTTAGACAAAGAGGGACAAGAGACAGAGGGTAAACTGAATGTCCACTGAACAGAAGCTGACCTGTGGGCAGGCTGATGCTGTACGGCGTGGTGTGCACGCTGGCGGAGAGGAACGAAGAGGCAGAGACCTTCTTCGAAGCAGCACCAACGTGGATCCCAAGAGCATCATGGCCTGGACCATGCTGGGTGAGGACGACCGATGGCTCTGCTGTGTGTTGCTGGTGTGCTGATGGGGACTGCCGCTAGAGGGCATTGCTTTTCTGGGAGGATCTTCCGTGTGTTGATACCTTTCTGTCTGGAATGTGTGTAAAATTGTGCAGATACCTTAACATCTGCCTGTCAGTATGGAATGGGTTGTAAATTGTGCAGATACCTTAACATCTGCCTGTCAGTATGGAATGGGTTGTAAATTGTGCAGATTCCTTAACATCTGCCCTTCTGTGTGGAATGTGGGGTAAATTGTGCAGATTTCTTAACTTCTGCCCTTCTGTGTGGAATGTGGGGTAAATTGTGCAGATTCCTTAACATCTGCCCTTCTGTGTGGAATGTGGGGTAAATTGTGCAGATTCCTTAACATCTGCCCTTCATTGTGGAAATCGGGTGTGAATTGTGCAAATTCCTTAACATCTGCCCTTCATTGTGGAATGTGGGGTAAATTGTGCAGATTCCTTAACATCTGCCCTTCAGTGTGGAATGTGGGGTAAATTGTGCAGATTCCTTAACATCTGCCCTTCATTGTGGAATGTGGGGTAAATTGTGCAGATTCCTTAACATCTGCCCTTCAGTGTGGAATGGGTTGTAAATTGTGCAGATTCCTTAACATCTTCCCTTCTGTGTGGAATGGGTTGTAAATTGTGCAGATTCCTTAACATCTGCCCTTCAGTGTGGAATGTGGGGTAAATTGTGCAGATTCCTTAACATCTGCCCTTCATTGTGGAAATCGGGGTGAATTGTGCAGATTCCTTACATCTGCCCTTCAGTGTGGAATGTGAGGTAAATTGTGCAGATTCCTTAACATCTGCCCTTCATTGTGGAATGTGGGGTAAATTGTGCAGATTCCTTAACATCTGCCCTTCAGTGTGGAATGGGTTGTAAATTGTGCAGATTCCTTAACATCTGTCCTTCTGTGTGGAAAGGGTGGTACATTGTGCAGATTCCTTAACATCTGCCCTTCTGTGTGGAGTTTGTTGAAAATTGTGGAAGATTCCATGATATCTACCCGTTTTTTGTGGAGTTTGTCGTAAATTGCACAGGTTCCATAACATCTACATTTCTGTGTGGAGTTTGTTGCACATTTTACAGATTTGATCACATCTGCTCTTCTATGTGGAGTTTGCAGTAAACTGTACACTTTCATAGCATCCATCTTTCTGTGTGGAGTTTGTTGTAAATTATACAGATTCCGTAACATGTTCTCTTCTGTGTGAAGGCTGCAGTGAACTGTACAGATTCCATCAAATCTACTCTTCTGTGTGAAGACCTGTAAACTGTACAAATGCCATTATCCTTTTGTATAAAGTTTTATGTAAGATGTGCAGGTTTCATATATTCATTCTCTACAGAGGTTTTTTTTTTTTTTTTTTTTTCAATTTGACAGATTCCAGTATTATTATGCAAGTAGTTACTGGTAAAGTATACAGACTCTCTAACCTTTCTGCACAATTATTGTTCAGATTTCTCTCTCTCTCTCTTTTTTTTTTTTTTTTGCACTGTCATGTTTCATTCCCCCCCCCCCCCCCCCCCCCCCCCCACCCCCATTTCACGTTTTCCCATCCTTTTCCCCTTTCTGTAAATGACATTATTTCCATGCCATTCATGTGGGTTCTCCCATAAAACAGGCACAGCCAGGCTCATCCTGTCTCAGTCCCACCGCTGCTGTCCATCTTTCATAGTCAGTATGATCTCATCATGAGGCAACTCAACTCATCACTGCAAATTGTTCAGTTCAGATTTTTGTATGGTCACCCTTCTGTGTGGGGCTCATGTCATGCTGGCAGATTTGTTTGTCACAAATTTTAGAGGAGGGATAAATTCAGAGGGTAACAAACACTTATTTAGAGAAAGATCAGAAATGGTTGATTTAATAAGACTAGACAAGATCTTTGTCCTTATTTTGAATAATATTGTTATTTGTTCTTCTCTTTTCTTTTTTTTTTTTTTGCATCAAAGACCCATAGAAATACTTCTTCTGAGCACCATTCCAGAAACACTTCTTCTGAGTACCATTTGTATTCTTTTTTTCTTCAGGCCTGTTTTATGATGCCATCAGCAACGACATTGGGGCAGAAATGGCGTACCTGGAGGCCAACAAGCTGAACGTGGCTCAGGCAGCCTCCATTGCCAGAGCGGCACGGGAAGAGGAGCTGGAAAAGGAGAGGAAGGAAAGAGAAAGAGAAAGCGCGAGAGAAGAGAAAGACGGAGAAGTCACAGAGACTCCTCGCATCGAGGGTGAGTCAAACAGTTGTTGACAACCATTGCTGTCTTGTAGTTTGGTTGATGTGTGGTTTTGATTACAGTGCTTCTCAGAAATAACACTGATGATTTTGTAGTTTTATCGAACTGCATGAAATACATTCTTGAAAGTGTGTAAAGATATCAAGTTAAATGTTTCAGTTCTGTTATCTTGAATGAAGTACAAGATAAAAATGATCAGTCACTATCAATAGATTTCTAAGTTACCAGCTCATCATGTGTAAAACAAAGAGAAATCAAGATAAATGCCCATAGAAATGCTACCATGGACATATGGTTTCATATTCAATCCCAATTTTATTTTAAAAGAAGTGGTCTTGAAGTGAAAGAGGTGTGTTGCATTTTACCTGCAGCAGGTGAGATGGAAAACCTGATTGGGTCGTCAGAGGGAGGGTTGTCTGTGCCAGTCCTCGACATCAAACAGTCAACTCCTGGTGGGGAGCACACGCCGACTTCTGCTCGTTCATCAAACGCCAACATAAAGGGAGACAAGCGATCTTCTCCATCCAAACGCAGTGAGCTGTTCTTTAGTGTATTGTATGGTTTTATACAGATCATGATGGATTCAGTGTAATTGTCAGTGTCATTGTGCAGTATATATGGCATGCTTTTTTTCAACAAACATCTACAGAGGTACTTTAAGTGATAAATTTACTGGCTAAATAAATTGAACAGTGGTATTTTAAAAAATCAGCTGCTTTTCATATAGCTATATGCATTGACGGAGATTCCAATGGGTTTAAACTTGGTGAATCACAATCATGTGGCCATTTTTGTTTTTTTTCATGTGATTGAGTTGTTTATGCACACACTCACGCATGCAAACATGCACATATGCGCGTGCATGTGTATGCATGCATGCATGCGTGTGTGTGTGTGTGTGTGCGTGTGTGTGCGCGTGTGTATGTGTGTGTGTGCGTGCTTGAGTGCGTGTGTGCACGCGCGAGTGAGTGTTTTTGTGTGTCTATATACCAACTTGCTTGCCCATTTACATAACACCTGTCCTGTCTGCCTGTAGTAACTAACCAATATACTCTTGTTTCCACTTTTTTTTTTAAATTTTGAGTCACAACTTGCTTGTTTACATGAACACTGCCTGCTGGCAACAACATCTGCTGGTTTGTGTCAAAACCTGTCTGTATCAAACCCTGCTGTTTGCATTGCACTTACCTGATTGCATCAGTATCTGCCTGTTTGTATCAATGCTTACCTGTTTGTATCAGCACCTGCCTTTTTGTATTGAGACCTGCATCTTCTCATCTACACTGCCTGTTTTTATGTATGCTTGTCTGTTTGCATTAGAAACTGTCTGTATCAACACCTGCATGTGCACATTAATACTTTCATGAACACCTGTTTGTATCACACCTGCATGTGCACATTGATACTGCCTGTTCTTATGAATACCTGTCTCTTTGTAGCAAAGCTGCCTGTTTGAGTGAACACCTGCATGTCTGTATCAACACCAAGACTGACCTGCCTCTTTGAACTCTTTTCTGTTTGTATGAATACCTGCCTGTTTGTATTAACACCTAAGCACCTGAGAACTTGTATCAACACATGTGTGTTTGTGTCACCACCTGACTGGTTGTGTCAACACCTGCCTGTACCAACACTTTTTCTTTGATTGTGCCGACTCACCTGTCCAGTTCATGTTGTGCCAGCTCATATGAAAAACTTGCCTGTCTTCAGAGTTACCTGTGCTCATGGTTCAGACGTTTTTTTGTTTTATGGATCAATTTTCCATGTTGTAACCTATGACCACAGTCAGCCCACGTCCTTCACCCTTCACACAAACACATGAACCCTGATCTCTGATCACCTTAACTCCTCCCTGTCCTCCCACTCCCCTCTCTTAACCGAATCGTCTCCGTTCCTACCCATAAATCATCGCTGCAACTCTTTATCACACCCAGTGTGTTGGCAGGCAAATCCGTCACGCCCTCACGGCCCGGCAGTCAGGTGAAGGGGTCGGTGAGAGAGACCCCAGTGACGGGAGAAAGGGAGGTGGTGGAGGAGTTGCCTCCCCGCGAACCAACCCCAGTGCCCACGTCGAGCATCTTCATGCAGGCTGTGGACTGGCTTCTGGGAGGTCAAGGCCATTCCGGTGAGTTGGGTTGGGGTCATGGTGAAATATCTGGATCAGGCAACATTTTTATTGGAAGGTATGGCTACATCAAAATTTTGCCCCATGAGAGAAGATAGTCTGCTGATGGAGCTTTTTGAAATGTTCATTATGCTTTTTTCTGTCCATGGATTATTATCTAGTATGGAGATAAATATCAGTATGTCAGAAAATGATTGTGCTTGCATATATGTGTGCTTTTACACAAATACATGCAGAGACACACACACACAGACACATGCATACACACACACACACATGCACACACTCATGCACACAAACACACAATTTTACACACACACAC
>JADBJO010000329.1:70000-122500 GCA_016801955.1 Conus betulinus | reverse complement strand
ATGAAAGGCATCATTTGTGAGTAAGGTGAGGTAATGTAATGTTGCTTATGGCCCAGCTGACCAAAGGGCCATAGCAAGGCCGTCACCACCTTGAAGTCAGCTTACAAAGTCATTTAAAAACGAAAAAGAAAAGGGCTCATTCACACAACCCTTTAAATACACCTTCTGTAAAATCTTAGATCAGATGAAAAATGTTAATCTCTTTCAGAAATTCAAAGATCACATCAGATGGGATATCTCTGTAGAAGGTTTTCATGGAATCTGCTGTGGCATTTGTGTGTGTGTACCTGTGTTGGTAATTAACTTTGTTAATGGCCTTTTCCTTTTTAGACTCGTGAATGCGGCAAAAAGCTCCGTTTGTGTGAATGTGCCTGTGTTTGTACCTGTGTAGGTACTTAACTTTATCATTAGCCATTTCTCAGTAATGGTAAATTCTTTTGATGTTAGTACGTCACATTTTTAACTGTTGTGTAATTGTTGGAGATGATGATAATGATGGCATTAGTGATGATGATGATGATATTGGTGGTGTTGAGGGTAATTCTGAGGTTGTATATTTTCAGTATAGCAGTTGGTTGGTTGTTGTCTTTGAACATTATTTTGACACGCTGGGTCAAAGAGCACACATGCCGATACAACACTGAACAAGAGAAAACGGGAACAAACCCAAGCAGAGAGAAAGTAGCAGTTGTGAATCTGAGACAAAGGCTGTTAGAAAGACCCAGTGGCAGGAGGATGAATACAGTTCATGTGGAATGTGTTTGTCTTACAGTTCACAAATCTATAAATCATTCAGTCTTTTGCCTGTCTCTAACTTCGGTTTCATCAATAACAAAATCGCATGGGGAAAAAATAAAGGAAAAATAAAAGGAGGAGAGGGAGGTTGGGGTATGTAACAAAACCTGAGTAGTTGGGACCAAATTGAGAGAAAGTTAATTTAGTAAAGAGACTTTTCAAGAACAGCCAGAGCATCAAAAACCATCTGCAGTACTACAGTCACAAAAAAAAGAGGCACATAGAAGAATGCATGAATGGACAACATCAGGGAGTGGACATACCAGTCCTGCGCCGGCTTAAGGAGAATCACTGAGAATCACAGAGAGATAGTGTCCAAACATCTGATAATGGACCTCAACAATTTGTACTCAGGATGATCCGATAGATGGTATTGATGACAATGATATATGTTTGATTTTTTTAGTGTGGAAGTAGACTTGGTATTTGTGTTTGTGTGCTTTCTTGACCTGTGAATGTGGATTTATCAACAGGTGAAGAGCCCAGAAAGTGGATTCTTTGTTTGTAAACTCACTTTTTTGTTAACTTAATTTTTTTTTTTATTGTGTGTTTGTATGACTGGAAATATTTTGAAACAATGAACAGCTTCTGAATAGCTGATTTAGACAGTAATTATCAATATATTAAAAGTAGATTTCTGAAAAACTGAAAGTTTTAAATACCAGAAAAAAATGTTAAAACATCATTGAAGAACATTCTAGTTTCAGTTAAATAAGAGATCAGGAGACAATACAGCATGTATAAACATCGCATTCTTTCTGTATGTTATATTTTTTTCTAAAAAATGATTTTGAAAAAACTGATCAATCCAGTTTAAGGGTTACATTTAAATGTGTGTGTGTGTTGCAGTACACGAAAGCAAAGAACACATTCCTGATGGCCTGTAAGAAATCACCATCCTGCGTGTCATGGCTGGGGGCCGGCATCGCATGTTACAGAGTGGGTATACAATCACATGTGTCCTCTTTTCTTATTAGCGTGTGTGTGTGTGTGTGAGCGAGTGTGTGTGTGTGTGTGTGTGTGTGTGTGTATGCGTGTATGTGTGTGTGTGTGTATGTGTGTATGTGCGTGTGTGTGTGTGTGTGTGTGTGTGTGTGTTGTACAAATGGTAGGTAAATGTTCACACATTTCTTTGCTAATGGTTCTTTCTGAAGACTCTGTGTGTGTGTCTGTGTGTGTATGTGCATGTCTGTGTGTGTGTGTGTGTGTGTGTGTGTGTGTGTGTGTGTGTGTGTGTGTATTTTTGTGTATGTATGTGTATATTGTGCAAATGGTAGGTAAACATTCACACATTTTCTTCTTTACTTTTGGTTCTGTGTGTGTGTGTGTGTGTGTGTGTGTGTGTGTGCGCGCGCACGCGCGCGTTTGTGTGTGTGTGTGTGTGTGTGCGTGTGCGCGCACATGCATGTGTGTGTGTGTCTGTTTAAAGTCCTCTCAATCTCATCCTCCCCTTTGCAGCTTGGGGAGCTGGGTGAGGCAGAAGATGCCTTGATGGAAGCCAACATCTTGAACAACGCGGATCCCGAGGTGTGGGGTTACCTGTCCTTGGTGTGTCTGCGCACTGCGCGCAAAGTGGAAGCTGAACAGTCCTACAAGCACGCTGTGAAGGTGAGCACTGTGAAGGTATTGGTTGTCTTGTCATCTTCATTGTAAATCGTATCATTTTGCGTTATGTTTTATTAAGTAGCTTTGTATTGCTCAGTATTACAGTGTGCTGTGGTATTGTGTTGTAATATAACAATCTTGTCTGCACTCATTAGGAAAAGTACATTACACAGAACTTTGCCATTCACTTTGTGTGGTGTGCGTGTGTGTTTCTTCATTTTTTTGCATTTATTCTCTGAGTGCATGCTTGTGTATGGGTATACATGTTTTTGTACATATGTGTATGCATATATTTCTTTGTACACAAGTGTCACGGAATTGCCTGTATATGTATGTATGTGTGTGTGTCTGTCTGTCTGTCTCTCTTTCTGTCTCTCCATCTGTGTGTATATGCATCGGTATTTCTTACCGTGAACACACTTTATGATTTTCAGCACATCAGATCAAAGCCTTGTGTGATTGAATGTTTCAGTTACAACTGGATGATGAAGTCCTCCTCCTGAGGAAATCCGTGCTGAGCAGACCAAGGCTGGTTTCGGCAGTCCGCAGTTCTGAACGCGATTCTGAGTTAGTTGACCTACACCCAGTGAAGTGTTGTGAACATCTTCAATGTTTTACTTATGCACAAAAGTGCTCGCATGGAAACAGGTACACCAACATTATTCACTCTCATGAGAATATTGTCTCACATCTTCAGATAAATTATCCTCAAATGTACAGAAGACACACACACACAGACACACACAAAAGCAACTACAAACATGCATGCACCAATTTCTGTTTTGTTTTTGTGTGTGTGTGTGTTTGCAAAAGCTATACAAGAAAGTGCCAAACTGAAGTGAACAGTTTTTTTTTTTTTTGACACAGATGTGCTCAGGACTTGCTGTTTCTTCAGAAATTCAGTGAATTGCTCAAAATTCTCTTTCTCATAAATACCAGTATTATCTATTTTCCTTTTCTGCTGTCTTACTGTTTATCATTTTCCCTTGAGAACATAGCATTGTTAAACAAAGGGGCAATGCCTGTGATATTTTATCAGACTGAATAAATAGGGGACCCATATTACCAAAGAAAGGCCCTGTATTTGTCAGTCACTCACTTTGTTACTCTTGCTGCTTGTAACAAGAGGCATTGTTCTGAATGGAAGCAATAATTGTGATACATCTTCTATACAGTCTGGATCTCATGCATATGGGTTTGTCACAAATTGTGCACATGTTCATGCTGTGTCAAGTGTGTGTGATCATTGTGTTTTATGCACCTGTGGTTTGCTGATAGACCTTGTTATGGAAAGTAGATTTTTGTTGGGACTGAATACCAGCATTTCATGTATGCGCGAGTTCCTTTTCCTTCACAGCACTTTTTCAGCTTTTTCCATCATAGTTCTAGATGTGTTTAATTGTTATTTTTTTGTTCTGGAGCATTTCAGCATGTCAAAAATCATTTTGTACATTTCAAGATTACTTTTTTATTTGTTACATGGTTAGCTATTTTCATCCCTTATCTCTTTACAGTTGTAAAATTGAGTTTCAAACACATTTCTTGCTGAGCGTAAAGGTTCTGTGTCCATGTTTGTGATCAGTCACTGCTGTTCATGTTTTTTTTGTTCAAATGAATGTGGATCTCCATTTTTCATAACATTGTTTCCTCCTGTTTTGTTACAAAGTTGTAAGTCTGCCATGTTTTAATTTTTCTAATGTTAGATGATTGGATGCATTTGTAGCTCAGTTTTTTTTTTCTTCAAAAAGTCTTCTCTCTGCTTTCCTTGATGTTACAACAGCTTTCTTTTTTTACTTGCGTTAATGACTTCTTGATTTGTGGTTTTTTCACATTTGATTTCTTTTTGTTTAATCCACGGACATGTTCAGATAGTTGTCATGTTTTCATGAATGCAGCTTTTGAAGCTTGTGAACTTTTTGATGATCTGTTTTAAAAATGATTGTCTGTTGCAATGAAACCACCACTCCGTCCACATTTTATTAAACCTGTGAGGAGTTCAGTTTGTGAAATAAAATTGCAATATTAAGAAACAGGAATATGTATTTCTGTGCATGCATGTGTGTGTTGGCATGTGTATGAATATCTGCATGTCTGTGGGTATGCATGTGTGCTCACATATGGATGCAGTGTTATCAATGCATATATATGCATGTGAGTGAAGAGAGATATTTATGTTGATACGTGAATGCAGAGAGCTTGTGTGTATATGCTTCTGTTGAGTGTGTGTGCGCGCGCATGTGCATAGAGTGTGTAAGAGAGAGAGAGGATGTTAGAAATGAATATTCCTTGTCAAAAGAGATGTACATATGCACAGTAGTTTGCATGCACTGTCAAACTTGCATGCTCTTTAAGACAGATGATGCAAGTGTGAGAAAATAGTCATATAAAAAACAGAATGTTTCTCCTGTTTTGATGATCGATCATCCTGTGTCCACAGCCACACACCTGATCCAACAATACTGACTGCCATTGTTAGTTAAGTATTTTATTTTGGTTGACAACTACACGTGGAAAATGTACAGTACCATCCTCTCCACGCTGAGCCTTGTCACAGTCTGCTGCTTTGGAAGATTCACAGGTTACACAGTGGAACATTAGACAGAAAGAGTTCAATGCACATGACTGTGGACATTCATCTTCACAACACTGACGATGCAAACATTGAGGTCTGCTCATGAGAAGAGCTTGAAATACAGTCATGAATACCACAAGAAAATAAATTTTGAGCTATTACATTGCTTACAAGCTGATGTTACAGAGGTTTTTTTTTTAGGTTTCTTTACACAGTGGACATGATCCTTGTTCCTGAGCAATGCTATGCAAGATCAAAGCCATAACTTACATTCAACCTTAAGTTTTCAGTTTATTACATAAACAAAAGTATGAAAAATCTCTCTCATACATCCTCTCCAAACTGACAATACAGGACACATCAGAACAGAATGACATTTACAAGCAAAATGAAAGAAAAAGAGAACTGTCTTACAAGTCAATGGAATGAAAGAATTCATAACAGGAGATCATATTCCACACGCATTAGCAAGAATCAAGCAAGAAAAAATGTCAACTAACTCAATGAAAAAGACAGTATTCGAAATATGGCAGTATTTGTTATTCAGATATAACATTTACATGGCTCTCAGCCAAACTGTTCATGCATGCTACAGAACATTAATTAAAAAAAAAATGTCCAGTACACAATCCCAAGAACCCTGTACACAAAAAAATTCTTCAATGAATGTAAACAATGAAGATATATACAATCCTGAAAACCCTGTACACAAAAACTTTCTGCAATAAACGTGTAATAAACAGTGATGATACGTATATGTACATGTGAATAAAACATAAATTGTGATCACAGACCTAGCACATTTGATGTTTTTCAAAACAATATACAAAAACCCCAAAATTTTACTATGCTAAAGTAAACAAACATTCTGTTTTTTTATGCCATTGTTCTGGTAAGATGCAACAGGAAAGAGTGACAGCACACAAAATTATGACCCTATCTTTGCACCGGTCACTTCAACTACTGGCTAAAGCAGGTTTACAGACAACCAGAATATGGGAAATCAGACTTCCCTGATCCTTTTCCATTTCATTGTTATTACTTTTATTTCCAACTGAAATAACTGCCAAAGGGATCATGAATATGTATTGCTTTGCAGATGGGAATGATGATTCCATTTGTTTTCCAAACCAGTTTGCAAGGAATCAAATTAAAACCCATGAGGACTTGGGTTCTGACCCCATTTCCTAAAAAGTCCTTTGAATGAGACTCTAAAATGAGGTTCTGAGTGTGAACACACTCATAAGATCCCATGTACATGTAAAATCCCCTTCACCAATTTTCAGAACAGGCCAGTTTGGCTGTTGATATGGACAACATAGTCTCAAACAGCATGCACCAACCATAAAAATCGATAGAAGGAATGAAAGTGTGAATGACAGATGTCTGAAACGCTGAACAAATGAGTAACGCTAGTAGGTAGCTGTATCGGGCCTATTCAGGTAGGTAACCCATGATGTCAAAATAAGCATGGATTGTAAAAACACTGAAAGCTTGGTCTCTAACCAAGGATTAAAGAGTATAATGACACACGCGCAGGGAGACATGCACAGCCACAATATGCTTGCATGGAAAGAAGCAAATGTAAATATACCTATATGCATACACATACATGTACTCAAAAATGCGTCACATTATCCCAAGCAGTAATGCCATTCTATAGTGACCGTAAGTACACAGAAGAAAAAAAAAAGGAATAAGAATCAACTCTCTTCTTGACACACTAGCATCTATACCATAATCTTTGTGAACAGCATTCAGATGGCATAACATACCCATTCACTGAGATGACCCATGTTTTTGAAAAAGTTTCAGCAACAAGACCAAGTGGGGAGAGGAGGTAAAGGAGACAGACAGAAACATGGGACAAGGTGGAGGAGGAGTACATTACAAGGGCTCATAACAATGGTTAAGCTGAACAGAGACAATGTGGAAACGTTCAATTTCCACATAGTTCAGCTTCCTAATGCATGAGCTTGCTGCCTTCAGGTTCAATTCGTTTGCACAAGTTTATCACCTGAGTTTTTAAACAAAGCAGGGAGACAATTGTGCATTGGTGTATTTTTTTTTTTTTTTTTTTTCAACATCTGGCCAAAGGATGTCGTGCATGTGTTCAGAAAGGGCGTGACTTTTGCGTTGGGTCCATGCTGCAACATTATATATTATATTCCTGTTTTCTCTTACTTCTCCCTGAACTACATGGGGAGTCATTGGGCCACCACACTAGAGAACGGTTCACAAAGTTCCACCAGTTCTGTCGGCTGGTTGCCAAGGCCTGGGTCTCTGCACATGGTTTCCCTGTCACTCTGCAACGTTGTCAGTCCATCATTTTCTTCTGACTTCTCCTCCGTCTCCTCCCTTCAACAGTTCCCTGGAGGATTCTTTGAAAAAGGCCATTGAATCTGTTCATGGCCATACCAGACATAGTTTTCTGTTTCTGACCGATGTCGGTAGATCTTTGTACGGTCTCATGTGCTGCCTGATGGTTCAGTGCTGACTGGTGATGGGATCAGTGTGTCTAATACTTGGCATCTTGTGGTAACATCTCATTTCCATGGCTTGGATTCTTCAGATCCGCTGTGAGGGTCCTTGTCTCGCATGCACGCAGGAAGGTGAAAATACCATTGTACACAGGAACCTAATCTTGTGTTTGATGGAGATGTTCTTGTCCTTCCATGCAGGTTTTAATCTGGACAGTGCTTGTTCTATTTACTTCCATAAAAAGCAAAGCATTGGGTGTAATTACTGACTGATTATTCAGACTAAGACAAAAGTGAAATTAGGTAACAATGGGACAGAAAGGTGTTCACTATAAATTTATTTTTGGCATGACTGTTTTATCATAGAAAGTTACTGACTTTACAAAAGATGGGAAAAGACAGAGAAGTTCTGTTCACTATCATAAGGCCACATGAAAACTGGCTACTGACAAAAGGCAATACAGAAAGATAATTAAGCCATTCACAAATTTGCTAGGCAAATGTTGCGTCAAAAAAAAGTGTTAGGTTACATGCTGTACATTCAAATTCCTTTCGACAACACCAGCAAACTCGTCTGATGCGCAATCTCTCTACCAAACTATACTTAACATCTTGCATACTGAACAAGTACATCACAACCTTGTTTGGCTTCACTCTTTCATTAAAAAAGATCCCCCCCCAAAAAAAAAAACAAACAAAATAAAGCCAATCTCAATATCTATAGTGATTCTGAAAGTTTATGACAGTTTCTTTTTAATGGAGGTTTCAAAACTTGATCCGATGTCAACAAAGGTTTTTTTTCATTCAGTAGTGAGTCAACAATTAATCCTACTTCTTTAGGTCTATCATACACTGATTGATGTTCCCTATCTCTAATGATTTATTTAATCAGTGTTTCCTTACCAATTACAATATGTTAGCAACTATTTCCTGAATCTGTCAGCTGATTTTGAATCTCGCTGAAATTCCAAACCAATATGGAAAATAAATAAATCTGTCTGCTGTTTCATAAAAAAAAAAAAAACTATCACACTAGTTTGGTTTCTGATTCTTATCACAACAAAGAAAATATATTTAATAATACCATAAGAAAAATATACACTAAAATACACATTTGTAGTCTATGAAAAGTAAAGGTATTCAGTTCCACATTTCAATTTATAAATACGAAAGATAGGACCCCCATTCCCATTATACAGTAATGACAGACACATCAACAAGATCTCAAATCATTCTGTTCTCTTCTAATACACCCTCGGTCTCTCTCTCATTGGAGACAAGGAACGTGCACGAACTCGACCACCGGCCGTTCGACGACGTGATCTGTCACGAGACTGCGGACAACATGATCAGAGTCTTCCAACTCAGAGATGATGGGCCTATGCTCTGAGGCAGACAGGCTCTCTGGCATGCCCACAGGGGTGAAGACCACACCATCCTGAGCCTTGATCAATTTCTCCAGACGAGCGATGATTTCAAAATCTGGAACGGCCAGTGTGTTCACATCCAGGCCCAACATGCGTGAAATCACACCGCGGAAATCCAGAAGCTGAAACAAGATCAATGAATAATCATTGAAACAACATTGTCTTTTAAAGCCTCATCTTCTGTGTCCTATTGGCAGCATTATTCTCATACACCCTTTCTGGGCAGATAAGCTGTGAACAATATGATTTGACTTGGTCCTCCAGTCTACAAATGGTTGGAGGCACACCTGTTACTTGACACTAGGTAGGGATGCAGAAGCTCAGTACGGTGCTTGCCCATGCGAAATATTGTGAGTTCAGTTCAAGTGAGACATGATGCAACCCTTTCCTGAACACATCTGACTTGAACATTTCTGTCAAGTGTTGCCAGCATTTGATCAGATTTTAAAATGTAGGAATGCAGAAGCTTATGAAACTGGTTGCCCATGCAAAATGTTACAAACTCATTGTAGAAAGACCAAATGCAACTCTCTTTCCTGAACTTCTCCAATTCTAATATTTTCTGCTAAGTGTTGTCCTTATACTTAAACAGAATGTTCTAAACCTGTAATAAAAACAAACAACAACAAAAAAACTCACAAATCTTCCACACAATCAAAGCATTCTAGCTAGTGCTGACTTCATGATTAAACGAGATTCAATGCTCCACACCCAAATACTTTGATGATTGTCCTCAACATTACCCATCTACTGACACATCTCAAAATAATGTACAGATTCAAAGTAACAGTCTCAGCCAAAATATTAAACCCACATCAAACCCCATATTTTGTACCACTAGTTCATGTGCCCATGCGTCCATTTTGACTTGAAAATGAATTACAATCTGCTGTGAAGTAAATTTTTATACAGTTTGTAGTCTGTTACTTTGAGCAGAAGTCAGCGGTGATTTTTTGCCATGACATGTGCAAAGAAAGAGCGACCCACTGAGTCTAAGAAACTTTTTGTAGATCTTAAGATGAAAGCCATACGTCTTGAGAGACTGCTAAAATATTCAAAACAAATAAAAATCTATGTGTACAACATGGTTCATGAAACTGGATCTGAGGAAAACTGGCATAAGCATGATGGCGATTAAAAGTTTTATCCTGTGGTGAAGCTAGACTTCTTAGTTTTGTTAGAACAATCATCAGAAAGCACTGAAGCAAAGACACACAGAATTCAACTATAAGAATACAGCTGCTGCTCAGTTCTGTACAGTCTTGCAGGTTTTGTATAGGCCTGGAGTAAACTAACATATCGTGGGAAAGACCATGTGTGTCACAGAAGTGAACAGAAAGAAGTGTTTGATATGGAGTTTGAATTAATGACACTGTGCAGTACCAGTTCAGTGGAATAAAGTCATTTCCAGTAATAAAAGCCTGATTGAAATCAGAAGGAAAAGACTGAAAGCAGCACAAAGCCTGAACTTCAGCCAGTCCTGACCTGTTTCTCACGGTACTTGAGAGAGTCCAGAGCGTTCTTGGTCGTTCTCAACTCGCTGGACAGTGCCTGCACGGCGTTGTCAGACACCAGACGTTTCTCATGAGTCTGGGATTCCGTGCTGGCCACCTCTTCTTTGAGGGCAGAGATCTTCCGCGCCTGCTTCCGTCGCACCTCTTCCAACTCTTCCACCTGTCGTGCCAACTCTTCCACATCTTTGCGTTGCTCTTGTGTCCGCAGCTGCCAAGAATAAAACTTGACTGTCAGTTGCTGATGTTTCAAGTCTTTTCTTTCTCCAAGTCTTGTCATGTTACGTATAACAAAACTGATAAAAAAAAAGAATCAGGTTTTGATATATGTTGAAACATTGTAAGAAGATTTGTATGTACATCTCTCCTTTATCTCTGTATCTTTTCTTTCTGCCTACGACTGTATCTTGATATATGCTGAAACATTGTGAAAATATTTGCACGTACTTCTCTTTCCTTTTATGTCTGTCACATTTTCATCTTCTGTCCCTAACTAGATCTTGGTATATGCTCAAACATTGTAGGAATACTTGCATACATGTACATATTTTTCACTTTCATCTTTATCTGTGTATCTTTACCTTCTGCCTCCCCTATAATTTTCTCTACCAAGTCCTCTGATTAGTTGTCTAAAAATTAATATTACTAGAACTCAATCATATCAAGGTGAGACCAGTTTGTATGGCTGTAGAATTAGGACCCATTGTGTCCCACAAATTAAAGAATGTCAAAGTAGTCATCTAAACATTAATATTACTAAAACTCAATCATATCAAGGTTAGACCAGTTTGTATGGCTGTACAATTAGGACCCATTGCGGTCCACAAATTAAAGAATGTCAAAGTTCTCACAATGACGATAGAGACAACTCCTACACTATCTATACATACACAGCCAGCCACATTTACACATGTACAAATGGATGGACCAAGAGAGAAATGTTTGTGGAAGATTTTAGCTCCATCAACCTGTTGTCACAAAGTACTGTATCACATCCACTCAGCAATGAAGCTGAAGTGCATAGCATGTTAAAAAAAAAAAAAAAAAGACAAATGAAAAAACAAATAAATCAAAACATCAGGAAATAATTGCGACAAGGAACTTGTCAACAAGGCTTAGGATACATCTAACCTTTTACATTGAAGTAACAAAGTGTCAGACCTCAATTCTGCTGTTTATTTTAGCTTGTTGGCATTCTCTGGCTTAACATTTGGGGATCACTCAGTATATACACACCCTCCCAAGCAGATTTTAGGTAACTGAGTCCATGTCACAGAGTTTAACGGTTTGTGAGTACACCGCATGTCAGATTGATCACCTTGCTATATAGGCACTCTCACTTTATCTTCAAAGGATAGGCTTTGAGTTACTGACTGGAAAGACCCCCCCCCCCCCCCCCCCCCCCACCCCCCCACACGCATTACCTGCAGTTCATTGGTTCCCAACATCTGTGCTTTCAAGTTCTGTAACTCCTGCCTGGCGTCCTGGGCCTGCAGTTTATACTTGTCCACCAGACGCTCCATTTTGCGCAGACGCACCCCCTCCGCCTCCATGTCCCTCTCCAGGGCCACTCGCCCGTGAACCCTCTCCTCCATGCCTGTCAGCTTCTTGCGTAGCAAGTCGATGTGGAGCTCTTTGGACTCCAGCTGCTCCTTCAGACTCCTCACCTGTCACAACAGCCAGCAGAGTGAGGGGAGGCTGGCACAGAACAGTACGTGAAGAACAAACAGCAGGAAGAAAACGCTAGGGAGAGCTTAACAGCACTATGTCTGCAGAGAAGAAACCGTCCTTAGACAAGTGTTTTGGCCCTGAACTCCTCACACTCTAAGGGGGCTGGACCGCATCTGGGTCATGACTCCCAGAAGCCCTTCCGCTGCCAAATTTTTTTTTTTTCTGGTGTTGCCAGGATTTGAATATACAACTTTTTGGATGGGTGGGCGTCTTAAGGTGTACCTTTTTTAGACGAATGTCTTACCTCACTGCTAACAGGACACCTGTTCCAAATTGAGAAATTTAAGCCTCATGAAGTTCACTTTTGTTCCTCCTTGACCAGATCCAGCTGGAACTCTTTTTGGCTGCCTCTGCCATTGCCTTCAGGGTTCTGGTCCTCTTCTTACCTGAAATCCTGAGCTGTTTCATAAGGTCATAGGCTGTTGAGCCTTCAAATCCCCTCGTTCCAACTTATATAGTGAAGACCCAGGCCTGAAAGCCACATTGTCTCAAAAGGGGAATCTTTGGCAGCATTTACAGGCAGAAGAGCAGTTGGCAGGGAAGAAATATTCTATAGGCCAGAATCACAGTCTCTAGATATAGTTCAGTTATAGCTCAACTGATGACACTGGGCCTTTACAGTACTGTCTAAGTTGGAGATGAAAAGTTCCTGCATGAAAAATGAAATGGACGTATGGGAAAACAGACACTGTGGAACGGATAGCTGTGTCCACTCTAGACAGTGAGTACAGTCTCATTCCCTATTTCCCAGATTACAAGGAAACAAAGGAGAGAGAAGCATTAGAGGTTTTCAAAACCAAAGACAGGTGGGACCACAAACGCAGAAAAAATAGGAGATGACAGTGCAGAAAGACAAAAATAAAGGCAGCATTGAAACAGTGACAGAAAAGAGGAAGTTACGAGGAACGTCTGGAAGGAGGAGACACTGTGTGTAAAGAAAAAGCTCCTGGAATCCCCACAGGGACCTGAAGCAAGAAACTTGACTGATGCAATAGCCAAGATATATGCAGCTTGCTCCAGAGCATTTAAAGGCTGTGTAATGTCTTTGACATAATAAAATCTGCAAAGTTTTTTTTTTTTTTTTTTTTTAATGAAATAACCAAGATATATACAACTTGCTCCAGAACACTTAAAGGTTATATAATGTCTCTGAAATAACGAAATCAGCATACTTTTTTTTTTTTTTATAGAATAGCCAAGATATATGCAACTTGCTCCAGAACATTTAAAGGCTATTTACTATCTGTGAAATGGTAAACTTTGCATAGTTTTTGATAAAATAGCCACAATCTATACAACCTGCTCAACAACATTTAAAGACTAAGCAATGCCTTCAACCTGATGATACCCTGCACCATGTTAAATACATACTGTGAAAATTCTATGGTATGTTGGTAACTGCAGACTCTACCTTGCGCTGTAGGTTATACAGATGAGTGGAACGCTCCGCACGACTATCACCCTCCATCCGCACCAACTGTTCTGCACGAGCAATGAGGCCATCCAGTGTGGAGTCCAGACCCAGATCAAGAGAAACGTGATCCATCTTCATCACCTCACCTAGCTGTTGAAGACCCCGCAGGTACTGTACAGAGACAACACAACAGTTCTGATGATTACACTGCAAAACAGTAGCCTGCACAATATACACAGGTCAGTGGTTAAACCCAAACCACACACTATCTAAAGAAAATCCTCAAAAAATGACTTGAACTTGACAATGCTGTGATCCTTCTCACTACTAGAAAATAGTAACAAACTCGGTTCTTCGTTTGGAATGTTTCAAAAACAATGACAAACTTCAGCTGATTGAAGTGTGGAATCTAGACCTATAAAATGTGTGTATGAAACACTTATTGTTTACTGTTTTTTCTTTTCATAAATTGTGAACTAAGATTCTGCAGAGAAAGATTCACACTTAACTTGAAAGATGATCTGAAATAACATTTCTAAAAAATGTTAGTCATCAGCACAGTTTTAGCTGGTTTTCTCATCTATTCACAATGTAAGACAAACGTCCATTGCTTTCCTCTCATCCTGAAATTTTGTCATCTGTTTACATTGTAAGATTAGTTTCATTTGTACTGTCCTCACCTTAAAATTCTGTCCTTTACAGCATAAGACGACCCTCAATTGCACTCTCCTCACCATTAAATTCTGTCATCAATTTATAGTGTAAAACAAATCCTCCATTGCATTGACTACTACTGTTAAGTGTTGTTATCCGTTCATGATGTAAGAAGGGAGCCTGTTGCACTGCATTCACCTTCTCTTTGTCGAACCTGAAGCCTTCCCTCAGGAGGACGTCCCCGGCAGCCAGTTCCCCTGTGGCACAGCGCAGTTTGCTGTCCAGCTGGTGAGCTTTGGACTCAAACCGTTCAGCCTGCATGGTCAGCTCCCTCTGGATCTCAACCTGCCTGTCCAGCTGCTCTGTCAGACTCCGCACCCTGGCCTCATACTCCTCAATTTTCTGTTGAAAAAGCATGGACATCTGGACATGAAACATGTAATATCTTTAATATCTTTACAAGGTTCTTTTACAAAAAAAAAATTAAATGAGACAGGGAACAGTAAACAGTAAATAACAAACAGGTAGGGTAACTCTCACTTCCATGATGAAATAATTGCAGGCCTACTACTCCAAATGAATGTTGCTTACAACAACAGAATTGCCTAGCAGAAATGACAAAACAGCACACAGAACAAACAAGGGTCTCTTTGTTCGTTTTGTGTGCTCTATGCTGTCATTTCTGCTTGACCATTTGGAGTTGTAAGCAGCATTTGTTAGGAGTTATTGGCCTGCAATTATTTCATCATGGGAGCAAGAGTTACCCTTCGTGTTTGTTATTTTCTTTTGCCAATTAAAGCAGAGTTCATGAGCATTTCCAAAACTGACAGGTGGAATGGATATCATGAGCAAATTATACAATCTTGTAAAACTTTACAACTGATATTTCCTAGAGATACCCTGAACAAGAATTCTATTCTCTGATACACAGAAAACACTCTGCAATTCTATTCTCTGATACACAGAAAACAATCTGGTTTTAGCCTCTTGCAGTTGTGGCATATATTTTTTCTTTAGTGCAAAACATTTTCTTGCGTTTATTGCCACAGTCATATCACTTTTTTATCTGTTACAAATCATTGGCACTTATCATTGTCACAATATCTTTTCTTCAATTACTAGTCTACAATTTTCATTAGAGTATGTCAGAAAGAAGACTGTATTTTATGTTACAGGCGTTCTCTGCCATTTTGATCATTACTAATTTTTCCTCAACATTAAACTTTACTCATTTACCAGTTAGGAATTATCTTCTTGTTTTTTCTTCCGAGGTATAACTTGATCACACTGTGCTTTTACAATGAATGAAACACACTACATGTATCATGTTTGTGGGTGACTATCATTACCTTACAAAACTAACATACAACACAAACTCCTGGAATATAGCTGGATAGATTCTCAGGGTTTATTCTACGATGAACCAACTGAGGATGGGGAGATTTCTGTCAGCGCTGGCCTTAAGTACCAAAGTCTTTGTCTCTGCTCGGCTGGAACCTTCCCTTTTTCTTGGCGGATCTTATATATGTCATCATCAGGTACATTTTAGGATGGACATAGGCACATGAAGGACTTCAAATTCATAACACACAGATCTCGTGAAACAGATATTTCTCACCAATCTGTGTTCTTCAGCATTGACAGCCAGCTTCCTGACAGCCTCTTTCAGTGTCTCCTCACTGGGGTCCATGTGCTCAAAGGCTGTGCTCATCAGGTTGGCTAGCTGCTCCCGGAACAGCTGGAAAGCTGTAGATGAACTGTGCACGCTGTGCGAGGTGACACGCATCTGAAATCAATCCGCCAAAAGTTTCTCCTTTACATTGGGCTGAACACTGTAGGCTATGAATGAAAGGAACATGAGAACATACAAGGCAAACAAGTCAGTGGACATGCTAGTGGACATAATGAGACATGAGGCAGAGATCTTTCCCCAGTTTGATATCAGTATTTTGCCAGAGCTTCCTGTCCAAGACCATCCTCCAAATACAGTGGAGGAATCCCACAGCAGACCAATGAGATCATGGATGGTAAACATATAACTGGATGAGTTACCTGACTTTACCACCTTTTTCCTGCTGTTCAAGATCGAGAAATGTGCCCAATTCCCCAAGCATTCCTACAATCCATAACTGAAGGATCAATTAATGCATATCATCAATCAAATCAGCCCCTCCTACAGTTCAGACAACAAAGATATACATCCTCTTATGATGGAATGTGGTTGGCTTTTGGCAAGGTAAAAAAAAAAAAAAAAATGACCACACGCACTATTCTTCCACCTGTCAAACATATTCATCTGCTTCTGAGGGAACGAGTACTATGTGACCCCAATGTGTTCTGCTAGGATACACGAATGACCAAACAACTGTGGTCGAGTGTTAACTGTGTGAGGAAATACTGTGTGGCAGTTAACAAACCAGTGGAATGTTTGATACGGATGAACCACTTACAGCTGGCCAGGTAATGATCAGGCCGGGTTAAATGCTATGCCTCACAAACCCAACATTAGCACAGCCTAAGACCATTTTCTGTAAGCATCCAGGATATCATCACTTAGCTTATACACTGATGACTTCAAATCACCTCAAATGCTGCAAGAGATGCTAGATGGCTGCCACGAAGTTCCAGTTCGGCATTGGTGGTATCCAGCATTCTCTGGCTGGCTTCCAGCCTCTCTTTCAAGATATCCACTTCACGCTCCAGGTCTAGACGGGCTTTGACGGCATTCTCACGTTCCTGCAATGCCACAAAATACAGATCACTTTATTCAGTAAACGGCGAGTACTTTCATTAAAAAAAAAAAAACTCATATGCAAACCCCACCCCCCCTCTTTTCTTCCCTCTTTCCCTTAATGCTTTAATTGTCAGGATATGTTTTAATGCACCCCTGATGCTTAGTAATAATGTTGCACTTTTGCACCAACACAAACAACACTGCTTTTGTAAAACTGTTTGCTTTTTATGGCCAAACTACAGAACCCAATACAGATTTTGGGATACAGACATTTTCTTTCACAACACAAAAAAATAATGAAAGATTGTTTTACACAAGAAAGCTGGACAAGGATAAGAAGAAAGTGGTTGTGAAATCACTGGAAAGTAATGCATTTCACAACAGCTGCCAGGGGTCTGAACAGCTCAGTGGTAGAACACACCGCCTCATAATTTTGGTGATCCCGGGGTTGCAGGTTCAAATCTCCGGTGGGCCGTTTTGATACAGGGGGATTTTTCTGTCAGATGTAACATTGGTTCTGACTTCTTTCCCATACAGTCCTTTGAATGAGACTATAAACTGAGGTTCTGTGTGTGAACACATGCATAACATCTCGCACACACGTAAAATCCCATCACCAATTTTCGGAAGAGAAGGCCAGTTTGGCTGTTTGTATGGCCAACACATTACACATAGCATGCACCTTCCCCGAAGCTGGAGTATGGCTGCCTTAAAGGCAGGATAAAAAAAACCAGTCATACACACAAAACTCCACTCCCTTTGTTGAGTTGATGGGATTAATCCTTGACTGCCTATACACGGAGTGTCCGCAGGAGTATTAGCCTGCATACGTGGGAGAAAAAAAAAAGGAGAAGAAAAAAAAACGAACAGCTGCTGCTGCAGTGAATAAATGTGGCATGCTCTCAGAAAATGAAATGCTACTAAGAGAATCAAAATAAAATGAATCTCATAACATATAGTTTAAAATGAGTAAAACACAGGAAAAACATGATGTGCCAATGTTTAAAAGCATGTGCCCCACATACTGTGTGGTTGTCTGAAGCAAGACCGTCTTTAACAAATGACAGTGCTGAGACTCAGTGAAAAAAAAAAATAAAAAAGTCATTATATTAGATACTAACAGGTGTGTGCGTGTGTGTGTGTGTGTGTGTGTGTGTGTGTGTGTGTGTGTGTGTGTGTGTGTGTGTGTGTGTGTGTGTGTGTGTGTGTTTTTCATGCAGAGGAAATACACACCTATTGACAGACTCGTCTGCAGAAAGCTCTCTAACATAGTAAAAACTTCAGCTGTGGGAAAAACTGTTTCAAAACAAAGAAAGAAAGCACAACAAGAAGGAAGATTAGCACCTGGTAAACAGTGCAAGAGAAGAGAACACAGTCTGCTTCCAGGAAACAGAAGTTACGCAGCTTTCTGCCAAGTCATTGATAAAAGAGATGGCTGAGCCTATTTCCACAGCCAGAGTGGAATAGAAACTGGTTCATATTCACTCCTTATACAGCATGCCAGCATCTTTGGTAACCAAGGCATAACCCTGCTAAATAAAGTCAATGGTATCCTACTACCCAGCAGAGGATGAGAAAAAGATCGTTCAAAGAACATATTTTTTCCTCTGCATGATCCACTTTTTTTTTTCATTCAAACTTGAACCTAAGAATTGTTATTACATGTAGCAATCCATCTACATACTATGAAGAGAAAAAACTGCATTATTGGAAAAAAAAAAAAAAACAAAAAAAAACTCACCACACACGCAAGCTATCCACTTCGGCAGTGTATTTTGTGGCCACTTTCTGTTCTCGCGCCATCTCTGACACCAGACGCATGATGGTGTCACGACTAGCCTTGCCCTCCAGTTGTGTGTTGGCCAGCGTCTCATTCAGCGTGATCAGCTTGCCCTTCAGGAGAGCATTTTCTTGCACTAGATCTGTCAACTGAAAACAAACATTGTCTCTCGTTCACAAATACCAATAACTCTATCAACAACATTATCTGTGAGTTTGCAAATGCCAGTAACTTTATGAATCAATGTTAGTTGTTTACAGAATAAGCCTACAGTTTGAAATGCCAATAATTTTTTTTTATCAATAATCACTTTTTTCATGTTCAAGAAACATACGTTTACACAAACATGAATAAGGGTTGACAATATTTGAAGATGGAGTAATGGAAAATGGTCTTTTAGGAGGGGAAGGGGGAGGGGGGGGGGGAACAGTATGGACTATAGTGGTTGGGAGGAAAATGGTGCCGTTTCATCTTTCATGCCCCCACTTAGTCGTACTGCGACCAAGTAACTCAGTCCTGCCATCCCATACACTGCAAAACCTAACTTACTCCTGCTGCAGCTCCAGCATTCTACAGGGACCAATCAATATTAGGTTGTCAAGAGGCAACCAAACAGAGGAGACTCTGCCCTTTAGTCGAGTCACTTCAGTGGTGTTCAGCGGTGCCTGTTCTGATCCAGCATGCACAGGGCACCACTTCTTAAGCCCCTACTGGTGACATTAATCCACAAACCCAGCATGATTGAGCATTTGCCCAAGAGCCATCATGTCCATTCAAGGACATTTCCATGAACTTCCCAATATTAACAATTTTGAAATAAACTATGAATATGGACATCAAGAAGGAACTGAAACTGGTGTCACCATGGGAACATGGTGTGAAAAGCAACAGAATCTGACACTTTCTTTTTTTTTCTATTATCAATGAGGATTAGACTGATGAGCATGACACAATGTAGAAATGTCTCCATTGTCTTTCATTTATCAGACAATGAAAATTAAATGTTCAATCTGACATAGAATTATACAACCCTGTGACTGAAAACAATGTGACCATGCTGCCAATGTTTTGATCGGAAGCAGTATTTCCTCTTTAAAAACAGTGTGTTGCCCGTTGTTTTTTTCTTCTATCAAATAAGCGTCTTTTTCTTTTGAAATTTCGTAACACATAGCAAATATACAAAGATACATAATATCCTGCAAATTTCCAATAGTCAACTATATGTGCCTGTACATGTATTTACATAATTACATGTATATACATGGACATATACCTTTCTATCTATATTATCATGCACATTATACATATATAAACAGTTATGAGAATAAATCAACAAAAGTATCATAAAACTCACTCTAATGAATAGTGACAATGAGACAAGAACAACAGAGCATGGAATGAAAAGTATTTCTTTAAAAAAAAAGCTGTGCTATAATTAATTTGCATACACAGTTTCATATAATGCGTCAACAAAAAATAAAAAGCCTCATCATGCCCTTGCAGATGTGACGATGGTAACAATGATGAACCATACATAACCATTTCCCATCTTGTTTCAAATATGCTTTATTTTATTTTTGCACAGCATTAGAACTTAGCACTTTTTTTGGAAACTTATAAAGTTTACAACTGTATGGTGTGCCCTTTTCATCACAAAACCATCATGTGTTGGCAGATTTGTCCAACTGTTTTCCATATGAATTTGAAATGTATAATTCATATGCATGTGTTTTTTCTATTCAGTAAGAAATTTGACCTAAAAAAAGTCTTCCTTCATTCCCTTTATTCTCAATAGATTTCTTCTTCCGATTGTAATAGAAATTTAAAGCTGGGTACACAGCTATTGTAAATCAGTATTAAGCTACTTTTCTAACCGCTCTTAGTATTAACTCTTTTATATACTAAGGACCACATATCCGGTCCTTATATTTACAACCTTTGTATACTAAGGACCGCATATGCGCTCCAAAGCTTTGCAATTTTTCTCCAAAGTGGGCGAACCTTTTGTATGAAACTACTTGTTACAGACAGCTCCCACATACTGATTAGAGTGCAGGCGCACTGGAACTTAGGTTTTGCAAAATGAATGCTTGCTAGCAGACACTTTTCACACCACATCACCAGCTCGGTTTGGCTTGAGGTGGCAACGCAGCAGCGTCTGCTACTCCATCAAGCACCAGTGGTGAAAGCAACCCTACAAATCACCGTTACAATGTGACTGAAGCCCTTGAATTGTTGCAAACAGTTGAATAATTTCAGGGCATAAAACCAGTTAATGTAATTTTTTTTTTTGTTCATAGGGTGTGTACCACCCCTCTTCTCACATGACAAGCAAAATCTCATTTCTTTGCCATGCATACTGTCTTACCAAATAAATAGAAAAATAACTTTGCTATATTGTTTGTGGTTTCTCAATCATTTATAAACATAAATAAAAAAAAAAAAACAAAGTGTGTGTGTTCATTGTTTTTTTTTTTAATTGATTCTTTAAAAATATATAGCAAGAGAGAAATGGTCAGCTTGGGGGGGGGGGGGGGGGGGGGGGGTAAAGGGAGATAATTGCAAATATAGAATGAGTTAAACAAGTCCAGTTATCTTTTGGTCCCACAATAAAACAAAGGCACAAAACATATATGTACCACACATGTCTCTTTTTCATAACTGAAGCGAAAAAAAGAGTGTAGTTTTTGTTTATCATTTAGTGCCTATGATTAATCCTCCTAGCGCTCTTTGGAATCTTTTTTTTGGCTGTTTTCACTGTTGTTGTACATACCCTAACGACAATCATGTCGACAGTAGTGGCTGCACTGAAGTCATAGGACTCCTCTGTGATGTTCAGTAGACTTGCAAGCTGTGTCACAAGACCCACCAGCCGTTGCTCTGCCGCCAGATTTGCTGTCTGGACATCAAGCTGTTTTCTGCAGGCAGAAACGTAAAATGTTCAGTCTGTTTTTTTGAACGACAGAATTGTTAAGGTCACACTTTGGTCAGGTTGGATAAAGAATAATGAAGCGTATACGTCATCTGTAGAACAGAAATGATAAGGTTTTGATCTTGTTTTTCTTTTCGGTTTGTTTGTTTTGTTTTTCGTTTCTTGCAAATCAGAAATACTCTGAGCAGTTTTCTGTTTATGGCATATGAACACAATAAGTCAGTCCCCACTTTCTAAGAAAAACAACAACAACTGAAGTTAGTATATTTCCCATTGAACAGAAATACTCAGAAGACAGTATGTTATCTACAGTGCTGACATTGTTAAAAAAAAAAAAAAAAAGTAATCCAAATGAGTGTTTGTCATGCTTTGTAAAACCAAGTTATACTGAAACTATACCATTATAAATAGTACATTCAACACTACTACTACATTTACAGAGCCCATGACCCACTGTGCAATGAAAGTATTTGAGCACTGTATATAAAATGTTTTCTATGATGTTCTATAACTGTCATATATCATGTGATTGATTCTTTTTTTCACCTTAAGAAACAAAAATTTTAAAGACAACAAAGAAACATGAAGTAACACACAGGGACAATCATGCAATTACCCGAAGAAAAAAAAAAACAAACATACGCACGCATACATGCCCACAATCAAAAATACACAGAGAAACAAAACAACAAAAAAACTCCAAGCTTTAATTTTCTTTCTCAATGCTCAACAAACACTGACACTTAATGATCAGCTCTTTGAAATAACTGGTTAATCTTGAATTTTGTTGGTGCTGTTCCTAAATTCAAAACGTTTTAATCTTTTAATCTCTGTGATAATGGTAATGGCAGCCATACCTGCGCAAAGCTTCCAAATCTAGGATTTTTGTCACTGGCATCGCGCAGTTCTCGCTGAAGTTCAGCCACTGTCAATTCTCCCTGACTGGCAGCTGACTTAAACGAGTCCAACTGCATTTCTAATTCCTGAATGCGTTCTTGCAAGGAGCGGGTAACTTCAGTGACGCGCAGTTCACTGTCTCGGTTTGCATCCAGGATAGTCTGGAGCTCCCTTATTTTGATGTCTTTGGCTTCAAGTTCTAATTCACAGTCTTTCAGCTGCAACAGAGATAAAATGAGTAATGTGAGAAAAATATTCCTTTTTTGTGTGTGTGTGTTAGTTTTCCACTTTCATTAAACTACTGACTTTCATTAAACTACTCTACAATTTCCACATGGGGGTGAACACACACACACACACACACACACACACACACACACACACACACACACACACACACACACACTTTGTTCTTTTTCTATAACAAATTAAGAAATAGGTGGTATTTACATGCTAGTGTCTTTTCCTAATTTCTGTAGTCTGAATTAATTTTCAAAATCACAGCAGTGAATAAGACACATAAATCTTTTGAAATATAAAACAAAAGGTACTGAATAAAAAACACAGCTTCAGAAACAAAAAACAAACAAAAAAAAACCATTGAGGAAGTAAAAAAAGTTAAAGAAAACCCTGTAAGCATTAGCAGATAAAAGAAATCATAACATTACATCTAAAAAAAAATAAATAAAATAACAGTTTTGTAGGGGAAAAAGCATTTTTGTCACCGAAAACTTCCAGAACAGCTGTATAAAAATAACAAGATACCTGTTGAGCTAGTCGTTCATATCTTGACTGAAATGCCATAGCATCAACTCGCGCTCTGTCTGCCTGTTCTGCATGGTAAGGTGGGTCTCCCTGTGAAATCATTATCACACAACTGCAATGTAGTTGGTCATACTTTAAAAGATATTTTGGTATTATAGCATAAACTGATATACACACTCTCACTGACAAACACACAGAGGTGATATGCGTGTACATACATCTGCACGTACAGAGCCACATCAGGGCTGGTATATGAGGGCACATGTCTCTATAGTAAAATAACATATACCAACATAACTAATCAAAAGCAGACTTGTTGGCATGCACGCACATATACACAGATGGTTGTGTTTGTGTTTACATGTGAACTACTGCATGTGTGTTATAATGAAGATTTGCACGCTCCCACATACATGCCCATATAAGTATGTACCCAAACATACAAACACATATGCAGATGCACACATACAAGGGTAAGCATGCATAAGTATGTCATGCAAACAGGAAATACAGATACAAATAGAATATGAATATAATCTAAAACCACAAATCAAGTCAACAGCCTAGCTCAGATGCAGACACAAGGCACACCGGAGCAAATGAGGAAACATCCTAAAACTTTATATTCTAAGCTTGCTCTAACACTCTGTGCTGACAAGAGCACACATCAACAATAACTGAAGAAATCAAAAAACACAAGTTAGCATGTGTTCAAGAATCATTAATGCCTTTTGATCAGTGATATTCTCAAGCAGAACAGGTAGCAAAATAACAGAAACAAATTCTGAAGACAAGGTCATCAAACAGTGACTTATCACCAAAAAAAAAACAAACACACACACACACACACACACAAACAAACAAACAAAAAAAAACACACACACCAGAAAAAAATTTTCCAGGAATGAGTGCAAAATTCCAGACATACCCTGAGAATAACTGTTTCTTCCACTGGGATGAAACGTCGCCCAGGTTCTTTGCTGTAAAAATAAATGACATTTTTTGCAGAAAATTTCTTTTATATAATTATACTGAAAGAAATATAATATGTGTAATAATAACAGCATTTTTGCTATTGCATCAGTGACAATTAGCAGTTTTACATGCAGTAAAAATTGCAGCATCAATAGCTGCAGAAAAAGATCTTTTTAAAAGTTGTTATGCATGTAGCAGCAACAGCAATAGCAGTGGCAGCGGTCAGGACTAAGAAAGTATATGGAAAGGTGTGATTCTCAGATCTACACAGCAATAAAGACAGATACTCAACTTTGCCTTCATTTTTAGTTCATTCAAATCACATACAAATTACCATTATCAAAAAAAAAAGTCCAGTAATAAATCATCCTCCTGAAAAAACACATTTAGATGTATACCAAGAATTAAAAGGTCTAAATCTAAATCTAGTAAATTTAGTATGAATTTAACATATACAACAGTTCTTTTCTTCTTTCTGTCTGCTCAACACCTCAGTTTAAACCAATTCATCCACAGAAACCTCACTGCACATACCCACTCAGATGGTGAATCAAGGTATCCTTCTTCCTCAGCTCATCTCGCAATGCCCGTGTTTGATCTTGCAACTGTAATAAAAAGTTCAATCAAACTCTCTCTCTCATGTGTGTGTGTGTGTGTGTGTGTGTGTGTGTGTGTGTGTGTGTGTGTGTGTGTGTGTGTGTGCACGCAAGTATGCAAGTGTGCGTGCCTCTATATGTGTGCTTGTAAATACACATGCATGCGTGGATGTAAATGAAAACATCAGTGAATATCTTAATAAAAAGTGCTCAAACACTACTTGATTTTAGCTGAACAAAAACTTCCAGTACAAACCAATCAAAATCTGTTACTTTAAGGAAAAGTGAATATGTATTTTATCAAACAACCATCCCACCTCAATCTTTTATGATCTGATAGATAGTAGTCTAATTATACAGTGGTTTTTCATTTGGCAAAGCTGTGGATAACTGAATAACTTTCCTAAAGAACACAGTGACCTGCGCTAACATAACATTTGTGTAATTCTGATTCAAAATCAAAAGGATTTTAAACTAGAACATTTCTAGCTCTTCCTTAATCCTTTGAGTTGGGCATATTATCCTGCTGCATGCTCAGTGGTCTTTACACTGAACATTGTCAGCACACAGGATGCATGTTATGTGAACATGTTTCATCCATCACTATCTGCTTACTCTTCAACAGGATGGTGATGGGGATTAACATGTTGGTAAAATGTTATGTGTCCACTCACAGATGGAATCTCAGTTTATGATCTCATTTAATGGAATTGTATGAAATGGAGTCAGGACCAATGTTAACTCCAAGGAAAAAGTACCCCTGTACTGACTGTCCCTGGCGGTGATTGTAAAACATTGTCTCCTTTTCGACTGATTCTCGTACGCAAGTAAAGTGCCCCTGCAAGCCGGCAACCCAAGGATTACTTTCATTACAAATCCAACGTTTTACTGAGATATGTTCCTGCCCCCAAGCTGTTCCAGCCCCCAGTTCTAAATGAGTTGCATCTGAATGGCATACACAAACGGCTCATTAAAAGTACACCGACAGCAACTGCTGATGACAAAAAGCGAGTCCCGGCATGCATGCCAGTGTGAACGCGTTGCATTGCCTGTGTGGCTGACGCGTAATTTCATCTTTAATTTTGCTCTTAAACACACTGAAACAACTCGTGCTTACCTCAGTAACTATTCGTCGAGAAGAACCGCTGTCATAATCTGTGTATTTTAGAATGCCCGACCGAGGTGTATTCCCACGTCTGTAAGCAGCAAGTTCTTCCTCCAATGCTCGGATTCGACGACTATTAGCTCCATCTCCGCTCAGATGCGGCAAACTGTCCGTCTCTAAAGGTCGGATATAACATCTTTCCACTAGAAAACTTCTTCCTTTTTCCACCTAAAAAGGCAGAAAAAGAAATCAGTAGCAAACGGGCTGTTTTGTCACAGTCTCTAAGCGTTCAACACTATGGTGTGCCCAAAATATTTCTTTGAAGCGCGCAGGCTATGAAACATAGCAACAATATCAACACACTGAATCTGTTCAGCGTAGTAGGTGCCCGTGTTGAGTACAGTTGCTGTGTTGTGTAGTGAGCCAATAATGCACACGGGCGGCGCACCGGCAGGATGTCGATATAGCTGGGCAAAATAACACGGGGTTTAGACGTCAGTGCGAGATTTCCAGCGAGAAGTGCTATTGACCCAAGGTCATCTTCACACGTGCCGGGGCACTTCACTTGCGGTACGGGATCAATCGAAAAGGAAACAATGTTTTACAAATTTAACAACATTATGGGTCGGATCGCGCCGTCCAGTCAAACAGCAGCGTATTCTCCACAGGTAACTGTCTCATGTGGTTACGTTTTTCATTCATGATGATGTGATGGTGATGAATTTTGGTGCTGACCCTGACCGTCTTACGTGACATTAGTGTAGCAGACGGTTTGGTTACACAAGAGGCAATCCGAAAGTGGAATTGAAGCCGATACATCAAGCAGTGTTAAACCATCACTTAATATGATCGCCAGGTTTAGTTTAAAATCTGGGTCTGACATAGGGCTGCAAATGTTTCCTGACTCAGCAATCGATGCAAGTCGTCTTGGATGGGACCAACTTGGAAACAGGCAGTGTGGACAGGGGAGTGTTCCCATACTTTTCCTTTGCCATAACAGCAAGATCTCTGATGCAGTAGCTCACAAGTCTGCCCCTTCACAAACGATTTCCATCTCTATAGAGAAATCATCATCATCCAGGACCATCTTTCTCGGCAACAGGAGCTGAAGAAGGTTTGGGTAAAGTCAAGAGGACTGAAATTAATGCAACTTACATAGCATTAAAAATAAGACCTTCTGCTACCACTAAACAACACAGTCCTGAACCATGTTTCAAACAATCTAATCTGGGCATAAAACTATCCCATGACCTCATGATGAGTGACTGTAATTGCCAAGAATGCTAAGAAAGCCAATGCTATCCATGGCTTTGGGAGACATAACCTCTACCTAAGCCTTATAGACCATGAGTACAATGTATACCAGACACTTGTCCGCTCAGTCCTGGAATATGATACCGTACTGGGATCCCTATACCAAGAAGAATGTTGATCCTTTGAAGTGAATGCAGAGGGATGCAAAGCACTTCATCATAGGGGATTTCAAATCCCACACCTTTGCAGCACACATAGGATTCTGCAAAAGCAAAACCTTCATACAATCCAGTACCGTGGAAAACTACATTTCATATTCAGTTGAAGATCTTAAGTTAGTCATAACTTTCTGACAAATTTTTGATACCCTGAAAGCAAACCAGACAGATCTATTCAAGGAAGGATATAGTAATTTAATGTCAGATAACATGATGGACAATTATTTCTGTCAATTTGCAATGTCACATTATACCTGTACTGATTTGAATATTAACTATTGAGCACCCAGTTAATATTTGATTGAATGGAGGAATCTTTGAATGATGGTATGAACTTACTGGTTATAACTAAAAGAAAAAGCATAACAACACACACACACACACACACACACACACACACTGAGAACACACACACACAAGACACACATCGGTTTTACATTTGATCAGATCATCTTAAACTAAAAAGAAAAGAAAACTAAAATGAAAAGAGAGACAACAGCTACAAAAACAGAACACGTAAGAAGATTCTCTGAATTCATACTAGTGTTCTAGAATTATTTGTTATAAATAGAAATTACTTAGGAAAGATATTTTCTTTTCAACTGAAAGATATTTCCTTCTCCACTCCTGAAGATTAAGTGCGACGCTGTAGGATGATTAGAAAAGATACCATTCAATTTATTCAGATGTTTTGATTGCCAGCACTCTGCCATTTGCCACTGATTACTTGCAGGGGGTTTGGCCCCAATGGCACGTGAGCCATCTGTGATCACCTTTGACTCCAGCAAAACAAAGCCAGTGCAGGAGCCTGCGGTGAAGATGACAAGATCACTCAGCTCTTCTCATCATCATCATCCCTCCAACTGCTCCTGTTGCTGGTGCTGCTGGGCAGTCACTTGGTGTTGTTCCCACCCATCCTCGCTACCAGAAGATCATTGAAATGCAGAATATATTTTTGGTCAGTTTTTCAGTGATGCCAAAGATGACATTTATCATGTCCGAGAGGCCTGTGACAAAACAAAAAAATGTTCCCAGACTTCAGCTTTTGTTTTCTGTAGTTGATTTAGTGACTGAAAATGAAATGCCAAGTAATAGTCAGCTGAGCTCTCTCTCTCTCTCTCTCTCTCTCTCTCTCTCTCTCTCTCTCTCTCTCTCTCTCTCTCTCTCTCTCTCTCTCTTGTAATTTGCAGGTAAACTGAAACAGTGACAAATTCCTATGTACTCAAAAGTACTTACTTCAGTATTCATAAGTACAGATCGAATGAGGTATTTTCATGTATTGATAAGTACTGAGTCACAGTATTCATAATCTGTGTCATTTTTGTTTTTTTTTTAAGCAGTAGCATTAAAAAAAAGACATAGAAAAAAAGAAAAGAAAAAAAGAGGAAGAGAAAGAAGGAAAGGGAGATTGGCTTGGGAAAAAAAAACCCACCAGGTTAGGTTATGATACATGTGTGTGTGTGTGTGTGTGTGTGTGTGTGTGTGTGTGTGTGTGTGTGTGTGTGTGCAAAAACTAAACAAAACCATAAAAACCGGACTGTGAAAGTCATGGTGTTTAAATATCTAAACTAGTATACTCTTTCTTTTTTATTTGTCCTGGTTATGTCACTCTGTTTCTATCTTTTTTCTTTTTTTTTCTCCTTTCTCTTTCCTCATTACTCATTTCAAAACAACATCTTACGAAATGTGTGTCTGGCTTTCTCATAATTTTAACATGTTTTGTTGTAAATTTTTGAATGTTCAGTTAGTGTTTGAGTGTTCAACTGTTCAGTTACATTTGATTATAAATCCATTTTATCAAGAATGCTTGTTTTTTACTCCTCAAAAAAAAAAAAAAAAAAAAAAGATGCTTGTCTTGGCACTCTTGTGAGTCTCCAGTGTGTCCTTAGGGTTGCCTATTTCATATCCGTGCTTGTGAGAGTGACAATTTTCTTATGATTTGTGTGTTTGTGGCTTTATTTTTGTTTCAACTAAATAGCATGTTTCGCACATTTCTTTCAGCTTGATTAATCTGAATGATTACAAAGCTGTCTAAACAACTTCAAAATTATGGACCGATGTTTAGTAAATTGCTTGATAGTATTTCACCAAGCATTTAACTCACACTCATACTAACAGACAGTGACACATACAATACATACACATACACACACACACACACACACACACGACGCACACACTCGCACATATGCACATACACACACATACACACATACAGGTGCATTTTGAGTTTACTTGAATTCAATGGTTTTCTCAATAACATTGAAGCAGACATTCTGTCTGGTAAAGAAAAAGAACAAAATTCTGCCCTAAGAAATCACAGTACACATGATCTTATCTGCAGAGTGCCACAAGTCTTGCAAAGAGTTTAGTCCATGTATGATCACACACACACACACACACACACACACACACACACATCTGCACTGGTATGTGAACTTGCTTGAGCATCATTTGGCTTTCCTGATTTGCAGAAAGATGATGGAAAGTTGGTGTGGCAAAAGTTTTCCCGTGACCGCATTTCTTACTACGCCACCTTGGGCCTGACCGTAGTCGGCTCCATTGCTCTTCTGGCCCAACTCTACAGATGGTCTTTCCCCAAAAGGACTCAGGATTGATGGTGGCTTTTTTCTTAGCATGTAAGTTCCGTACCTATGGACATTTGGTTTTGTTGTGCTTGTGCATGTGGAACGCAGGAGGAGTTCTTTAAAACTTATTTTGAGTGGTATTGGGAGATGGTAGTAAATGGAACCTGTGCAACAGACGAATGCATGCAATATTGCAGGTGGTGTTGCCGCTCTGTCCTTGTCCATCCAACAATCTTCTTTTGAAGCTTCTGTCTTTGTTTAATCCTGTATCATGCCCCAGCCACTCTAAACAGCTTTAGTCTTACATTGGGTCGATACAGTCGTCAAACAAAAAAAATCAGAAGTTGACAATTACAATAACAAAAAGAGAAATCCAAATAGTAGTACAAGGGACACACATGTGTGCTGCAATGGCTCTAAATACGAAAATGGGTATCAGCTGAACAAACACGAAGTAAAGACTGAAAAAAAACACACAATAATGGGGACAGCCAAGAGAGAGAGAGAGAGAGAGTGAGGGGGGAGTTCAAAGACTGCTAGTGGTGAGACCTACACAGGATTCATTACATTTCAAGCCAGAGCAGCCAGCAAGTTACTGCACACTATTGCCACAACATTTCGTTAGTGTCTCACAGACTGTCAACAAATAACTATGATCATCAGATATTGGTCCCTTCTCCATGTCACTGAACAGGAGAAAATGCACTGAATCATTAAAGTCTATGACTTAAATGACTTTAAACCTACCAAGAGAAACGTGAAACATGTCCAATCTCTGCCAGTAGAAATCTATATTCAAGGATCTGTCATTATCTTAACTCATTAACTGATCTATGTTAATGTGTACTCTTTGTCAGTTGTAATGAACATTTCTCCCAACAGCCATTCTAGAATAGCAACTGTCAAAACAGAGCTGGCTAGAATGGTTTCCAAATGCAAACTGTAATCCTCTACAGGTCCGCACAAAGCATACCATGTGATACAAATGGAAACTACTGTAGCTATGATTGTCATGCAAAGGCTTACACACATACACGTCCTTAAAACATTTAACAACACAGAAGAAAACATTTCAATAATATCATAATTAAACTAAAAAAGACAACAGACTAAGTCAGTTGGCTGAATACCAGGGGAGGAGGGGGGGGGGGGGGGGGGGGGGGGGGGAGGGGGGGGGGTTAGGGAGAAGCTGGAAAAACATTGATTTGTTTAGAAATGAAAAGGGTTACCAAATACGCATTGCTTACGCATTGCTTGATATGTTTTGTTCAGTAGTATTTAACTCATTGTTAAGGGAAAGATAATCTGCTGATGGAAAACTCAACCGGTATTTAGAGATCTGTCTGTTCTCTCATTCACTTTCTCAAGCGGAAAATGTGGATTTTGCCTTTTGTACTACCTCTTCTGTGTGTATGTGTTTCTCTCTCTCTCTTTATTTTTCACTTTTGACATAAAAATCAAATGTGTCACACCCCAGCGAAAGGTACACAGAGTCACAGCAGTAATTTTGCACATGGTCAGAATAGCCACGGACCTGATTTTTATCATTTTTGTGTTACCCTTTTTTGTCATTTTCCTGTTTTGTGAAGACACTGTCTTCATCATGACATTTTTTTTTTTTTTTAATCTCTTAACCCTTTCAAACAAGATTCTATGGCTGCTGTGGACTTGCTGATTTGAGAATCAGCTGATCTTTGCATCCAATTTTTCAAACTGGTTGGGTCATTAACATTAACACAAAACTAAAGAAATCCATACTTTGTTGTAACGAAATCTTCAATCATTGTATCAAAAATGTTGTATAGAAATCTGTGATCACTGCTTTTATGCCGTTTATCATGGACATTTCTGAAGTTTTCGTTCATAGTATGATTGAACATTGGCCAGTTTTAACGTACCTCTTTAGGTGACAGGTCACAAATTCACTTGGCGAAATAAGACTAATGAACATTACTGACATGATTTCTGCTTTCTGTCTTTGTTTTCAGAAATACCCAGCTACTGACCCTACCAGGAAGAGTGGTACTAGCATCTGTTCAAAGCATGATTTATTATTATGATCACTTCTCATTTTCTACCCAGTTGATTTTAACAAACTCAGGACATGTTGCATGCATTTTGTTTTACATGTTTTATCATGGATATTCTTAAGTCATACAATCTCTGGGACATGGTGTTTACTGTGTTAGTATCCAAATGAAATTTTAGCTTTGTTATTTCGATACTAAATAGAACTGCAAGCTTCTTTTTTTTCCACCATGTCATAGAGGTTTTCTGTCTTTGTACACTGGTACACAAACATCTACAGTGTACAAATAAACTTGTTTGCAAAGTGTTTTTGTCAGAATTTTGTGTTGTGCAATTGCATGAATGAGAAAAAGGGTTTAGGAACTGCTTTTGTGCTTGTTTGAAGGTCTAGTCAAGGGAAATATTAGATTAATAAGAAAACCAAGCAAAAAAACGAATCAATCAATAAACAAACTGTGAAACTTCTGTTTGGAAGCTTTCTTGTAATAACTAACGTTTTGACCCAGGAGTGTTCGGCCAGTAACCCCCTTCATTGCACCCCATCCACCTCCTGCTCAGTCTTTGTCTCCCTGGCTCTCTCCCATTTACAATGCTATCAGCTACTGATGGTCAGAGGGATGGAGAGGGTAAGGATGATGGTCGCTAGTCCTTGACTCGGTGACAGGGAAAACAAGGTGAGGGGGAGGGGAAGTTGCTGCCTGAAACTTGTGATGTCTGAAAATAATGTCAGTGCAAATACAAACTTCTGTGTACTGATTTGTTTGTTGGATGATGAAATTGGTCGATAATCAGTTTATTTTTTTGGCTGGTCTCTGTGGCATCAGTGTTGCATAAATGTACCACAGAATACTTGCAAAGATCAGATTTGGAACATAGAGGTAATAGTGCATTAGAAGGAAAGGGAATAAGTGAAAAGTTAGATATGCAAATCATGGATATCTCAAGCCCCCAGGTATTGGTCTCAACTGGTGTGCACGGTAACAATAGCGAAGCCCTTTCACACTAACTACTGCCTATGTGTTCTAAACCCCATCCTTACCAAGTATTCAGTGTATGTGAAACAATGCTTCGATCACACACATAAGCATGTGCACACACACACATACATGTTCATGCACACACATGCAAAAGCTTGCATGCACACACACACACAGATGAAATGAGTTGGCTCTTATTTTAAATTGCATTATTTGCCACTTCATCTACACCTAGTAAGCGTGTTGTTCTTTTGAAAACCAAAATTAATGTCTTGCTGGAGGTGAGTTTGTTCCATACTTGATTGATCAGCCATGTATGTAATTTTTCTGGATCACTGAGAGCCACCAAAGAATTTGGAATGAGGTTTCACTGTGTGTACAGCACGAACGTTGAATACACAGGATGCATTTTCTAAACATGTGGAACTAGGAGCAACAGAATGTTTCAAGCACTGGGGGTGGCAAACATAAATTTGGGCCACATGAGCAAAAGTTTGCTTTGAGCAAAGACCAGAGAGAGTCCCCTGTTCTGAAATGAAAAAAAAAAAACCCCAACCCCAGCTTGGGCTATACCTGCAATAACTCAAGTGTTTCAACTGATATATGGCTAATTGCTCCAGTTTGGAATAATTCATTCTATAAAAGATTGTTTCTGATCCAAGTTGGATGCCAACAACCACGCAAATTGTTAGCCGATCTGCCCAGCCATTTTGACGCTATGCCACCACAAGCATTCCCATATATAAACACTTGAAGAAGTGATGGCTTGTATGATACGACTGCAGTTTTTTTTGTGTTGTTTTAAATAATATCTTGGGTCTATTTTTCTCCTGAAAGCATCCAGCAACATACAAACAGTATTGAATATCCACTGCATTAGAAAGTTGAAGCAAAATAATTTCAGATAAAGTTGTCTTCATTTGCAGATTTGAGATATGTCTGCCCTTTGGGACTAAAATGCAATGGCACACGTTGAGCTCACAATGTGCGACACATGCAGTCTTTTGAAAATAAGCGGCTACAGCTTAATTTTTTTTTTGCATCCAATGTTCTTCTCCCTGTTCACTTAGTTCTCCTTCAGTACATCATACATGTCACTTGACAAATCAGTGATGTTGTGTGAGAGCCCAGCATAACTGATGAAAAGGTCTGCTGCAAGTCAAAATGTTTTTCTTTGTCAGCAAATTTTTGTTCTTCAGTTGCAATTTTA
Source organism: Conus betulinus (assembly GCA_016801955.1). Classification (NCBI taxonomy): domain Eukaryota; kingdom Metazoa; phylum Mollusca; class Gastropoda; order Neogastropoda; family Conidae; genus Conus; species Conus betulinus. The sequence continues at coordinate 88,252 of JADBJO010000329.1, read as the reverse complement.
AGTGTGTGAAGGAGCTCATAAAACAATCAACTTTAATCTTAAGATTAAACCCAAATTTTCTGGACAGTTTGAATCTGATTACATTGTTTCTTTTTATATTGCAAAGTGAAGAAGATTTTTTTTTTTTTTTTTTAGGAAAAGACATTCAGGCTGAAATATACAGCAGAGAGATCTTGATTATGAATACCATGTACATAACCACTGAAGTAATTAGGACCAGCCACTGTGGCAAAATGGTTAGTGTTGAGGACTCCCAGCTGGGAGGTCGTGGGTTCAACTCCCATCAGAGCCGTGTGGGATTTTTCTGCCCCAACCAGCTCCTACCCTGAGGACTCAGTTGGGACCATATAGTCAAGTTTCATCCACCAGATGGATGCGTCTCTAGAGTGTTGCTCTGCTTTTTAACCAATTCTGCAGGTGTCTGTATCTCTTGGGTCTGGTTGATGCCGGGATTTATCATGAAAGTAAGCTTAGAGTACAGCCCTGTCATGCAGTCTCAGACCAGAATGGATAATTGTAGCATCATCTTCATCATTCTCATTGATCAGCATTAGCAAAAAAAAAAAAACTTACAAGTAAGTAAGTTAAAAAAAAAAAAAAAAAAAGTATCAAATTCTGTGACCCTTCATGCTCTGCTCTCATGGTGACCTCAATTTTGATGTCCCTCTCCACGTCTATGGCTTAAGAATGATTTCGTCAGGGTCATTAGTATTGGCAAATTCATCGGGGCTGTCGTTGGATGAATGTCTTTCTTCTTCTTCTTGATGTAATGCCCACAATCATCTGGTTGATTATTCTGGCATACTCTCCATGAGAGCTCACTCACACCAGCTCAGTGACAAAGCAATTACTGTCGTCAGGAGGGGGCTAAGGTGGTGTTCCCCGATGTTGGATTGAACAGGCACCACTTTTCCTAACCCCGCATACCACTAGGATGGATTATGAAACGCCTACATTAGCCAAGGAAGCGAGAGCTCGTCACCTCGCGTGTAGTAATTGCTCATCTGGTATTATTAGGCTACATGCCGATGTGACCACGTACGTGTTGTTGTGACAAAGTGTCGTTGTGACCAAGTGCCGTTGTGACCACGTGCCCTTGTGACCAAATGTCGCTGTGATCTTGTCCTTCTGATTTGGTCATTACGACAATATGTGGTCACAACGACATTTGGTCACAACGACACGTGGTCATAACGAAATGTAGTCACAACGACACTTGGTCACAAGGACACTTGGTCACATCGAGATGACCCCGTTTCTAAAACCAAAACGATGTCATCTGCTCATAGTGGGATAAATAATCTTAACACATCATCGAGAGAGACCGACAGACAGAGAGAGAGAGATCAGGGGCGTACACTGAAATAGACAAAAAGTATACCGGCAATCTCCAGCAGCTTTGTGATCTGTTCAAGGTTGATTTTTTACCCCTGAAAACAATACGGAGTCAAATGACATATGAATGGGTCATCGCTTCGGAAAGCAGCACGTACACACACACACACACACACACACACACACACACACACACACACACACACACACACACACAAGTGTGCGCACGCACGTGTTAGCGGCGGACGTTTCACACAGAGAGAAGAAGAAGAAGAGAGAGAGAGAGAGAGAGAAGAACGTGAGTGTGTGTGTGTGTGTATGCGCGCGTGCGTGCTGTATTTATGTGCGTGCGCATGTGTGTGTCAATATGCGTGTGTGCCTGTGTGTGTGTGTGTGTGTGTACGCGCGCGCGCGCGTGTGTGTGTGTGTATGTGCGTGTGCGTGCGTGTGTATGTGTGTGTATGTGTGTGTGTGTGTGTAGTTTCTGCAAGAGTATCAGTGTGTTTAAACTGTGTGTGTGTGTGTGTGTGTGAAAAAAGACAACCAATGTTGGGTAGACACTCAAGGTCTGACCAGTGCATTGGGCTATTGCGTAGGTCAGACATCTACAAAGTCGTAGCCACGAGACCCTCTTCTTCAATTGTCTCATCTTTTATTGTTAATTCATTTATCCATCAGCTTGAAAGCATGCGTAGTGTGGTCTCAAAACTTAACGGATGTGGTGTAGCGTGTATGGACTAGTCCGCACGCAGTGACGCCTCCGTGATGAAACTGAAACTGAGTGTGCGTGTATGCGTGCGCGTGTGCGTTAGTTAGTGTGTGTGTGTGTGTGGGGGGGGGGGGGGGGGGGGGGGGGGGGGGGGGGGGGGCGCTCACACCCATGCATTTTTGTGCGTCCATATATATATATATATATGGGTACACTGGGGGGGGGCACGCCGACGGTGGCAGCATGGGCCTAAAACCAGGTGGGGGGGTGGGGGGGGGGGGGGGGGGGACGCACACACATTTTTGTGCATATACACACACACTGCACAGCACGCGGCATGTACACACACACACGCACACACGCACAGACACGTGTCGCGGACGCGCGCGCGCGCACACACACACACACACACAACACACGCGCGTCCGCGCACCCCCCCCCCCCCCCCCCCACACACACACAGAGGCATACACATACACAAACATACATTCTCAAACACGCTTATACACATATGCACATGCAGTTATACATGGAAACACACAAAACCATACACAAGAAACATATACTTATGGTTGCGCATGCAAGCTCAGATACACACAGGATACATGAATACATAAACACACACATACAAAGAAAACCTTATTCCGCACACGCACACGCTCGCGCGCGCGTGCGCGCACGCCGGCAGACAAAGAAGCAGACTTCAAGACAGAAGAATCAGTGGACTGGTCAAGTGCAGGCTTTAAAGGTAGGGTCATGAGACGCACGTGAAATAAGTGCTTCTGGGTGGTTGTCGTGTCGTGTGATTTTCAGTCGTCCAATCAGCGTTTGTTTTTCTGAACTCACGACAAAATCTGCTCAGTTCAACGTCACTGGAGGGCACCATTTTGCAAGGAATGCTGGCGAGGACTGGAACGGTGAGTGAGTGAACGATTTTTTTTTTTAAATTGTGCATTTTGAGGTAGACAATACATAGTCCACCCGTTCATTTTTTTTTCTAAACCTATAAGTTTTAGCCAGCCCAAACCCCCTTTTCAAACCACTTTCACATAACTGTTCTTTGAAAGAGAACTTTCCACCCTCGTCAAATAAAAAGTCGAAGTTGTTGAAATATTAGACACTTCAGCGTGTTTCTAATGGGGCATATCTTTTTGTACACACCCCTCCTTCTCGTAAAGAAGGGCTTATATTTACTACAAGTATTTGAGGCTTTTTGTTTAATGCCACTGAACATGCTCTTTGTCATGTACAAGTTTTCTGGCGTCCTAACTGTTAAAAAGATGTTAGACGGAAAGAATTAAGCGTCGGTGCGGGGGGGGGGGGGGGGGGGGGGGGGGGGGGGGGGGGGGGGGGAGGTACGAAAGAAAATGTCTGATCAAATTCAGCCTGATTCTCGAAGAAAAGATAAACATGACGGAAAGAAATATTCGGATGCGAGTTAGTGTCGAAGGTAAGAGGGGCCAGTAAACTTTGTTTGTGGGAGGAAAGAAGAAAAGAAAGAAAAGAATGTGCGAATGTGACTTCCAGGAATCAAAGAAAAACGGATCAAATGCTTAAGACTTGCGCGTTTGAGTCTAACCTCTGGTCAGCTCAGGCTAGTAGAATTTCCCTTCCTTCACCCCCCCCTCCCCCCCCCCCCCCCCCCCCCCCCACCCCCACCCCCACCCACCACACACACACACACACACTCCTTTTTATCCTTTCCTGCACACACCTCTCCATACAGTAGTAAGAATGTTCAAATTTTGATAGCAGAATTGAGGAGTTGTATCTCTGTTTTTTAGGTGTATATTCACAAACATAAACTTTTTCTTTAAATCTAGTTATCCTACGAACCAGGAGAGAGAGGGGGGGGGGGGGGGGGGGGGGGGGGTGTAGGGTATCCTCATTATCGGCCCTAGCCCTTTCGTTCATTTCACTCTTGCTCGTTCCCACATCCTTCCTCCACCCCCATCCTCACCTCACATTTTCTACGTTTTCTCTTGATTAATTTTATGGTAAATTCAACCGCCCCCACCGTCTCGACTTCCCGGTCTCCACAGCCAACCCTTCCTAATTCTGCCAGCACCCACCCCCTCCCCGCACCTTTTTTAGCTTAATCGTGCGAGTTAGGAGAGAGATGAGAAAGGTACTTCTTTCTTTTGCCAATTCTTTTTCCCTCTCCATTTCCCCCATTCCTCTTGGCGCTGCACTTCCACCGTCCACCCCCACCCACCCCCACTCTTGCTTTCTTCACTGCTGTAAATCTAATCGGTGGAAAGTGTCGGACTGATAATTTCTTTTTTTCCGCCTTCAATTTAGATGTAGATGTCTGAAACCTCGATACTGAAACTGAGCATCAGCTACCAATGCTAAATGGTTTATCTTGATAGTTTGGTACGAGCAGTTTCGTCCAGAATCTAATGGCCCTTCGCTAATATTGAATGTAACCTGATTTTGTGGTGGACCTGGTCAGTTGACAGTGTATACTGATTCGAACCTGAATTCTATCAAAGGCCATATCCATATGTATCCCTGTCACAGAAGTTCTACACAATTTCTGTATCTGTTGAACGACGGAAGCTTGAATTCTGAAAGCATTACTTTCCCCGTCTCAGTGGAATATGTTTTTTTTTTTTTTTTTCCGAGGTGCACCAGGATATAGCCATAAACTCGGGCTTGCGGAATATCCTTTCTCTTCCCTCATTTAATGCTGAAAATGGTAAGCATTGATTATTTTAAGTGATTATTATAAGTTCACTTTAATCTGGAAAGAAGAAAAAGCGCGCGCACACACGGAAACTCTCGAAGTGTCCGAATGAAATGTCAAGCGGACCAGAAGAGGGGTTAGAAAGGTAATCTCAGTCCAATACACACCGAACACTCCATCCCCACGTACCCCAACTTCATTGAATTCATTCTTCCCCCATCCCTTACACGTTTTGCTAATTTAGAAATCCAGCGTTCGATAAACCGAAACTAACAGAATGATACCACATACCCTCTCTCTCTCTCTCTCTCTCCAAATTTTGATCGGAAGGGGAGAGAACTGACCGTTTAGGACAGTTTGAAAGGTTGCCACCGCCCTGTTTAGTCCCATCATGCCAGGTCACTAACCCGTAATGTTGCCTCCCCCCCCCCCCCCCCACACACACACACCTTGTACTGTCACCCTGCTATGTCGCCTCGCTCGCTCGCTCGCTCGCTGTCAGACGCACTCGCACACGATTCTCTCTCTCTCTCTCTCTCTCGCTCTCGCCAAAAAACCAACCCGCAATGTTGCTGTCCCGTTCTGTCGTCGGTCCACTATGATGCCCCCATCCTTTCACACACACATACACGCGCGCGCGCGCGCGTGCACACACACACACACACACACACACACACACACACACACACACACACACACACACACACACATATGTCTATGATTTACGGGCATATCTTTTCACAATCTCTATTCGTTCAAGTCCATTACTCTGTCTTTTCAGTCTCCCACCCTCTCTCTCTCTCTCTCTCCAATTTATCTCTCGCTCCAGTTTCCCTTTGCATAGATGTCTAGATTGAACAAAGGTATACCTAACCTTCGAGCAAAACGCGCTCTCGTGAGCAAGTACTGTGAAAAAAGGTTTTAAGTGCAATGTGGCCCCAAGCGATATTCTGCCTCTGACGATTTACATGTACAGTCCCAAGTGACTGGCAGTGCGGTCACACTCTGTACATAAGCAAAGAAATATATGAGAATGCATCGATCGATCTCTCCTGTGCAACCTTCTAAATCAGAAACCGTTGGCAGTTTCCAGTCTCGTGTGACGTGTTGGTCTCCTTCGGACTAAAACCATTACATGTACCCAGACACCTTGCTGTTCAGTTTTTCCGCATTCCGTTTTGACTCTTTACGTTTTCGAGCCATATTCATAATTTTAAGTTACATTTCCGATTTCAAACCATGACTTGCCCCCGTTTGTGTATGATGTACCACTGTAATTCCTCATCATGTTTCCGCATTTTCCTGTCTTGTCCCTCTTTCTCTGTCTTTTGTGCTTGTTTTCCATTCCCACTTTTTTTTATGTATTATCCTCTCGCGATGGTATTCCCACGCTGCTCATTCCAGCAATCTCATACACTGATACATTGTCTCGTCCTGTTGCAGTGCCTACCCTGGCAGTCTACACTGTTCTGTGGCGTTCAGCAAGGGAGGACGATGACGCGCATCAATTTTGAGGGCCTGAACGAAGAGGTGCACTCGCCTACTGCTCCACGTGGACAGGTAAAGACTTCTATTATTTGAAACAGACTTTAGGTCTAAGCCCGGGAAAACGTGAATTTTTGACAAATGCATACCTCAGAAGATGATACAGAATAATGCATAAATAGTATTGCCTGGATAGGAATTGTTGTGTGCTTTGTTGACTGATGTTCGTAACGTGTAAAGATACCATTAGTCAAATATTCAAGGGTCCGTTTGCTATTGTCCATCAAATGTACGTTACTTCACGTATTGTTAAGTGCGTTCGTTTTTACTTCACCATACTAGAACCTAAAACATTGCTTAACTGCGAAGATCAGACGCTAAAATATGGTTTTCATCAACAGGACCAAAGATTTCCTGCCTCAACAGCCGTGGAAAACGGAGACCAGGACAAGCGAACTCGGGAATACAGCTAAGTAGTCTTCTATCTTCTTATTCTTCTCATCCTCTCTCACTTTTCCTTCGTTTTTTTTTTTCCAGTGTAGTGAGCCTGTTCTTTCAGTCGAGTGGGCTGATGTGAGCCTCCGTTGTTCTTAATAAAGTTTAATACCTGGTATCAGTGTGTTCTTTCAGATTATATTATTATGTAGCGCCTGTCCTCGATTAGAAATCAAGCTCTAAGCGCTTTACAGTCCGCACTCGCATTTACACAAGGAGCTTCCGACCTGGGTGGAGCCGAATGAAGAGCCGCCTGCTGATGCAGATCATTCGTTTTCCATCATTCAGGTCAACATCGGTCACTCTAGACTTTTTCTTACAAGGCTGAGTCTTTTTATCCCTCACAGTTTTATGTCCACTTTCTATGAGGAAAGTGTCTGCTGCCTTTCCCAACCCCTCCACGGGGCTTCATGTCCTCTGTCTATGAGGCTTGTTGACTCTTTTCCCATCCCTCCACGGGGCTTCATGTCCTGTCTATGAGGCTTGCTGACTCTTTTCCCCCCTCCACGGGGCTTCGTGTCTGTCTATGAGGCTTGCTGACTCTTTTCCATCCCTCCACGGGGCTTTGTGTCCGGTCTATGAGGCTTGCTGACTCTTTTCCCACCACTGGATTTCATGTCCTTTTGTGTTTTTGTCCATTCTCTACCCCACCCCTGGGTTTTGTGTCCCCTTTTCATGAGATTTGGTGAGCCCATCCCCGCACCCTCCCGTCCTCCCTCCCCTGCGGGTTTCGTGCCCTCACTCTATAAGGTTCATCGTCTCTTTACCCCAGAATTTCGTGTGCTCTTTCTGTAAGGATAGATTCTCTATTCCCCCCCCCATCCCCTTGTTTCGTGTCCTATGTCTACAGAATTCAGCTTCTCTACAAGGCTGAGTCTTTTTATCCCTCACAGTTTTATGTCCACTTTCTATGAGGAAAGTGTCTGCCTTTCCAAACCCCTCCACGGGGCTTCATGTCCTCTATGAGGCTTGCTGACTCTTTCCCCATCCCATCACGGGGCTTCATGTCTGTCTATGAGGCTTGCTGACTCTTTACCCACCACTGGATTTCATGTCCTTTTGTGTTTTGTCCATTCTCTACCCCCACCCCTGGGTTTTGTGTCCCCTTTTCATGAGATTTGGTGAGCCCATCCCCGCACCCTCCCCTCCTCCCTCCCCTGCGGGTTTCGTGCCCTCACTCTATAAGGTTCTTCGTCTCTTTACCCCAGAATTTCGTGTGCTCTTTCTGTAAGGATAGATTTCTCTATTCAACATCCCCTTGTTTCGTGTCCTATGTCTACAGAATTCAGCTTCTCTTGATCCCTCCACAAGGTTTCTTTTCCCTTTTCTACAATATTCTGTCTTTCACAACTACAGCGTTTTGTGTCCTCGTTCTATAAGTTTCAGTGTCTATGCCTCCACACCACCCCCACCCTCCTTCGGTTCCATGTCATCTTTCGATGTTTCTTTTCCCCGGGCAGTTGTGACTCCCATTATATGAGGTTCGGTGTCTCTTTTTCCCTGTGACATGGGTTTTGTATCCTCTATTACGGTTCATTGTTTTATTTTGTTTCCGCCCATTCAGGATTACATATTCTTTCTTCAAGGTTCGGTGTCTCTCATTCCCTGTGACATTGTTTCGTTTTTGTATCTGTAAAGCACGGTGTATCTTCCTCACCACCTTTCCAGGGTATCTAGTCTTTTAATAAGGTTTGGTGTCGATCCTCTCTCTCAACCCCAGTCGGGGTTTCTTTTTCTGTAAGGATCGGTGTGTCCACCCCCTCTCCCGGATTTCCTATCTGTTTTCTTTTAACGTTCACCGTTTCTTTTCCCTGCCCCCAGTGTCTCATGTCCTCTTGATATAAAGTTCGGTTCTCTACATACCCCCCTCCTCCTCCACCCCCTGGGGTTCTTGTCCTCTTTCTTTAAGAATGGTCGCCTCTTTTCGCGCCCCCAGTTTCGTGTGTCTTCCCACGAAGTCTGTCTCTTATCTTCTCTCCACAGTGTTTCGGGTTATCTTTCTACAAAGATGGTTCTCAAAACACGCACCCAGCCCCTCCTCCTCTACCCCTCCCCCTGATCCACAGGGTTTTGTCCCCTCTTNTTGCTTCTGACCTAAAAGTTTATTCATGTCTGGTACATGTGTAGGTGCGTGTGTGTGTGTGTGTGTGTGTGTATGCGCGCGCGCCGCGCGCGCGCGCGAGAGAGAGAGAGAGAGAGAGAGAGGTAGGATGCATGTGTGTGTGTGATGAGAGAGAGAGAGAGAGAGAGAGGAGAGAGAGAGAGAGAGAGAGAGAGAGAGATGAATCACTTGTAATACATACTCCGAAACTTCTCTACAGTGAATGCACTCGGAAATAGTTTGAGCGTTCCACTTGATAGGCGAAACGGGACTGGCGGGGTAGGCGAACCGGCACAGTCTCATTCTCAAAGCGGCCATCGAGAGTGGTGGCCGCATCATCAAAGAGTAGGCGAAACGGAACCAGGCGATTGGGACCCCCCTCCATTGTGTCCTACAGCTGGGGCCGCACCTGCCCCGTAACACACTTAGTGTCATCGGGCACTGTCCAGTCATAGCGGGTCGGAGCCAGGTGGTCCCACACCACAAGTGCCTTGCTACAAGCACAACCTGGGCAAACCGCTCTGCCATCATACCTGCACTGGTAACGACCCCATGCTGCTTCTTTGAGGAAAAAAAAAAGGTGACAAGATGAAAGGCAAGCTGATGACATGAAGGCAAACCTGGTGACAAACTCCTGGCGTCCCTATCATGGTGACAATTTCTGGCGTCCCCTTTCATGGTGACAATTTCTGGCGTCCCCCATCATGGTGACAATTTCTGGCGTCCCCTATCATGGTGACAATTCCTGGCGTCCCCTTTAATGGTGACAATTTCTGGCGTTCCCTATCATGGTGACAGTTCCGGGCGTCCCTGTCATGGTGACAATTCCTGGTGTCCCTATCATGGTGACAGTTCCGGGCGTCCCTGTCATGGTGACAATTCCTGGCGTCCCTATCATGGTGACAGTTCCTGGCGTCCCTATCATGGTGACAATTCCTGGCGTCCCTGTCATGTTGACACTTCCTGGCGTCCCTGTCATGGTGACACTTCCCTGGCGTCCCTATCATGGTGACAATTCCTGGCGTCCCTGTCATGGTGACAATTCCTGGCGTCCCTGTCATGGTGACACTTCCTGGCGTCCCTATCATGGTGACAATTCCTGGCCTTCCTATCATGGTGACAATTCCTGGCCTTCCTATCATGGTGACAGTTCCTGGCCTTCCTATCATGGTGACAATTCCTGGCCTTCCTATCATGGTGACAATTCCTGGCGTCCCTATCATGGTGACAGTTCCTGGCGTCCCTATCATGGTGACAGTTCCTGGCGTCCCTATCATGGTGACAATTCCTGGCGTCCCTATCATGGCGACAATTCCTGGCGTCCCTATCAAGAGACAGACAAGGCCACACACTACAAAGTTCATGCCCACACTTATTCACCGACCAGTAAGCAAAAAAAAAAAAAAAAAAAAAAAAAAAAAATTTCGCTCGCTCTCCAAAAGGGGTTTCCAGGGTTCGGAATCAATCATACCACCGCTCGCTCATTGATGACACAACAGCAGCCCTGTGTCTGAACCAGCTGCCGATTAGTCACTCTCGGAACAGGCCTGTGCTGTTACTACGAGGCGGACATGGAAATGGTGAGTGTTAGCAGCGCTGGGCAGAGTGCAGCACACATACGTACAGAGCCGGCCGGTGAGTGTGGCGGCTGATCTGGAATCCAAGCATATTTACATACGTACCTATATACATATATTGAAAGAGTGAGAGAATCCCGATGCAGGGTGGACATTGCACTCTGTAAACAGATCACCCTGGCTGAACTAGACTGTACCAGGACCGGATCAGTTACATGAAATTAGGGGGGGGGGTGGGGGGGGGGGGGGGGGGGGGGGGGGTCCAAAGCGGGTCTGAAGGTCCTCCCTCAATGCGGAAAGGGGAAACACGCGCTCTGTCATGATACTACAGCAAAACAAAACGGTCAAAATTTGTAAAAAAAAAAAAATAAATAAATAATAAATAATAAATAATAATAATAAATAAAAAATAAATAAATAAATAATAAATATAGATAAATACATAAATAAATAAAAAGAAGAAAGAAACGGAGACAGGAGAGGGGAAGGGGAGCGGGACAACATTTTGTGACAGCGAGGGTGTGGGGGTGAGCTTTTTTTTTTTTTTTTTTAAGTAGAGGGAGTGGGCCTCTTCCGACATTTTTTTTTCAAAGGCGGGGGCAGAAGAAGAGGATGGGTATCTCCTCTTCCACAATAAACTCCAACCTTCCAGATCACGAAGGGAAGGAAAGAATGCAAAGAGAACCTAGGGGTCCTTCCACGAGGGGGAGAAGGGGGGAGGAGGATGTGTGTGTGTGTGTGTGTGTGGGGGGGGGGGGGGGGGGGGGGGGGGGGGGGGGGGGGGGGGGGGGGGGGTGGGGGAGGGGGATGGGGGGTGAGGGATGGGGGGGGGGGGGGGGGGGGGGGGGGGGGGGGGGGGGGGGGGGGGGGGGGGGGGGGGGGGGGGGGATTTCTGACCGGAACATACACGCATACTCATCTTCCATCCTCCCCCCCTCTCTCTCTCTCTCTCTCTCTCTCTCTCTCTCTCTCTGTCTGGCTCTGATTATTATACAAAAAGAATTGATTCGTTTTCTTCAAGTATGAATCTTGTTATATCTGTTGTATTTTTTTCCATCCACACCAAATCCTGAAACATTTGCTGTTAATGAATTTACTTTTCCTAGCAGTTCTCGATTTTATACCTGGCAGCCTCTTGAGTCTGATGGCTTTGATGGCAACAGATTTTGCAGTGCACAACATTTCCATCAGTACCTGAAAATGATCAGGTAAAGTCTGAATTGTGTCATTTATGGAATCATTTTGATTTATCTCAACAGACGCAGTATCCAGATGAAACAGAATGATACTTAGTGTAGCAGACGTAGACACAGATAAAGTTTCACAGCAGGCCTACTCAAACTGCTACACTACCTATGTAGCATTCAGTAGGGTGTGCTTTGTATGCAGACGGTTCCCTGGTGTGGCACAAATGTTTTTTGTTTTTTTTTAAGTTCTTGTCGGTTCATAACTAACCCACAAAGGTCTTAATCTGATTTTGAACAAGGTTATGAATAAGACTTAGACCATGTTCATGTCTTGTGTCTTACCACTGCAGTAAACACTTCCACACCTGTCCTTCCGGCATCAGTTTAGCCTCTGCTTGTGCGAAGCTGACCCTCCCCCCCTTTCCTGACCCGAACATTGACCAGCGAACCGGGCCGACAGATAATGCGGCTCTGCGTGATGCAGTCCAGGCGCCTGCTCCGTTGGTGAAGCTGCCGCTTTCAACTTCAGGTGCAGCCGTGTAATTCTGCAGTCCTGGCTGCTGTTGAGCGGCTTGATTGCGTGGCGTGTGGTAGCAGGCCACTTACCCCAACGTGCTTGATGTGCTGGTCAGCCGCACGCGGCGCTCGCTGTGGTGCTTGCATTGTAACCTATGTAGTTACCTCCCTTCCGACAGTTAACGACTTGTCATAATGTAGAGTACGAAGGTATCATGTTGATACCGACCATGTAGGACAACTCTTGCTCAGCCATGGTGAAATGAATACACGCCCGTATCTCCAAATGCGTGCAGCAGAGACGACAACACAGAGCACACAAAACAAAACGAGAAGACCCCCCCCCCCCCCCCCCCCAAGGATGTTCCAAGCTTGCCCATATACCCTGCACCTGACAGATCCACACAGCAGCAACGACTGGAGAACTCCACAGACACAAATTACCATTGATTCAAGCTTTACTCTACATGCTCGTCAGCTACTGTTTGCCGTCCCCTGCCTCATTTCAGATTTCATTTAATTCCAGTCAAACCGAGGTTATCTGCATTTATTACAGTCCGTCCGTGTGTTTGGCTATAGTCAAGATTTTTTTTTTAAATAAATAAATAAAAATAAAAAAAGGGGGGGGGGTGGGGGTGGGGGGGGGGGGGGGATTGCCGGTTTTGAATAAATGTTTTGTGAGTGGCCAGTCACCCGAGGGGCGAGACTGCAGACTGAGCAGTTCTGACCAAGCAGTGTGCTGCTATGCAGGTCAAGCGATCAAACCGCTGATAGCGGTCTGGGCTGTGGGATACGTCTCCACGGGTCACACAGGCACAGGTGAACACGCATCAATCTAGCCATTTTTTACTGCGGGTTCTCTCCCTTTCCTTACCGGAGCACAAGCCAGAGGACTGGTCGTAGAGATAGCCCAGGTCGCACCGACAGCGCTCAACACACACAGAGTGACGGGGGCCTGCACTGGGCGCTGCTGCTGCACTCGGAAAAGATGGGCAGTTCTGTGAAAACAACACACACACACAAAAAAAAAACAGTTTCAAGGAACAAAACATGTACGTGTGTAAGTGACACAGCAATGCAAGGCAGAGTGACTTTCTTAGTTCAGATAAGGCTATTTTTATCAGCACCTAAGTGACTTTTGGCACTCTCACTGCGCCATGACTGTTCCTACTTAATAATGTACAGCAAGAGGAGCAACATGGAGTGAGCGTTGGATCCAAGCTTTTGTTTGTGAAATGGTGTCATGAAGGAGGAGCACGTACATTCACTGTATTCTGTGATGATATGTCACGTTTGATTGAATTGATAGTGCCCGTTTGCGGCAAGAAGTACGTGTTAAATGTAGACCTATTACAAATGACGTGTGTCGCTGAATTTGTGAATCTGTATGCCTTTCATGAGCAGTAATGTACACTGCTCTTCAGCCTTTATGTATCTGAAGTATAATGAGAGAGAGAGAGAGAGGAGAGAGAGGAGAGAGAGAGAGAGAGAGAGAGAGAGAGAGAGAGAGAGAGAGATTTTATGTGTAGTGGAATGAGCATAAACAATGTTGTTTGTTTTTAATCCGGCCCTCAGTGCACAGAAAGAAATGCATACTTTAATAACCGGGCATAGATACAGATGCACCTATAAAAGAGGGAAAGAGAAAGGGAAGAAGGAAGATAGGAAGACAGACAGACAGGCAGGCAGGCACAGAGAGAGAGAGAGACAGAGAGATATACTTAGACAATGACAGAGACATGAGCAGAGAGAGAGAGAGAGAGAGAGAGAGAGAGAGAGAGAGAGAGAGAGAGGAGCCGAAGGAGGCAACATAGAAACGCAGACGTACAAAGTGCCTACTCACTGAGAAGACAGGAGTGTGAAGTCAGGTTGGGGTAAAACTCCTGCGCACACTGGCACCGTTGGTACTGGCAGAACGAGTTTTCCAGACCGCAATGCCTGTCCTCATCATAACACACCTCCCCTATCCCGCTCTCTGTAATAACACAGTGACTGTCCTCATAACACACCTCCCCTATCCCGCTCTCTGTAATAACACACAGTGACTGTCCTCATAACACACCTCCCCTATCCCGCTCTCTGTAATAACACACAGTGACTGTCCTCATAATACATCTCCCCTATCCACTCTCTGTATAAAACACAGTGCCTGTCATAATACATCTCCCCTATCCCGCTCTCTGTAAAAACACAGAGTGACTGTCATCATAACACACCTCCCCTACCCCACTCTCTGTAATAACACAGTGCCTGTCCTCATAACACACCTCCCCTACCCCACTCTCTGTAATAACACAGTGCCTGTCCTCATAACACACCTCCCCTACCCCACTCTCTGTAATAACACAGTGACTGTCCTCATCAAACACACCTCCCCTATCCCGCTCTCTGTAATAACACAGTGCCTGTCCTCATAATACATCTCCCCTATCCCGCTCTCTGTAATAACACAGTGCCTGTCATAATACATCTCCCCTATCCCGCTCTCTGTAATAACACAGTGCCTGTCCACATGATACATCTCCCCTATCCCGCTCTCTGTAATAACACAGTGCCTGTCATAATACATCTCCCCTATCCCGCTCTCTGTAATAACACAGTGCCTGTCATAATACATCTGCCCTACCCCGCTCTCTGTAATAACACAGTGCCTGTCATAACACATCTCCCCTACCCCCGCTCTCTGTAATAACACAGTGCCTGTCATAATACACCTCCCCTATCCCGCTCTCTGTAATAACACAGTGACTGTCATAATACACCTCCCCTATCCCGCTCTCTGTAATAACACACAGTGCCTGTCATAATACATCTCCCCTATCCCGCTCTCTGTAATAACACAGTGCCTGTCATAATACACACCTCCCCTATCCCGCTCTCTGTAATAACACAGTGCCTGTCATAATACATACCTCCCCCTATCCCGCTCTCTGTAATAACACAGTGCCTGTCATAATACATCTCCCCTATCCCGCTCTCTGTAATAACACACAGTGCCTGTCATAATACATCTCCCCTATCCCGCTCTCTGTAATAACACAGTGCCTGTCATAATACACCTCCCCTATCCCGCTCTCTGTAATAACACAGTGCCTGTCATAATACACCTCCCCTATCCCGCTCTCTGTAATAACACAGTGCCTGTCATAATACACCTCCCCTATCCCGCTCTCTGTAATAACACAGTGCCTGTCATAATACATCTCCCCTATCCCGCTCTCTGTAATAACACACAGTGCCTGTCCTCATAACACACCTCCCCTATCCCGCTCTCTGTAATAACACAGTGCCTGTCCTCATAATACATCTCCCCTATCCCGCTCTCTGTAATAACACAGTGCCTGTCCTCATAATACATCTCCCCTATCCCGCTCTCTGTAATAACACAGTGCCTGTCCTCATAATACACACCTCCCCTATCCCGCTCTCTGTAATAACACAGTGCCTGTCCTCATAACACACCTCCCCTATCCCGCTCTCTGTAATAACACAGTGCCTGTCCTCATAACATAACACCTCCCCTATCCCGCTCTCTGTAATAACACACAGTGCCTGTCCTCATAACACACCTCCCCTACTCCCCTCTCTGTAATAACACACAGTGACTGTCCTCATAACACACCTCCCCTACTCCACTCTCTGTAATAACACACAGTGACTGTCCTCATAACACACCTCCCCTACTCCACTCTCTGTAATAACACACAGTGACTGTCCTCATAACACACCTCCCCTATTCCACTCTCTGTAATAACACACAGTGACTGTCCTCATAACACACCCTCCCCTACTCCACTCTCTGTAATAACACACAGTGACTGTCCTCATAACACACCTCCCCTACCCCGTTCTCTGCAAAAACACAGTGATCGTCCCTATAGGCTGCTGGGCCATAGAAACTCATGCCTCATGCTTCACATCCGACATTTCATGCTGTGGGCCATAGGAGCTCAGAGCCTCGCAACTCACTCATGGAAAAAAAAAACAAGTTATGTTGAGTTTTGTGTTCCTGGCATTACAAAATTTGATATTTGTATGTACAAAGTAGGCGTTGAATGAAAACGAGGCTGTCAGGAAGGAGACAATGTGTGAGTTGAGGTAGTAATGATGATAATAATACTAATAGGAATAATAATGATAATAACAATAATAATAATAATAATAACAATAATGATAATAAAAATATTGCAAGAATGATTTTTTTTCCCTTCCCGATAGCCTCGTTTTCATTCAACACCTATCTTGTGCGATGAAGATAAGTGATTGCTCGTTCATTTTCGTTGTTCTGAGTGTTGTGCGTCTTGCCTGAAGAACACCCAAGAGGCCGAAATGCGCGTCGCGTTTTGCCTTGTGATTCGTTTGTCTACGTTTTTTTTTTGGCGGTGCGTTATCCATGACTCTTCAGATTTGTTTAGATTTCCGCCCGCAGTCAACTCACTTTGCAACCAGATCCAAGTTGTACTGAATTTTGTGTTACTGACGTTTCAAAAAATTTGACATTAATCTGTACATGTGTACGAGTCCTGAGATAAGGCTGCCTAATTGTAGTCATCAACATTGAACTGGCCACTGGGTAACCAGGAACGTAAACTTCACGCCTCGAAAAAAAGAAAAAAAATTGAGCAGTCCCACTTCTCCCCTCATGCGTGAACCGTGAACCCACGAAGCGTGAAGCGTGAGTGGAGTTGTATGGCCCCCCGCACGCAGAGAGACCACGTCTGTTCATTGTTCTATTCACGCATGAGGCGTGAGACGAGAGGCGTGAGTTTCTACATAGATAGCAGCCTGATACACTGTATCCAGGATGAGCACGCTTCGCATCCTGTATCAAGACTAATTCACTTTAGTTTATGTGCTGTATTAAGACTTTGTCTCCTAGATGTTGCATTGAGACTCGTCCCCTATAGGCTGCATTGCGACTCACCTCAGAAAGAAATAGGCCTATCAACTAAGATAATACACTTTACATGCTGACTGCATCAAGATTGATCAGCTTCATTTACTGTATCAAATACACTCATCAGGTACTGCATCAAGACTTAACTTCCTCTCCAGCAATCCGACTTATCGAAGCAGCTCAAATGAACTACACACACGACAATGGAATAAACAACTCATGAAAATAAGGGGGGGAAGAAGAAAGAAAGAAAAGAAAAATGCTTCACAATTTTGATCTGCTCGCTACTACCCACCTCGCCCATTTACACAAAATTGCCACGTCAAACTGATTCATCACACTCACGCACACCAGACGCACGCACGCGCTTGCGCATACACACGCACGCGAGCGTGCGTAATACAACTAGCTGGTCAAATGTATCTATAAATGAGACAGGCACTCGGAAAAGTACGCGCGCGCGCGTACACACACACACACACACACACGCTCGCTCGCGCGCGCGCGCGCGCGCGCACACACACACACACACACACACACACACATACACGCGCGCGCGCGCGCGCGCGCGCGCGCCTAATACAACCAGCTGAGCAAATATATAGATCTATAAACGAGACAGGCACTCGGAAAAGTGCAGATCTCCGTCGATCCCGAACAGAGCTAGATCTGACCCAGAGTCAGTTCACGTCTGGCCAACAAAATAAAATTTGTCAGGGGAAGTAATTGTTGTTCGTTTCGCGTTAGCTCGCACCTACTAAGAGTTTCTTCCCTTGTATCAAGAAAAAAAAAAAGAGAAACAAGAAAGATCAGGCTATGGAAAGCATAAAAATGTCATCGTTGTGTCAACAAGAGATCATTGATCTTCCAGAAGAATGAATAAATTGTCTGCAGATGGTTATCAATGCGTGACTTAACAGCGTTCATATTTCAATTGAAAACGTGCGAAATTGTTGCTAATAGTTCCTGGATCGCCACTTAAGTCTGCACCAAAATTTAACAGCTTTGACATAGAGTCATGTTCCATCTTTCCACGGTGTGTGTGGTTAAGATGGGTTCGGCAGATTTTTTTCTTCTCCCCAAATCCAGACAGATGAAAAACAAATGGACGTTGGTGAAAAGTATTATCCTGATGACAAAAAAAAGAAAAAAGAAAAAGAAAAAAAAAGAAAAACAGCAGACGTTGATGAAAAGTTTATTTTGATGACACACTAACAGACGTTGGTGAGAAGTATAATCCTGATGACAGACGTGGAGAAAC